>BMAU01020928.1:0-530000 GCA_019973935.1 Trichonephila clavipes
TTACATAATTTCAGAAGGTTAAAATATTAAACTTCTTTATTCTGCTGCCGTAATTATCTGACATTTCTACTAGCTGGTTTTACAGTTAAGAGGCAACTCATTAAATCCGTCACCAGATACTTTCATGCCAAATAAAATAAGAAAAAGACTGCTAATCTGAATTTAAAAATATAGACATAAATTATTTCTCTGACAAACAGAACTAAATTTACTACTCACTCTCAACGAAGTTTATTTTGAAAAAGGAATAACATACCCAAGCTCCTCTACTTTCCTTCATCCATCAGCACCTGTTATTACAATTACTTGGAAGTCAAATGAAGGGAAAAATTATTTCAGAAAACTGCACGGGAATAGGTGGGGGTGGGTCAAAACACGATATTTGCGTTCTGCCTGTCTGTATGGTCAAAATGTTCTAAAATAATATAGACATAAACTTCAATTGAGCCGAAAAAAGTCTCCAAAGGGGCCGAGGGTTGGGCATGCCTGGTTTAAAACAAAAGTGTATTGCCCTATTTTTATTTTTTTGTGTGAATTCCCTTTTTAAAAATGTACTACCCAATGGCTGAGTTAGCGCTTTTAACGTCACTATAAAGCAATACGATGGCTACTGGTAATTAACTTAATTACCTGGTTTAACAATTCCTTTTATCACCCACAATTACACCAAGCCATGCAAAAACTTTAGCCTAGATAGATTTAACGTGTATCAGACCCTCTACATTGAGGTCTTAAGTGGAACTTGTTTTGAACTCATAATACACTGACCACAAATCTCACTAAGGCCACTAGGTCACATTTTGCTGAATTGGCTGATTTTTTTAATGAGAAATATATGTGTGCTATTGTTTTCGAGAATGCTATTCTTATCGAGAACATAAAAAAATAAACAAATCCTTGCAATATATTTATATAATTAAAGTAAACATAATTTAAGAAGTTAAATCTATTACAAAAAGTGTGACCATTTATTAGATGGGTAAAGCAGGATAATATTCTAAGGAATGTGCTCGTATGTCAATCTCAATGAGAATTGCATTTAAATATAAATTTTCCCTGTGTAATTATTTAAACTGATCGTAAGTTGCGTATTAAATATTGGCTTTCAAAAGAGTCACACGATTTAATAAGTACTCTCATTTTGTTGCATTTCATATCAGATAACAGAAGACTTACGTTTAGTATGGAGTGGCCTACATGAAATCAAATGACGAGTGCTTGAGGTGTCCAAATTGGATTCAATGTTTGAAACAAATTTTACGTAGCTAGGAATGAGGCTATTAAGTAAGAACTTATCAAAACTATTAATACTACTGGCTGATTCATAAATAGTGTGGCCAATTTCAGAGGATCATAATTTTTTATTGAATAAAGTTGTTTACATGGAATTTTCTCAATGTGTTTTTCTCTAGCACAGTACACCTTACGTAAGCGTTTCGGCTAAGCTAAAAGAGTTTTGTTTACCATTTTAGGGTATTTTTCCAACTTTCTCTTAAATTGCTTTATGAAGTCCTTGAAATGCTCTTAGTTTTGCGTCTATTAAATTGTTTTTTTAATTAATCCCTTAAAAATAAGCGCAAGGAACACAGACAGGGGATAGTGACAGTCATTAATCAGGAGGAAGACAATTTATTTTCTTTATATTTCAGTCATTTTATAGTTGACGTTGGAGTAAGATTTGGTGCACAATGTTGGTGAAAAACAGTTTCTTTGAGTATAAAGACGATTACTTTCTCTATAATCAAGTGTTTCAAAACTTTATCACTATGATAGTATATAGAATTAATTTTAGACTTCGATTCTACAAAGAAATGATTTTGTTAAGCATTCAGGGGACATCCCCACCCATACCATAACACATGACGGCCAACTTGCCTTTTGCAAAACAGTTGCGTCTTTGCGAAACTTTTCGTGAGAAATATATTGTATCTTCGATTTGCCATAGATGAAACAATGCTTCATCTGAAGAATTCCATGTTTTGTGTCTTCCTTTGCATAATATTAAATACAGAGGCCAAGTGCACTTTCTTCGTTTTTCTACGGTCTTAACAGACATTTGGTAACACACTAGAAAATTAACTTTTTTTGCCAATTTTCTGTATCTAACAATAATTTGTCGATTGCTATATCTGTAATTTCTTTATCATAGGTTTTTGAAGCAAAGGATTTTCTTCATTTCGATCATTCTTTTCTACATCTTTTTTTCTTTTTCATTAAGGACTCCCTTTGGATCACATTTTTTTCCAAAAGCTTTTGATTGCGAGCCAAATTTTATTTCTTTTTGAAGTTTAGATAGAAATAGAATAGAAAAATGTCTTTTTTGATTTTTAAATGATTTATTTTTAACAGAATTTGAACAATCATCCCCCAAAAGCTGTAAATTTTCTTTCGGGTTTGAGGATCTAATCTCAGTACTATAATTTAATCCCACTAATAAAAATGGTTAGATTAGTAATTTAAAAGTTTCATTTTTAAAATAAAACCAGTATTAAAATGATTGAAATTCATCATAAATAGTTACATACTTTTAAAATTGGTCACACTAATTTTTTGAATCAACCAGTATTTTAATAATTAAGTAAATTTATATGATTTTATTATATCTCTTCCTATTTTTCATTTTAGTTCGTAGCTAGGCATGAGGTTATTTATCAGGAATTTATCAAGAATACTAACACTAACTTAGTAATTAAGTAAACTTAAATAATTGCTCTATGTATATTCCTCTTTATCATTCTACGAATATAAATAATTCCTTGAATCTCTATCAATTTTACAATTCATAACTTCAACAACATTTCCCTCCTAACCTTTTTTTAAATTTAATACGACTTTATACGATGATATATATAATAAAGTTGACTTATTATTATTTTTCTTACCTCTGTATGTACCAGTCTTTCTCAAACTTTCAACGTTTGCGACCCAAATTCCAATCAAATTTTTCATGACACCCCCTTCCATACAATAACAATGTATGGAATTCAATAATTACGCACTTTGAAGCTGAAACTACAATACGGCTTTAATTATAAGCTTTATAAATTACTAAGATAAGTACTACATTTTACATATAATTTTTATAAGCCCATGGCGTCAGTAGCATTTATTAAACTTGTTCTTCACTTAGTACTGTTAAATTAATTATCAAATACATTGTGCAGTATCCATACATTTATAAGTATATTATACCATTGTAAATGTGCATATTTAAATACAAATTTACGCAATACGCATACACAAAAATACACATTTATTATTTTTATTACCTCAGAATGTATTTTGTTCTTATTCCTTTCAGTAAGTTAATAATTTTTTAAATGTTTTATTTTCGACTTTTCGGTACGCTAGCGCCTCCCTAGCGGAGAGCGAGCCGCAGTTCGAAAAACGCTAGTGTATACGATTTATTGATATCTCTTTAAGGTATCCGACTATCATAAAATTGTGAATTTTGCCAAAAATTGACAATTTGTTTATGATTTTATTTCATTAGTCTTCTCATTAGCTCTTTAAAAATACCAAGTGTATTATGCTCCATTAATTAGAACAAATACTACAAGTGTTTTAGTAAAAGTTAATGTCATACTTTAAAATGTGTTTTACTAGAAATGTTTTTTTTTAATGCTCAAGTGGAAACAGCAATTGCTCAAAAAATTTGAAAATAATTAGCTTAATTTTTTGTATATGTTGTGTATAATAGTAGAAGTGTTTCAACCTTCAGTTTTATCAATTACTGTTTCATTGCAAAACTTTCAGTCCCTTATTAAATATAATCTCTGTTTTTTAAGCAATTTCATATAATAACTAAAAAAAGTTCTTAAATTTTTGTAAAAATTAAAATATATTGTATCCTGAAGGTCATTTCAAAAATGAATAGCAAATCAATACATCAAAATTGAAAAATTCAAAAGTTGTTCATAAACTTTTTGTACAGAATAGGTCCATTTTATGTAACTTTATGTAAGTTTTTACCATTTTTTTTCTATTTCAGTTATAATGATTAATTGTTATCTTCTTAATTTTAGCATTTTTTTCTTAAAATGTACTAATGAAATTTAAAAACCTCAAAAAAAAATCCCCATACCTCCATTTAAAAGTAAATAGTTCTCGCAAGTAGTCGGATTCATTAATGATAATAGGTATTAAATGTAAAATATGCAAGGAACTGAGCCTTACACATACCTATATTTTGTAGTTTTCAATATTTTTTCTCGTGTTTAAATATCAATTGTATATTTTTTGATGAGTTTCATTTATTCTATTTTCATCTGTGGCATTTTTCCTTAAATAACAGTCAATTTCCTACAGATTAATTCGTCTGTATAGTCTGATATTATGAGTAGATTTAACTGAAAAAGTTTTCCGTCACTAAGGGATACAGTTCCCTTACTAATTAACTCCTAAGTGCAAAACCGAATCGAAATAACATTGAAACTCTCCCTAGGAAGGGGCGCAACCATCTCGTTAACTGCATTTTGGCAACTATCTCCACTGATAAATGAATTCAGGAAATAATTGCACTTCGATAGTTTCTCCTTGGCGACCATTCTTTCGTTTATAAATAAGCTTCGAAACGGTGGGAAGTAAAGCACTAATTGTCTTGTTAATATTAGCGATCTAGCTCGTTACAGAAGTCCCATGACACTTTTTTCTTCATGAACCCTTATTATAATTAATGGATCTCTTTGTGTCCACTTGAGCGAGAAAAAAAGAAAACATTTGATTGAAATGTGAAAAAAAACCCTTGAAAGTAAACATGGAATGGTATTATTGAAATTTTGAGGTAATTGTTATTAAATTTTTTCAATGCACATTAAATTGATGTTATTAATTGCTCTAACATTTTATATGTTTTAATGCCATTTCCTAGATGTTTCTGAATGTGTTTCAAAATTCTAGGATTTTCAATTAATAAAAGATTCAAATTCAAAAAAAATATAACTTAGACTAAATAACTTAACCAGAGCACACATTAGCTGTTTGCCTATTATTTAATAATTACTGTCTGTGAGTCAATACCTCTATTCAGTAGTATACCTTTTAATGAAGTATCCACACAATTACTAAAATAAAACATTTAACTGCAATGCAATGCATTTGAAAATGTCGTGGAAGTAAGATGCTTCAGTTTATATAATTTTTAACCATGTATGTTTTTCTGCAATAACTGTAAGAGTTACATCTTCGTAATTTCTTCATCCCCACGCATATATGTATATGACAGATAAAAAAATACTTTGAAAAAGACTGAAAAATCATATAAAAAAATAAAAAAGCAAAAATCACAAACAACATAGTGTATATTTAAAAGGAAGGAATATAAAGATAGAGAGTCGAACCGCTATATGACGAACCTCCATATTGCGAATTTTTCTATATAGTAAACTTTTTCCAGGAACCTTGAACATTTCACAGTTTTCTTCGTAAAATAACCTCTCTATAGCGAAGTGCATTTTCTATATAATGAACCTTTTATTTTGTGATTCAACTTTTATTCTTTCTTTTTTTAAAGTAATTCTGATTAAGTAAATTCTCTCTTTAATACATTTTATGCTGGTCATAAATCTTGAACTGGTTTTATTAGATCCTAACTCGCTGAGAGCCACAGAGTTCTGGAAATTTCATCCAAGAAGTTCAACCCTTAACCCTTATTACCCAGTTCACTAGAAGTATCTTCGATATCCTCTTTCAACCTTAGTGGAGTTGCCCTGTGTCCCCGTGTTCTGATTATGAAATAATATATGCTTAATATTACTTGTATGCTTTAAATTACAAAATGTCCTTAAAGTTCGTTAATTTTAGTATAAAATCATTTTCTTAGTATTGGAAATATCGTGAATTCTTCTTTTTCTATTTTCTTGTTTTCCTTGTAGTTTTTTTTCTTTCTTTCTTTTTTGATGGGTAAGATATATAAAATAAACATTTGTTAAATTTTAAAAAGGTGTCAATAATTACATTTTTTTTAATATTTGGCGTTTAAAAATTTAAAATTTGTTTTATGTGGTATATAAAGTATATTAAAAGATGAACAGATATAAAACGAATTTTCCCTATAACGATTTTTTTCCGGGATTTAGTGGCTTCATTATATAGAGGTCCGACTGTATATACAATACAATTTAACAAAAATTAAAAAAGAAAGAACAGTATCGGACTTCAAACTAAATATGTGAGGTTAAACTGGTTTGATGGTACCAATCTCCCCCTGCAAACCAGTTAATTAGTTAGAAAAAACTTAACAGTACATGAACCAAAAAATCCAAACAGAAAAAAAAAGATTTATGAAGTAAAAAAACCCAGCTAAATACATGAGAATTTAGCTTATTTAAGTTTTGCAATGTATCATAGATCCTGAATGAAAGAATTCTAAAAATTCTACTCATGCCATTTTTCAAAGAAATAAAGATTCTTGAAATTATTGTATAGCCTTGTTATCTAGGTGCATGTGTATATTGACTTAGTTTAACTTCACAAAAAAGTAATCCACAGTCACTTATTTTTAATGTATAGGGATCCATTTTAATTTCTGTGCGTGTATGTGTTTCCTTTTAATTTGTGTTTTCTCTTTATTGTAAAATGAATTAATTTCTATGCAGTGTTGTGGTCAGATATTCTTGTTTAATGCATCAGTGCTCTCACTAGCTATGTACTCAGAGGTGTTAATTCTTGTTTCGAGAGTCTGAGGTGGTCTTATAAACAAATGAGTTGACGTGGTCTTCGTTCTGTGTTACACGAGTACCGTTTCAAGACCTAGATCACATATGAATTTTTAAACTAAAATAAGGAAAACGAAATACAAAAAAAAATATTTCTGGAAATAAGCATAGCAAACCCACAGATGCAGTAAAATTAATAATAATTTGATGTATTTCAATTATTTCTTGAGTTTCTGATGATATATTATTTACTAAAATAAGTGTTTCAATTGATATACAGTACAGTCCCGCTAATCCGAACACGGCTAATGCGAACATCCGGTTAATCCGAACGGCTCCGCGGAAAAAAAATTTATAATTTTAAGGACGAAAAAATCGGTCAATATTTCAATATAAAACAGTGTAAACCTTAATTCAAAACAGTTCTTTATTTAATATTCACGCACTGTAGATCAAGTTATGGTACAAATTTAAAAATGGAATAAACTACAGAACAGAACACTAATGTTTAGTATGAAAAATTGTACAACATAAGATTAAATATAAAATATGTACAGTACAGTACTGATAATGTAGTGGACAAGTACCTTATTACATTAATTCAGTTATTTTTTTCTGACGCAAAGAAGACAGTCTTTTCGATGATGCGTAATTTCGCCAGCGCCTCATAAATAACACATCAGCTGGTGTAGTGTCGGGCTGTTGCTCCAAGTAGCGCAGGGCAAGGGCAGCTGCGCCATTTGCATGTGGCACCACGTCCTTCTTATCGCATTGCGTCTCGTTGTCACTCCCCTCCAATTTTGTCACACCTTCACCTTTATCTAAACGCTTTAGAAACTCTAGTTTGTCTTTAAGAGTAAGTTTTGAGTGTTTACGCTTACTCGTCATAACAATCTGTTTACGTACACTGTATGTGTAAATGTCCAAAACACACAACAAACTGTTTTCACTGTAGAATATCACACTGTAACACTGTTATTAACACAGAGACAAAAAGCGGACGAGTGTAGAACGAGCGCGGAACGACTGACGGCCAACAGTAGGGGCACACGCACACGCAGTCACACTAAGTTAAGAGTCGTGGAGGAGGGACACACGCGTCGGGGAGTGGGAGTACAGTCCACGCGGCAAAAAAGCAGGCGCGTACGCTCACATTACGACAAAATACATAGACACAATAGACCCGTACTCCCGGTTCAAATAGTGATTTCGCTGTTACTCTGGCTAATCCGAACAATCACGTAATCCGAACAGGGGTCGGTCCGATATTGTTCGGATTATCGGGACTGTACTGTAATGCCTAATTATATATTGTGATTATATTAGTTTAATCTAATAGAATAAGCGGAATGAATTACAATATATTTAAAATAAACACACACAATATATTAAGAGAATCATAAGAGAAATACATTCATGTGGTAATATATTTTTTGAATTCGTTGAAGGAAGACATACATTTCAAAAGTGGTCAAATCCAATTAACAGTTGGCCAAATCATAAACCCCTTGTTCGTTAGTAATATAAGTGGTTTTAATTTATTTTCTCTTTCGACTACAATAAGCTTCACTTATGAGAGAAATATTTTTAGTTTTTTAATCTGCATTGAATTTGTGATACATTTTTCTATATTTCCAATTCCACTAACTAATATTTATAAATTTCATCTAATAAATTTAAGGTCAAAGTACCTCTCTATGTCGTGAAATTCAAATATAAATTATAGATAAATTTCAGCTTTATTTATAAATAGTTTGTAGGAAAAATAACTCTTCAAACGTAATAATATTGTTTCTTTTATGCCCAAGAGATATTTAGGAAACATGTCCATTCCAAGCAATTACATGCTCATACAACTCTAAATGTTAGCCACGAAAGGAAATGTCTTCACCATTTATTCACTCTTAACAAAAAGGCTTATCTAGATGCATTGCCACATACCGGCCAATTGGACGTGATGTCTCTTAAAGGAGGGTTGTTCAAAGAGATTTTTACCACACCCGTTCCGCGATAATCTGTCCCCACCGCTCTATTTATTAGTCAACCCTATGAGATCTGAAAGAGATCATTACTAAGAACGTGATCATAGTAATACATACAGGCACGTGCTATGTTACAGGCAGCAAAGTAAATTTTTCTCTCTTTTCGGAGCAATATTTTTGCCTATCTAGAGCTTTTCTTTCTAGAAATACATATCAAAATAAGATTTTTTTCCTTCAGTTATTTTGTATGATTTCAAAAAATTAGTTATTCTTGACTGTTTAAAAATTTTGATGTATTTTAAAGACATAACCATGACGTATAACATTATATCCCATTAAAATCCGGATTATTTTAATCTTCAAATATTAAATTTTTTTGGTTATTAATACTATATGAACCCCAATAAAATTGGGAAAAATAATAAAGAAATCCCCGAGCTATCCCTGAAATGTAGATGGTACCCGCACGATCGTGCTGGTTTGGCATTATCTGCGAAACAGGTTATCCATGAAATTTTTAACTGTAAGTTATAAAAGAAACAATCTTAATTGAACTAAATTTGTTACAAATAAGGAAACTATTGGGGCAAATTAACTCTTTAAATTATTAATTGTTTATTTACTACAAAAAATTTTGTTTTGTTTTTGAGAAGTGTAAACAACCATTGCATTTTTCATAACATGTTTTCGAACTGCTTTCGTAGTTTTCAAATCTGCACTTGCGAGGCCCTGAAATGTCATCATTACATCGAAAATGATTATATATGTTAAGACTTTTATCCTGAAATGGTCAGGATAAAAGCCATTACATGTATAACAGGTGGATTATAACGCTTCGATCTTCTTGAGAGTGGAACTACAACACTGTATTCTTCATCATCAGTTAAAATACTTTTGTTAGTAAGTGGAGAGGCTGATAACGCTTCAACTATCTTTAACTTAAATTTTAAATGATCGATTTTAATTTTTAGAGGAATTTTATTTCATATTGCATCTTGTTTGCCCTAAACCAAGAATTTGCAACAGCTAAATCAATGTAATGAATGCCTTCAAGAGACTTTTATGGTAAAGAATGATC
Source organism: Trichonephila clavipes (assembly GCA_019973935.1). Lineage (NCBI taxonomy): Eukaryota > Metazoa > Arthropoda > Arachnida > Araneae > Nephilidae > Trichonephila > Trichonephila clavipes. Next base: position 9,717 of record BMAU01020928.1, read on the forward strand.
CTAAATTGTCTTTTCATTTGAAATTTTTTCCATGTGTTTTTTCTACCCTCTCATCTGAACTTGATTCTCCTTCCAGAAAACGCGATTCATATGTTTTGTTTGCAGTAGTGCCATCTCTCTCTCTCTCTCTCTCATCTGAGAGATCACTAATTTCTGATATAAGTTCAATCTGATTTATTCATCAATTGAAAAATTTCTTCTGTGAGAATTCTTCTCCTTTTAGACGCCTGAAAAGTTTTTGGTTAAAAGTTAACACAGTATTCTATGAAAAAATAGTAAAATGTATCAGAAAATTTTATTATTTAAATATATATATATATTAAATATATATATATATATATATATATATTTACATACTAACTAAAACTGGAAGACCTATATTTTTTTTTTTTTTTTTTTTTTTTTTGGGGGAGAGATATGGTTACATATATTTGTGGAGAGGATAAAAATGTCATACTCCGCAACAAATGTATGAAAGAAAACAAAAAGAGAGAGAAAGAAAAAAAAGGGTCTCATTTATGGCGACCTCCAAGAAAATTTAGTATTAATTATATATAACTGCATATTTCATTTTTATGTAGGCTTTCATTAAAATTATTGAAACAGAAAAGAGGATTCGCATGGTAAGTACTTACCTTTATAGCTGCAGTGACTCATGTAACGCCCAACCCGCACGATCGTGCGGGTAACGAAATCCCTAACCCTAGAAGCCACATTAAAAAAGTATAATTTATATGTTTCTATATTTCAATTATTTAATTATTAATACAAAAATTTGCACATAAGCAATTAGAAATATACTGATTATTACCTTTTTACGACAGGTAAAAAGAAGACGTGTTTTCGCTGCATTTGAAAATCAAGTTAGATTTGCCAGCTGAAAGTAAAACATGGACTACAACCACCGTCTGTAGATAAAAATAATACTTTTCACCTTCTACAAACACGTTCAATCGTTAGATTCGGTATTTTATGACATACGACTATTCCAGAAGCAAAAAAAGTATAAGAATTTCTAACCCACGCGATCGTGCGGGCTGGGTCTTAAAGGGCTTTATTGAAGCTTTACAATATTTGTAATCATTTATAGTAATACATTTTGTAACATTTTCAGATGTTCTTTAAGCTTGATGAATTGCATAGAAAAATTAAAGAGCCACTGTGTTGTCTTGTTCAGATGGACGTGGTGTAGTGTGTGTGCGTGTGTTAAGGGATCTTTAAATCAAAATATATTTTAAAAATACTTTAATGGTAGAATCAAAATGGTATTAGTAAAACAGTTCAGTAAACTAAAATTTTCTAGTAAATTTTTAAACATTTTATTTTGGTTTGTCTTCACTTTTATATTGCATGTCACTATTATCACATGTATATTGCTTTCTTCTTATCTTCCAATGCTAAATATTCTGCATTTTCCATTGAATATTAAGGATCATAAAAAAATTTGAGAAGTAAAATTTCCTTGCAAAATAGACCTACTAATAGATATAATTTTATACTACATCTAGTAATAAAAAATAAAGTATTAGATCATTATTTACAAATAAGAGTATTTAAAATACTATTATCTTTTTTAAGTACAACTCTTAAATTAGTGAAAAAAATTTCTTTCGAAGGATTGTGAGGCTTTAAATCTTTGAAATCTTTTAACTCAAATTATATATTCTGTAAATAGCCAAAGTACTTGATATTGGCCATTTGTCAAAGTACATGATTTTTTTAAAAAAATTATTAAAAAATAATGCTGTGTAAACATAGTCTATTTGATTTATTACCCTTTCACAAAAGCTAGCCTACTTTTTAATCATAATTTTTCTATTTATAGTATAAGGCAGATAATTAATTGAATCATTTGTTTGACCGACGAAGGGCAGCTACTAGAACTGACATTGATTCAACAAGTTTTTGTCTGTCTAATGATGAAAGATTCGTGTAATAATGTGTTACTTGAGTAGGAGTTTGAGCAATGCATCTTTCTATAGTGCCCATATGTACTCGATGAGTTTCATGTATGATGATACAGGGGGTCATATCATCGATTGGAATTGTTCAGAATGTTCCCAAACCAATCTCCAATGATTTTGACCAGGTAAAAACAAATTGCTAGTTTTGCTATAGGTGTGGCTTTCACAAAATCCATGAATGACTAGAAGTGATTTCTATGAAGCTGAGTATTATTACATCCAGTTACTGATTAGTTCAGTTTGATCACAGGAGGCAATCTTTTCCATGAAGCAACCCATATCATTATTACCAGTACTTCACACAATGGTTTATTGATTACTTGGATCCAAAACCTCATGTGTTTTGTACCAGAACCGAACATTGCCATCATCACATCAATTGGAATCGGGATTTATCTGACCTTGCCAATGTTTCCAGCCATCTAAGCTCTAACCACGTCTTGTTCTTGAGTCCAAAGAATTGCTGCATCTAATGACATGTTGTTTGCAAATGCTCTAATATCGGTGTTCAACTGCCAAATCCTACCGATAGAAAATGTATCTGTACTTTCCACCCAGACAATGCTGCACACTCCGCATTGATTGTCATTATATTATGTAATACAGTGTTGTGGTTATCTGGTAGCACAGTGAATATTCCATATTTAGGCCACTGGTCTTGATCATTATATGGACGCAGTCGTCGAGGATTTGAAAGTAATGCTTGAAGTTATGTATTACAGACACGCTCTTGGCACAGCGGAAACAGGAATCTTGAATCCCTTAGAATGCTTTTATTATAATGAACAATGCATATATAAATCTCTAATTAGCAATTCATGTTCAATCAGTTATTTATAATTTATGTGGCCATATTCACGTTCGAAAACTTTTCACGTGAACTCTCTTAGTATGAATGAAGGTATTAAAAATGCATTGTAAATATATACATTTCTTATACGATGGACCAGGATCCATCCTTCCACCTGGATGTTTGCAGAATACTATCTTATGTATGTTTCAGCACTTCAGTATATAAATGCGCGTGTTTATTTATGGGTATCAAAATCAAGAATCATATTTCATAACGTGTTATTATATTTTGTGGGATTTTTAAATAGTTTTAGTAAAAATTAAATGAGAAGTTCTCCATAAAAGTCATTATTTGTTTAAATAAAGTTTACAATGTTCATAAAATTTGTTTGTATATTAACATTGAAACTAATTAATGTAAATTATTAATTTAAATTGCGTATTTTTTTTCTTTCCAAGAATGAAAAAGATACCACTTTATTTTTCGATCTTAAAATGTACATAAATGTTTTACTTTTTTTCTGGTGTTTCTTTTTAGATGGAGTGAAATGTAAAATGATTTTGTGCAAATCATATTAAGTATACAAACTTGAAATTTAAACATTATTTTTAATTATAAAAATACATACTTTTTTCAATGTAAATTTATTAGTTTTTTTTTTTGCCTTTATTGTGAGTGAAACGGACAAAAAATATGTGGAATTTAAGACTACACGTCACCCTTTTTCAAAAAAAAAAAAAAAAATTTGGAGACAGTTACAGTAAAAATAATTGATGTTTTATATTTAGATTATATTATTAAGCTGATTCTGTAAGCAAAAAGTCAGTATGACCAGCTAATATTTTACAATTTCAAAAAATTAGGAATTTTTGAAGTTTTTTTCAAACTTTTATAAAATACTCATTTTTTAATTTTTTTTAGTAATTTTAAGTTATTTATGATTCTTAGATTATTACAAACAATATTTAGTATGGATTTGAAAATATATTCCCTTGTTGACTTGTAATAATTATTTTTCTAGAAAAACCTGGAAAAAACACGAAAATTTTTAAAATATCAACTTTAGCATTTTTTAGAAAAATAACTAGAGTTCTGAGCCCTAAATCCATACTAACTTATATAGAACATACATTTGGTAGTATATACAAAAAAATTCAAGGTTCTATCTTGTGCAGGAAAAATGCTTTAGGAATTAGAAAACATGTATACCTTCAAAATTAAAAGTCTGAGAAAAACGCATTTAAAGTTTGTAAAGTCATAAAACAAAAACTTATAATGCCCGTAAAACTCTAATTTTTTAATGTGTTATTTTCCAATGTATGTTCTACATTAAAAGACTATTTTTATGAAATATGACTGAAAATTATATTTTTAATTCAAAATATATTTTTGCATAATATTCATATTATTTGTTAAGACGTCAGTTTAATGAGCTTTATCTTAACCTAATATTTCACAAAAGTTTGAAACACGAAGCATTTATGTATACAAAATAATAATAATAATAACTTAAGCTAAAAATTGTCAGGTTTGCTCGTAAAATTTAATTTTTTTCAGTTTTAAATTGGGGCAGTTTAGGAAGTTTTAGCTCTTGTCATACGACTTTAAAATACTAAAATATAATACTACAATATGTTTAGAATAATGTAGTTTGGTACAACAAGGAAATATTCAGTTATATCTGCAGCATTTGAATTCAGAATACTTGTATTCGAAAGTCTAATTGCAGAATCAGCTGAAGACTGATTTTTCGATACAATATTTTCTGTAGTATTCCATCTCTTCGAAATATTCTTTCTCACAGAAACCCAGAACGCATTTGCCTTAGCATTTTCTCTACAGGAAAAAAAATAATGATAAAGCTTTGAAGTTAATATAAACCATTTTTAAAGCAAAAATTGGCCATGAAATTAATCTTTATTAATTAATTATGATAACTCAAAAAACTCAAAACATAATCAAGCATAAATGATTTTAGTAATGAAAATTGGAATTAATAACTATTTCAAACTAAAAACTCAAAAATATGTTTAATTAATTCAACTTAAGTGTAAAAAAAATGATTTAAAAGGAAACCGAAACCAAAACCATAGCTCATAAAACTTCAAATATCTTAAAAACTAATTTGCTAACAGATCTAAAATTTCGCGGAAAGCATCTCAATGATATTGGTCACCAAAACATGCAAAAAATAAATTTCGGTAAAAATGAAATTCTTAGGGTACTGTGTAGTCTTAAAATTAATCATAAGAAGCCACTCGTGCGAGTGGCATACTTAAAGGAAAGTAGATGTGACAACACTAATACGAAATAATTAAAAAAATATGTTTGAAGACACATGTTTTTCAGCATTGCACTTTAAATTCATTTTTAATTCTTGATTTTTCAAGATGATTAATTGTCAAAAGCTTCTGACAGCTTGTCTTCAATTTTCCTTTCCTAACTCTTTCCGTATCCAACTTCAGCAAATAAAATGTATTCTTGCTCGTGCATCATCGCTTGAAATGACAGTCTGAATGATAGAGATTATATTCTTGCATTTCATAAATCTTTATTTTTGATAACGTTTTCACACATCGGAAAAATTATTTTTATATTTCCTCATTATTAATTCTATATTTAATGAGCTTAGAAATTTTTCTTAATTCATGATGCTTGAAGTTAATTCAGTCGTTAAATTTACTACTGGGGTTATTTTATTCTGTCATGTATTGCTAGTTTCTTGCTGATCATTTTATTTTAAGTTATAGTTCACTGTAAATTAGTATAATAATGGTCACAAATAAATAGAAAAAAAATGACTCCCCCACACACATTCATCTCGAAATCTCTGAAACTATAAAACCTAAAGACATGAAATTCGGCAAAAATGTTTCTTTTGTTAAGATGTTTGTTTTGTGAAAATCACTTCGGAAGAGGTTGGCGGGGACATTTTGTTTGAAAATGTTACTTTATGAACTATTATGCCGAAGAAACTTTGGCAAACATTTTCCTTTCTTCAATAGAGATCCGACAAAATCGGATTTTATAGCAATCAACTCCCATGGAGGATTACGGGTGTTAGAGGGTGAATAAAGATTAAAAACGTACATTCCTTAAAATTAGCAAACACGTCTCTTAACGAGTAGAGGACCGTAAAAAACGGGTTTTCTTGAAGTTGACTCCCTAGAGGATAACAGGTGATTATGCAGAAGTTGCAAATAAAATGTTTTCCATTTTGAATAGTTAGACCTGCAGGCTAGAACTTTTACATCCAAGTTTCTTTTGTTTTGTAGAGATCTAATAAAAACTAGTTTTGAAGAATAAAATCCCAAGAAAGTTGTTGCAGTTACGAGGGTGGGAGGGGAGGTTATAGACTAAAAGTATCCCTTTTGAGCTACTGGAGAGTGATGAAATTAAAAGTAGGAATCTGCTAAAGATACTTTTTACGGAAATCGACATCAAAGGAAGGAAAAATATGCTTCTATTTTAGAAATATAAGTAATGTTCTATTTTTTTAAAAAAAAAGGACGAAGGAAGGTGTTTCAGGAGAGTCGACTGCTTAATATGCTAGAACATAATTATCAATAACTGAAAAGTAGTATATAGTAATACACAGGATCATAAGCGGGTAACAAACAAAGCGATATGCTAACTAGTATAATATATATACCACATATACAACTACGGTCATACACACACACATATCTTATATATACAATGGTGGCCAAAATTGTGGAAACTTTTTAAAATTGTTATGCATTTTAAGTTCGTCTACTTGTAGAAAGTGTTACGTTGCACAAAATGCAAAGTCTTTTACATCCTTTTAAAGAGAATTTCATACTAAATTCAATACAAGGGGCCAAATTCAAATATTTACAACGTAAGAAAAATTATGATGCAATAACTATCGATATACATTAGATACTGAAGATAGCAGGTAGTTAACAGTGCTTAGTGGTGTAGCCTTTATTTTTTATTACAGCTTCACATCGATGTTTCATTGCGCTGAAAATAGAGAAAGTTTTAAGCTCTTCTTACATTATTACATGATGAGAGGAAAGAATTATATCCTCAATCATTTCCTTTTACTTCATTTGTACCTCATTTGGACAAGAGTTTTCAAACGGTGCCACAAGTTTTGGATAGAATCGAGGTTAAGCCTGTTTCCTGGCCAGGATAACAACTCAATGATATTAGAACGATACCATTCTTTCGATTACTTTACTGTATGGTAAGAAGCAGAATCTTGCTGAAAAATAAATGAAGCATTGTTGCTGATGGAAGGTAGATCTTTTGGATCTAGGATGGTGTCAGTGTCTTTTTTGACATTCAGCTTACCATCGATGATATGAAGCCGACCGATACCACCCGCTGATATACATGGCGAAATCACACAAATATGTGGGAACTTCAGAGTTGCCAGGACACAATCAGGATGTAGCATTTTTCTTATTGTATGTATTACATATTTTTGGTCGTCATTACGTAATATCAATATCTTAGTTTCATCCCTCCATAGAGCTTGTGACTATTAATCTTTTGTTCAATTAATGTGTCCCTTTGACCACTGTAGCCTTTTTTAGGGGGCTGCTGTAAATTTAGATAAGACTTCTTTCGTGAAATTCTACCTCTTACTCTAACATCTGCTAATCTTCTCCTTATTGTTTTTGAATGGACAGAAACACCAGCATCATTCAGATAAATTCTGATGACATTCTACTATCTTGAAGACATAATACTTTTGCCTCTTCTGTCATCAACTGAAGGGGTGCATCTTGTTCATCTTTTTCCTGCTCTGTGTTTTATTACATTTGCCTTCTCATATCTTAAAGAAAACTTTGAATATCCAGATGTGTATCTACTGATCCCCCTACTTGTCTTGCAATTTAAATTTAGGAAATACCACTTTCTCGTCACACACCTCTTTCTAGGTGTCCAACTTACAATTTTATCTGATTGCATTGCTTCTTGACTAAACATCATTGTTGCCCAGGCTAGGAATCAGCCTGACCACGATTCTAACAAAAACTTTTGACACTGTTTGAAAACATTTGTCCGAATGAGGTACCCATGGAACAAAGGACATTATTGAGGATATAATTATTTCCTGGTATCGTGTAATAATAAAAGAAGAGCATAAAACTATTTTCAGCTTAATGAAACATCGATGTGAAGCTGAAATATTATCTTCAGTATCTAATGTATATCGATAGTTATTGGAGCATAATTCTCTTTAAAAGGATATAAAAGTCTTCGCATTTTGTGCAACGTAACACTTTCTGCAAGCATACAAACTTTAAAAACATAACAATTTTAAAAAGTGTCCACAATTTTGGCCACCACTGTATATATATATATATATATATATATATATATATATATATATATATATATATATATATATATATATATAATCCATAAACATTTACAAATACCTATAAAACCTAATTATATCTAGTCAAGATATATATTAGGTTGGGGAAAAGAAATCCATTATTTTTTCGATAGATGGCTGTAGCGTCGATATCTAGTTTAAGAATTGATAAGAAAATTTCAAAATTATGCTCATTGTCAAGGTGACATTACACACTAAAAAAATATTTTGGTGTTTTTTGTTCTGTCCCTTTAGTTATGAGTTACAGGGTGTTAAAAATGGAAGTCAAGAAAGGGAAAATTTGGTACATTTTGCAGTTTTTCTATGATAAAGGCAAAAATGCAAGTCAGGTGGCTGAAATTGTGAATGGTGTTTATGGTGTCAATACTGTAAGAGCTAATTACGTGCAATTTTGGTTTCGTCAATTCTGTTGAGGCATTTTTGATGTTAAAGTTGCGCCAAGCCCCGTCGTAAAAGATGTCGATGAAATCACATAAATAATTGAAGTTAACTTGACCGGCATGTTAGTAGTTGTAGCATCGCCCAGAAGCTAAAGATCGACCATAAAACGGTTTTAAACCATTTGCGCAAACTTGGATTTAAAAAAGTTTGATATTTGTGTGCCACACCATTTAACACCAAAAAAAACATGATGGATCGATTTTTCATCTGCAAAGCCTTGGCCAAACGGAATGAAATCGACCCATTTCTTAAATGAATGGTGACTGGGGATGAGAAATGGGACACATACGACAATATTGTGTGAAAACGATCGTGGTCAAAACGCAGTGAAGCAGCTCAAACAGGGGCCGTACCAGGACTAACGGCCAGGAAGGTTCTGCTGTGTATTTGGTGGGACTGGAAAGGAATTATATACTATGATTTGCTTCCGTATGGCCTAACATTAAATTCAGATCTCTACTTTTAACAACTTGACCGTTTGAAGCTAGCGATTGACCACATTTGGCCAACAGAATAAGTGATATATTCCATCAGGACAATTCCAGAACACATACTTCTGTAGTAACTCGCCATAACCTCTGAGAGCATGGTTGGAAAGTTTTATGCATCCTCCATATAGTCCGGACCTGGCACCAAGTGATTAACACCTTTTTCTCACATTGCAAAACTTCCTGAATGATAAGAAATTGGGATCAAGAGAAGATTGTGAAAATCGATTACTAGAGTTTTTCGCCAATAAAGACCAAGACTTCTATGAGAGATATATTTTGAAGCTACCTCTAAACTGGCAACATATTATGCAACAAAAAGGTGCATATTTGACCAAAATCGGACGATATGAAACATGTTAAATAAAGTCTTGAATTTCATGGAAAAATAATGGATTTCTTTTTCCCCAACCCAATATACACTGAGAAACATTGAAAATAGCGACCCAAGAAGGAGGCTAAGTACAATCGCAAAACTTTGCAAATATGTACAGCGTAATGTGATATGCAAATGATCCCAGTTTTGTGCCAATACGCATGCTCATACACGCCGAGGTGTCGCTACAATCAGGAAGAGAGTGCTATATAAGCCAGCGCAAATCCGAAGATTCATAAACGTGACGATTACCCGCCGATTGTAGGAAAACTTTGGTAAGCGAAACATGCCACGCACACATGCTAGAAGAAATTTCTCACAGTTAAGCGAGTTTGAGAGAGGCCTAAGCATCGGGATGAAAATTGAAAGCTGGTCGCCGTGCCCTGTTGCTGGCCAGGTGGATCGTTCGGAGTGTGCCGTTAGAAATTGTTGGGAGCAGTAGACACGAGAAGGTACCCAGGCGCGGAAAACCGGGTCTGGAGCGACCAGGAAGACCACGATGAAAGAGGATCGAAGGATCGTGCGGCAAGCACTTGTGGAACCCACAGTGACTCGTTCAACGACACGAGAAGAAGTAGGTGTATCAATTGTTCCACAAACAATTTCCAGACACCTTGCAAAAGCAAATCTTAAATCCAAGCACCCTTTCCGTGCACTCCCTTTAACTCCGGAATATCGGCAACTGCGTCTACAGTGGTGCCAAGCCAGATCAATGTGGAATGTCACACATTGGCAAAAGTTTGTGTTTAGTGAATAATCCCGATTTGTTTTGGGGACAAATGATAACCATGTATGGGCGTGGAGGCGCCCTAGTTAGCGGTACAATTCCACCCGCACTGTTTTACGTCACACTGCCCACACAGCTGGTGTAATGGTCTGGAGGGCTATAGCCTATGATACCCGGTCCACTTTAATTTCGATGCTTGGAATTTTAACGGGCCAACGTTACGTTGATGCTATTCTTCGACCCCATGTAGGATATTTCCTAAATGGTCTCCCAGGGAAACTTTTCCAGCAAGATAATGCTCGTCCGCATACAGCAAGAGTTGCTCAAGACTTCTTTGGTCATTTTTAGACTCTTCCATGGCCGGCCCGCTCCCCCGATTTGTCCCCTCTAGTAGAACACGTGTGCGATCAGCTAAAACGGCAGATACCATCGTGTCACTCTGTACATGATTTAAAGTTGGTTGTTGGGCCCATCTGCCTCAGGACAACATAAGGTGTTTAATCAACTCAATGTCGAACCGTGTGGTGGCATGTATTGCTGCTGGAGGAGGTCCAACGCGCTATTGAAGTTGCCAAGTACGTGTGTCTTTGCACACCCTGTATTCGTTTAATTGTCTTGTTTTTCTCAAGTGAATCTCTCATGTGTGTCATTATGTGTATTAAATTTCATTTCAATCCTTTGCTTTCCTCTTGGGTCGCTATTTTCAATGTTCCTGAGTGTATATATAGTAGCTGATACCCAGACACACGTGGCTGTGACTTTGTTTTAATACGTTGATTTAATATTATTCCAAGCTTATCTATGCAATCAAATTAATTTTTCTTACAATTTCGGAGAGTTGAAATTAAGCATATAAAACAACATAATTGTTTTAACTTTACATTTTTTCATCGCCTATTTGAGTATAGTATAATGCTTGAATTACTTACAAAGTTGTTAAGTAACAACATATGAAGATTCCACGACCCGAAATACACCAGGCACTGACTTTCCATACATCTTGGTACACAAAATCCGCCTTTGCAGGCACACACGCATTTCGACATTTTGTGAATTTTCCCGTTTCCCGGGATCTGCACATTTCCGCCGTTAAAAAAATAATGACATCAAAAATTGAGATAAAAACTATCCTAGATTTTAAGTTGGATAAAATGACACACAATACGCAAAATTATTTCAAGATCGGTTGAGTAGTCTCGGAGTCAATCGCGGGAAAACACTGTGACACATAATTTTTATATATAAAGATATATACGACAAGTAAAATAAATAATAAGAATAGCATAATATCGACCTCAATAATATCTTAAAGGAAAATGATGCCTCAAAAACTAAACGAAGAAAAAAGAAAACTTTTGAAAAACATTTATTGGATACTGTTAAGATTTATGTAACACTTGAAATCAGGTCTAGAAGGTTTGGTCAGAATTTTCCGCTTCATTAATTAATATTGATTTAATATATTCAAATTACCTTATAATCTGACATATTACACGCACCGGCCTAAAAAGTATGTATATAACTTTAAACTATTTTTTTTGTTGAAGAAAACGCGCCCTATTTTTAGGAAGAAGTTTGAAACGTTCATGGACAAATGCTCTTATGTTTTGAAGTTTATGTATCGTGTGTGACTGTATGAAAAAACCCAAGGAATGAAAATAAACGGGACGTGTGATTAAAAAGTCATTGAAAAAATGTAGTACATCAAATAATATAGATGGGACGGGAAAAAGAGGCTGTGTGTTTCTAGGTCAGAGTAACAGTGAATACAGTGAGAAGATGAGATGGAAATCAATTTTATCCTTGGAGATGTAAAGGAAGTCGAATCTGACGAACTTTGTATGATACTCAATTATAAAAGTTATTAAGGTATGTCATTACTTTTAAACAAACAGTATTTAGGTGATATAGAAGTCGTTTTTAAACGCATCTGTTTTTTTTTTATTTTTAAAGGGTATCATTTTTATATCCAATATATGACACTTAAATTTCAATCTTAATATTTGTGTTAAAAGTGCATGCTATATACGCCGGAATATAGTGTAAATTAATTATTATACTTTGAGACTTGAATTTTCCACAGGTTAGACATTTCGAGACAAAAATATTCTTTGTGAACAAGGAAAGGCAAATGAGAAATGCTTTATACCATTTTGTAAGGAAATACACATCATTTTTACTTAAACTCACACAACAATTAGTGTTATTTTTAACACAATTATTTATTGTTATTTATACGATAATTTGTAGTTTTGATGATAGAAGTTTTAAACACATCACACATATTTATCACACGTGATTACTAACACTTAAATTTACTAATTGTGAATAAAGAATAAAATAGCAATATTTTGTAATCTATTGTAAATCTATTACTTTTCTAATTATTGAGAACTTTGAATTCCTAAAATTGTTATGATAAATATTCTATATAATATGTTTTATTTTTAGTTTTAAAATTTTATTTCACATATCCTAATTTTAATAATTCATTACCGGTATTGAGAAAGTGTTAGCTAAGCACTGTGAAGTCGGAATTTTTGCTGATGATATCATTGTCTGGTCTTCCGGTTCCGACGTCGGCGAAAAAGAGTTTAAACTCTACCGTGCCATGGAGGAAGCCCACTCTTTCGCGGAGATGCATAAGCTTATATTTAATGCTTCTAAATCTCTGACCACTTTTTTCTCAACCAAAAGACATCTTTTCAACTGTCAACCTAAGATCTCCATGAATGGAATCCAGTTGTGTTACGTTAAAAATGCTAAGTATCTCGGATACACTTTAGATCAAGAGATTACAAGCAATAAACACATTTAAGGCCAAGTTATTAAGGCAAAAAAGAGACTTAATATCCTCAAATTTATATCTGGTCAGGACTAGGGAGCGGAGGCCAGCACTCCCCGTACTACATTTATCTCCCTCATCAGACGAATGTTGGAGTTAGGCATCCCAATCTACTCCTGTGCTTCGGACACCAATCTAAATAAACTTGAAAGAGTGCAGCTTTGTGCTGCCAGAATAATTACTGGACTTCGATGCAGTTGTCAAATCGACATTATGCTCTTCGAGAGAAACTTGCCTTCCCTCTCAAAAAGAAGACTATATAGCCTTACAAGGTATTTTAACAAGCTATACAGCTACAATGAGCAACACAGGACTTCTGCCTACCTACATGCATGGATAAACAATAGACGATTGATGAAACATAGCCCCTTTTCCTACGGAAGGACATTGAACTTACCTTCCTCTGATGTGGAACCTCACTCTCTGAGTTTCACAGGAGCTGGTTTGGAACTCGATGGAATTTATTTTCATGATCAGCTTTGGACTAGTGTGACTAAGAGCTCTAAGATACCGGCCCCAGTTAACTAACTGGCTCTGGAGACTATCAACGGAATCCCACAATCTTCCTTAAAAATCTATACAGACGGAAGCAGGGGTGAGAAAGGCATTTTGGGAAGTGAAGTGTACATTACTACTCCCTCTGGGGCCTTAGAATTTAAAATTAAAAACCCGAATTACTCTTCAGTTCTTAGATAAGAACTTATAGCCATCCAGTGTGCTGCTCAGCTGGAGGATCGTTTGCAGGAATTATGGATTTTGACTGACAGTCTAGCCTCTAATCAGCATCTCGCTAACTGGGGTGACATTGGTGATCAGACTAGCCTGGACATACTGAATCTTCTTCATGATCTTTCTTCAGGACATAGTATACATTTTCAGTGGATCCCTTTCGCATGTTGGCATAGAGGGTGACGAAAGAGCTGACTTTTTGGCTAGGACTGCTGCTGTGGAGGGTGTGAGTCCAAGAGGGAATCTCACATTTTCTGAGATTTCCACAATTTCTAAATTGGAGCTCAACCGACAAATTAAAACTCCACCCAGTCATGCATGGTACTTTGCTAAATGTCCAGACGAGTCCTTTAGACTCAGTAGTAGACCTCTCCAATCTACTTATTCTAGATTTTTGAGCGGACACACAAGAGCTCTCAAGTTCTATAATGGACAAAAGACTTTTCCAGAATGCCACTGGTGTTCTTCCGGAGAGGCCTCACCTAATCATATTTTACTTTGTTTGGGTTTTAAAAAGGACGAGGTCCTTTGCGACTCACTGCTGTTTTTAGATTTTTACAGATTTTCGGATTCAAGGGGATTGTCTAGCCCTGCTGGGCAGTACCGAAAATAGTCAAAAAAATTCATATTTTTTTTCTAATTTATACTTCTTATCCATATTTTTAAGTATTTTGAACAGACGTTTTAAATGCGCTTTTCAAACATTTCCTGATTTCTTTTGCTTCTCTTAAATTCTTAAACTTTTTATGGGTAATTATGCACCTAAAATTGTTCGTTTTCCACGTCCGTTGGATGTGTTAGTAACTAAATGTCTATATCACAGCATAAATATTATTTTTAATTTTTGTTTTAAGCAGTTTTTTTGATGAACAGAGAAATTAAAAATTGAGTGTGTTGTCAGTTAAAATGTTTCTGCTTTAGACATTACATTTAATTCAATGAAGTAACATTCTTTTTTAGAAAGTAGTATCTTTTAAATTTTTCTAAATTTGTTAAAACGTTCCCACTGTCTCAAATATTCTTTTTAAAAAAAATAGTTTTTTTGTACAATGCATTATGAAGATAAGATGCTTATCTTTTCTTTCCTTTTGGATCGTAAAGGAAATTATTATATTCTCCCGAGTATTCAAATTATCTTCAATATTTAGGTTTACTTTAAAAATGCTTGTTTGCAAATTTATCAGCTTACTTGATGTTCCTTTTTCAAAAACAGCTACAATTTTTTTTCGGTTTTTTTATTGGTTGCATATTCTATTGTGTCCTTTTTTATCTCCTTTTTTGAATGAAAGACTTGCTTCCGCAACTAAAACTAAATTCTTTTGAAGTTTTGTGATTTTAATACATCATCATATCTGGAAAAAAATGCCTTTATGTATTTTCTGCAATCTTTTTTTTTTTTGGGGGTGATTTCTGTTAGTACCTAAATATCATTTTTAATTAAGTTAGATTTATATCTAATTTTAGTCGCTGGCACAATTTCCTACTCTTTTTGTAAGAAGAAACCATTTATGTACAGCTTCTTTTCTTTTACTTTCTATTATTAAATTAAAGAATTCGGAAGCATCAATTTATCTGGAAACATAAGAAAAGATGTGAGAAATACCATGATTTATTTTTTTTATTCTAAGTAAAGTGGATCTAGTATAATCTCTAAGAAATGTATGCTTAATTTCACACTCAACATGTTTGTAGCACAAGTTGTATAAAATGATTTTCAACTAATAATATCTTTTCAACTTAAATAAACAATAAAATAATCAAAATGTTCAACTAAATTTTAGTTTACTATGTTTTTTTTTACTTTTGCTTGCTTCAAATAATATTTTCATTTATATTCTGGTATAAACTATTTCACAAGTACATGAAAGGAATACAAATATGAATTAATGCACTGTATTTCCTAGATATGTCTTGAATGTATCTGACTACGTTCAGAAGGGGGATTTTTCAAAATCGTATAAATGGATAATATTTATGATATTTAGTGTCACTTAGATTAGAAAACGTATACATAATTGTTTTAACAATATTAATTCATAAAAAAATTATTTAAGTACAATATTTTGACAAAAAATGAACATAGAATCACCTAAATTCAAATCAGTCTCCTTTTATGAAAAATTCTTCCATTGTTATAATATTTTACCTGTATACATTTTAGAATTCTGTACAGAGACTGATCTAGAATTTTTGAAACATATAACTTAGAAGTGGGTTTATCCAAGAGTTTTTTCGGCAACAGAGAGGAGAAATTTTAAGAAAAAAATCCGATAATTATTTTAATTGGTTGTAACTCTGAAAATAATGTAAATTTTTTTTTAAAAAATAGTTCATACTCTCTGGAGAGAAATATTGTATTTTAATTTAAAAAATTGTCAAAATAATTACCTTAAAACAATTTTATACATTTATTCTAATCTAATTGAAACTAAATATCACGAAAAGTATCCATTTATACACTTTTTTGAAATCACGGTTCCGAATATAGCCGGATACCTTAATTTGCATTTTAATATAAATCAATCCTCCGGCTGTCAAAAAAGTAACATTATATTTAAGGTTATTTATGAAATTCGAAATAAACTTAAGAAAATTAATATTCAATTTACTTTAAATTTTCATTTTACACTAGGGTAATACCGGGTATGTATATTTCCTATTTGAAAATAGAGAACTATTAATTTGAATTTAAATCATGTATATAAAGCTAGTTCTATTAAAAACATATTAGAAAATGTTCTGCTTTATTTACACAAAATTTGGATAATTTTCTCATTGTATTATTAATTACAATGAAAAAACATCCTGAAAAATTTTATTTAAATTCTTCTTGAAATGATTAGTTACATTCCATGTTCACTAAACTAAGTTCTATGAAGTTGCGTTATGATTTAGATTGTTTTGAATTAGAAAGTGTGTTGTCACAATAAGTTTTTCCAATAACTTTTTACAAATAATGTATACAAATAATGTTTTACATTCAATACTTTCACAAGTATTTTCATCGCTTAATGAAAAAAAACAATATTTTGATTCATTTAAAACAAATCACAAGAAAAACAATGACTATGTTTGTTCAAACAAATACATTTTAATTACATTTCATTTCATTTCCACGGAACATCTGTACATCATTTTAAAGAAAAAAAATGCCCGTTTAAAAATATAAAGAAAGATGTATTTAATACGTAAATTTATCTAAAGTTGGAGATATAATTTAGCTCTCTAAAATTTTAAATGACTCAATCAAAATTTCGTTGCAAATAGTTAGAGAAAAAGTTATCATCAAATTCTGTGTTCAAGCGTATAGTTTAAACATACACTAAGCTAGGCTGTAATTTATCCCAATTAATTCTATATAGGAAGTGTAATCATAAAGAAATCCATCAGTTGCATTTCTTACAAAATTATTTTAATTGGGTTTGAATACTCTAACATACAAGTGTTTTTTAAACGTTAATGAAGTCCAAGAAACATATTATTTCTGCCATTTACAGTAAGTGAAATTTCTAAAAATATTATTACTCTATGCCAGTGCATCTCAAACTTTTAGTATTCGCTACCCAATTTTCAGTCATAATTTTCATCGCGCCCACCTTATAAATAATGTATTGAAAGCAATAATAACGTACTTTGACTCTAAATCTGCAATTAATTATAACCCATACAAATTATCAAGATAAGTATTACATTTTATATATAATTTGATGGCATGCCCATAGGAAAACTGGCAATTATTAAACTTGTTCTTAACTTAGTACTGTTAAATTAAGTATGAAATACATTGTGTAATACTGATACATTTTTAAGTGTATTATATCAATGAAAATGTGTAATTTGTTTTTTATTACGTCAGAAAGTATTTCGCTTCGCTTACTTTCAGTAAATTAATAATTTTTTGAAATAATTTTTTTTGTTTTCAACTTTTCGAAATACTCGCTCCCCTAGGGAGGTGTTCCCCCTAGTTTGAGAAACACAGCCCTATGCGGTACAATGTTTCTTCCTATAAAAAGTACTTATAAAATGAAAAATAACTTCCTTCAAATTCCAAGATAAGAATAAATGAAACAGGTTCAGAATATATTAGGAAGAGAGTGACTTATAAAAATCCTAATTTTCTAACATTTTTTATTTATGTTTTTTATAGTAATGGCACTCTATAAATGAACAAGACGAAATACAAATGCTTCTCAGTGTTGCAAATAATTATAAAAAGAGCTAAAGAAGACAGATTGGAATTTGATATGCTGTTAGAAGAAATCTCACTAACAGGATTGTCCCATTCTCTTTGAATTGAAGGAAAAAAATAAGGAGGATAAATGTATATATATATATATATATATATATATATATATATATATATATATATATATATATATATATATATATATATATATATATATATATATATATATATATATATATATATATATATATATAAATATATAATATATATATATATATATATATATAATATATATATATATAAAATATATATATATATATATATATATATATATATATATATATATATATATGTATATATATATATATATATATATATATATATATATATATATATATATATATATATATATATAAAGAACTACTGTAAAAACTGGACAGAAAAATAAACACAGTATAAAATATATATCTTGATTTCTACTCTAATTTTACTTAGAAGATACCCCGGGTAAAACAGAAGTAACCAAAAGAAGTTCCCAAAGCTGGCTTTCTTTTGTACCCTTACGTAGTGTTAAAAATCACTTTTTAAAATATGATTTAAACTTTTTCTGAATAGGAAATAAGGAAATCTTAGTAAATAAATAAAATATGTATCTAAAAAAACAGGTTGTATAAAGACAGAAAGTATAGCACTACAGGAATTAGTGGAATTGAAAGGGAAAAATAAAATATCTAATAAAAGAATTTTACGTTAGAACATTGAATACCTTTCGATACGTGACTAAGAGCGTTTTTCAGATCACGTAACGATTGAAATTTCAGCACACATTCCCACTGATAGAACTCGAGAGCATTTATGTAATGCAACTACAATTTTAGGTGATTTCCAGATTGCACTTTTGCGAGAGATTTAGATTGAGGTTATGGAGCTACACCCCTGAGATGAAAACTCACTAGAATTTTACCTTAGTATTAAACCAAAATTTATGAAATAGGAGGAGGAGCTTATGAAATAAATCAATAGTTGGATTCTGAAATAGAATATGAAGCGCCAATATTTTGGACATGAGATAGTTTGATTTTATTTTACCTAATAATTGGTTTAATATGATGTACTCAGAACTCCTTAAATCTTAAAATATAGACTTGTATTGCCGTTAGACTCACCCTGCATAAAGCAATAAATATTTATATCAATAAAATTAATTTCAATGAAATATTTTTAGAATATTTACCTTTTATCTAGAACTAAACTATTTTTTAAAATTTGTATGGATGGTAAACCTGCGTAGAAACTCTAATTCTACTAATTGTATGACTTGTATGACATATTTTATAATAAACAATTAAGTTTGAACTACATATCATCTTACTAAAGTTTTCTCGAAGCAATATGTCTAATTTACAAAACTTTTCTTATCCTAAAATTATTCTAAGCATATGTAACATAATATTTTAAAATTGAATTAAAATATAGAGAACCCTATTGTTAAAGATTGGCGTAAATTAAAAATTATTTCATTCATTTTTTTTTAGTTTTAAAGAATTCATTTTAAGTTACCCACATTTTCTTTCCAATTTCCTAAATATTATAAAGTTGAAACTCATAAAATATTTACCTTAATAACACATTATCTAAACATAATATATCATTTTTCTCGCTTACATTGACATATTAAACATTTCAAAAACTTTAAAAGTAACATCAATTTTAGCAACTTATCACCATAATAATGTTTTATCCGTAACAGCTTATTTTTCTCAACTACTTAAATAAGAAAATATGCATTCGAATTATTTTTTTTCTGTAGATTAAGGTATCCAGAAATGACTCGTTGTCTTCAACAACCTTTAAAAATAACATTAAGTTTTTTTTTTTTTTTGCATTACATAATTTTGTTATATATATATATATATATATATATATATATATATATATATTTAATTTATCAATTTTAAAATGTCGATCCCAAGTTTCTATGAACTTGAAAAGAATGAGGCATTCATTGACTAATTTATTGTACTACATTTACAGGATAGAAAGTTGATATTTCATTTGAATGAAATAGTTTCATGAAGAATATGATTGGACCGAAAATATACCAAGGAGTTCTCTCCCCTCCCCAAACGGCTTTCTGAATACTATGTGGTTGAATGGACATAAATATCAATTGTTATCTTTCAGAATTTCCTTTTTTTTTCTTTTAGCTTTCTGAGCCACAAAGATCTCCACATTTCAGTACATGAAGAGTACTTTAACGTTTTACATTTATTCGAAAACAGGAAGAGGAAGGCAGAAAAGCCAAAAATTCCTTCTGAATAGAAGTTTCTGCTCAAAACTCTCCTAGCGGTTAAATAATGTTTGACTTTATTACTGTTAAATGAGCGCGCGTAGCTTGATATATAGTTCTGATTAAAACTGATTTGCAATTTAGTCAAATAACTATAATTATGCTTCATACTCCAACCTACTAACAGCTAAAATTTCAGTAAAGAAAAAATAATAATTGATCTCAAAAGAAAGAAAAATGCGTAAGAGAAATTGATAAAAATTATCTTAAATCTAACAAGCTTTTAAAAAGTTTTCAATGTAACGTGAAAAGGATCAAGTTAATGGAGAATAGACCCATCATTTCAATGATTTTTTAAGTAGAAAAATACACAGTAAAAACAAAGCTCATAATATTATGGGGCATACATATTATCAAAACTGCCTGGATAATGTATTGAAACAATATAACATTTTATAGAAACTTTAGTGATTACTCTGCACATTTAAATTCTGTTAAATATGTATGAAGTAATAAAGTATTTGAAGTAATAAAAACATATTTTCTGTACAGAGAGTACTTTCTGTACACGTTACAATAAAACAATAAAGTTCTTAGAGCGTTTTTAAAGTATTATTTTTCCGAGCTGCTTATAGTTATTTAATGACTATTGTACATTGAAGTCAATAATATCGTTATAGCTTTAAAATAGAAAAAAAATAAAGCTTTTAAGTTCTTTTCCAAATTAATAAAAATAATTTCAATTATACAAAATTAAAGCAAATTTTTCGGTTCTCTTAATTATTTTAAAAATATTAATCATAATTATTTTATATTTCAGAGAAATGAAATTTTTTGTAATAATTCTAACTGATTTGGACCATTTTTTCAACTATATATAGCGAACTGGTTTTACTTTATTGCTATATAAAGTGTACGTTTCTACCATTCGTTGAAATTCACTGGGTTTCAATGTTTTTATTTCATTTTATTAACGTCTCACTCTTGGATGCCTTGGTTGTTGACAAAATATATATTTTACACTTAATACTATATTTAAAACAAAGATTTTAATATTCTATATTTCAAACTTGATTATCAAAAACATTTATTTTATTTTATTATAAAAGTATGTTTGCAACTACAGCGGCTATTTTATTATTATTTTAATGCTATTATTATTAGTAATAGTTGTATGTGACATCTATACTTATTGTTTGAATTTTTAATAAATTGGTGGACTTTATTAAAATAACTAATGAGATGACAATATGTTTTTTTTCACAATAAATCCTGCATTTCTTTTAAAAAAATGTCAATATACTGCACTAAACTTTCTTTAAAACTAGCAAATAGGATTTAGTAAAATAACTAAAAATACAACCCTATTACATACTCGGTGTCCGAGGAACATTGGGACAAATTTAAGGGGAGCTAGGGAATATTACAATGATTCAGATTTGCACAGCAACCCATGGTCGGAAGCATGTTCGCTCGGCCCTAGGTGGCATTGTTCATGAAAGAACATTCAAAGTAACTGGCATGTATTACCACAGTCATTTGAGCTGTCATCGCCCTCAGAGGAGCATAGAACGTTTTACAAACACCGAACTGACACATGTGCATCTGATTCACGGATTGGCAGAAGGAAACGTACGAGCATCAGAAAGAGTGTATTCCGAAAGATACTCACAGAGACGTACACTGTATCGCCCGAATATTATGAAAATACCCCATACCAGATGAATAGGGAGATTATGGATTAGTATTTGTTGAATTTTTGCCAAAAATTCACAAATAATAATTACCTTTTGAGAAGGTCCATTATCGTGATGCAAAACTCTTAAATTATCTAATTATTTCAATCAAATTTTTACATAAGATTTCTATCATACGTATTTTAAAAGAAGCATTCTAAACAGTTTGTTTTTGGTAATAGTGATATATATATGTGTGTGTGTTCTCAAATCCCCAAGAAAAACTCCGCGTTACGCCCTAGATATATTTTAAATGTTCTGAACTTTTTAAAAAAAATGTTAAATGATCTTCATTAATTCATTTAACCTTTTATTACAAGAAGTGTGCGTATATCTTTTACTTTTCTTAATTTTTAAATAATATCAAGTATACTAAATATATTCATAAAACTTACTAAACTTAGAAACTAATCGCATTTATATATCACTTTATAAACCTATATGTATCTTTTTCTCCGAATTATCCTTTATTTTGTGATTTGTCAAATAATATATTTTGATATGTCTATATACTCTGATCATTTGTCGATCTAAATAAAATCAAAAATTTGTTGCTAAGGGATTCTAGTTAGCTTATAAATTAAATAATACGTTCAGAACACATACCATTACTACTATCCCTTGAAAGGTAGTAAAAATTTTATTTCCTACACATTGAAGATATTGCTTCAGATAAATTAAATAGAAAAATTATTGGATAATATTTTTCTCGTAAAAGAATAAGTAAAAAAATAATAATTGAAAAATATGATTTAATTGCCTTTTTTATTGAAAATTACGATATACCCTTCATAAAAAATTCGCATCACTTTTTTTAACATGATAAATCATCATTATAGTAATGGTATGTAATCCTATGTAAACATTAAATGTATTGGCAGAAAAAATGAACAAAAAAGTTCTTGGGTTCTTCAAAAGCTTACAAGTTCTTACAATTAACACTAAAATATAATAGGAATATATTAAATTTTTGAAAATAATTCTTGTTAAGAGCTTTTAAGGTGCCTGACTAGTTGCGAAGACATTTTTTTTGAAATTTTGCTGAAAATTTATTTTTAAACTCCTTTTTTGTTTAATTATAACTGAAAACTAATAAAAATAGCAAAAAAAAATTTCTTTCAATGTATTTTTTTTAAATATGGCCGATTTTAGGTTTAAATTAGACGTTATTTGTACGTTACGTTAAACATAGTAAAATAAATTCTAATGCATAATATTTTAAAAAACCCACATAATTTTACTCAAAAAACAGTTACTAATGAATTGACCAAATATCTTTGAAAAATTTTAATTTGTTACTGAACTAGAAGTCAAAAAGTGCACGCAATGCAAATTTTTCAAAAATTTCACATTTATCACACAGAAAAAAAATCATAAAAAAGGTAAATATGCTTTTTTTTCTTAATCCCTAGGTCACAGTATACATACTACAATACTGCATAATTACACAAAATTACAGACAATTATCTACAGAACTTTTTGAGATATCATGCTTACCGTGTTGTAAAATATCAAAAAATCTGTTTCAGAGAAAAATGCAATTAAAGATTTAAAATTCAAAATTTAAAAAATTATACTGCTAAAAAACCTAAAACCTCTCTATATCAAAAGAACAAACGTTTTCAAAGCAATTATGAATATTATATACTTTCTTCAAACTTTTATCTTTTAATATTTTTAACAATTTTATAGTGTCAAAAAGCTTTTTCTTAAAGTCTAAGTACACAGTTTACGAAATACAGATTAGACGTATAAAAAGCACTTTAAAAAAACCTTATTGCATTAAAAATAAAAATATTTTACATAGAAAAACAAATATATATTATTCCATATTATTTTAGAAGTTAAGAAATATATCATACAAAATATATTTGTGTTGTTTTACCAGTAAACATTCACGAAAAAACTCTTGAAAAATATTGTTTATCACAAAAGTTATCATAAATTAGAATAAAAATCCTGCAAAGAAGTACTTTAAAACCCTCCATATGAATATACTAAGCCTTCTGTTTTTTCATCCTTAGTACTTTTTGTTTTCCTAGCTGCTTTTCTTTTTTTTCGAGACAATTTCGCAATCGGTAAAGAATGTCTTAAAGATGTTGAAATCCGTTGTTTATCAAATTTAAGTATCTCTTGAGCAACACTTTCAGAAAGGGAACCATTTACATTTCGAATTACTGATAATATACCAGCATAACCAGAATTATAAAGTATTAGAGCTAATAATGCACCCAAACGAAATGTTTCCAGTCCAATAAATATATTTTTGGGAACAATATTCCACAAAATGTTGTTATAACTTTCATTGCAGTTCTGTGTCTTACCATGAAGACATTTTTTTCAACAAAGTTTCATTACACAGTTTTAGATATGTAGGCTTTATTTGGTTTATAATTTTATTAGGAAGTCCTTGCTCAATTTCTTTGAGGGGACTCCCAGCTGCTTTTGCCCTTTGGTAACGACACCAACTCTCAGATCCTTCAGGACACTGTCCATGCAATGAATTGTTTTTTCCAGATACACAGTGAAAAAATGCAGCTATTACACTACTCATAAGCTTTTGTAGATTACCTACATTGCTTCGAATAGCTATTCCATAATAGTTCTGAATTATGTCGATTAATTTATCAGTTAATTTATTTTTCCCTCCCAAACCTTTCGTCTTTTTTTTTAATTGACGCAACCGCCCCCCTACACGTTTCTGTACATGACCTATACACTCGACTTTGGTTACTGTATTAATTCCATAAAAGTTTTTAACAGATTCATATCCTTTTGAGTCCCCATCTCCGTAGTATTCATTGTACTGTACATTCCTCACGTTTGATCTCTCAAATATACGGTAGGCTCCAACAACCTCCATGTTCCCCGCGGAACCTTTATAGTTCGAACATACATGTTTCGATGATTGGCAATTGCCTTTCGCGCATATGTGGCAATATTGTGTCATAACTTCAATGTCTAAAAGTTTACCGGTGTCAACTGATATGGCACTTACACACCCATTCAAAGATGAGTAGCCTCTGCGTTGCCAAGTACCATCAATGGATATTCCACATTTAGTGAAACTATTTGAGCCTTTGATTTCACTCAATGCAGCGTTGATTTTTTTTTGAGCAACGCGTTCAGTTGCTTTCAACAGTTTTCTTTCTTGATTGCAGAAAGCAAGTTTTGACAGGAAAGGTAAACCGAGGAAAGCACATAACTTTTTGCCAGCTGAAAATCCTTTCCCGATTATCCTTAGCCCCAAAACAATTGAAGAGTTTATAAAACAAGAACCTTTCATCTTCTCGGTCGTAGGGAAACCTTTAAAGAAGGAGCAGTTTTTGCACTTTAGGTTCATATGTGAGCATAATCCACTGACAGAGTCTTCCATAAGTTCCAAGCCCTGAGAATAACAATCAGGACAACAAACTATGGCAAAAAATAAAAACAACGTTGTCCAGCTGACAATTCTATTGTCTTTAGAAGTTTCAAACAATCTTTCTGAGAAAATTTTCAAACTTGTATGGCTTGATTCCAACTTTTTGGCACTAGCGGATTCAGTAGAATTGAGCTCAGATGTTTCATCATTCTCATTAACAGTGGCACGAATGGTATAACGATTTCCAGTAAATCGGCACTTCTTAGACCTCCCAGATCTTGATTTAGCCATAATTAATCAATATTTTGTCTTAAGAAAGACAGTTTTTTTAATAAAATATATCAAAATAATAAATTAAACGAGGATCGAAGAATCGAGTAGCTAGAACATAAACAAATCGAAAAATGACAACAAACCTGTAAAGTTGTTGCCAAAAAATTTTTACTAAAACTATTAAATAATTTTTAAAAAAATATCACCATATTCAGTTTTAATGTTACCAAAATTAATATTTTATAAATAAATTCAATAAAACTCCAAAAAAGAGTAAAAATCCTTCAAATTCAAAGTACTTCCGGTTTCGATTTCTAACTTCCGGTTCGTTTTTGTTGTTCTCACTTGACATAAATACTGCTATAACTTCGTAAATAATTGGAGTACAAGCAAAAGTAAGGTATTTTTAGAAAGAAGAAAATTCAAATATTAAAAATATCAAATAAAATTTTTGTCATGTTCATCAAAATTGATGATTTTACACTAGTCAGGCACCTTAAATAAAGTAAAAACTAGAGTGTAAAATCTTTCAAACATGTAATTCAAATACATCTGAAATATTTATAAAATTGATTTTTTTAATATCTTGTTTCCTTTATTAAAAATTAATTTGTAACGTAATTCTGAGGTCATCAATATTGTAAAGTTTTAGAGCCTTTTTATCCCTCTCAATCAAAATGTATTATTCATTCGGAATGTTATTTTGTGTCATTTAGTTTGATTGCAATATCAGGGCTCATTAGGTAACATGTCCTAAATGTATTTAAATAGTAAATAAATTGTCTTTATCTTAGATATCATTCAGTACGTTTTGATAATACTTACTGAATATTTCGACACTAAGAGTTAATTTAGAGCTACTTTTACATTATTTTATTGATTAGTTTATTTTTTCAATTACTTTATTATCGGCAATGCAAATTGAAACAAAATCTAATAGACATTCAAACAATTACAATTCTAAATTTACTTCATTATTACAAATTTGCTTGTAATTATAATAATAAAACTGATTAAACTATTAACCTTTACAGTATTGGTGATCGATATTTTAACTTAATTTAATAGTCACAGAAGGAAAGTGTTTTGTTTAAAAATCTACAAAAAAAAATCCTTTCCATCTTAACTTGTTTTTAAACACTTTGTGATCCCCCCAAACCAATCAAACTCTCTAGTTTTAAACTAGAAAATGACATAATATCATTTTCGCCTCTCTTAATTTCTTAACCACAACGTCTCCAGCTATTGCTCAGACGATGAACAACACGTTATCTTACTCTCATTTCCCGACGACAAATTGTTGTTTTCGTTATTTGACCGAGGTCCAAATTTTCGAGGACCTTCGCTAATTGCCCTAGTACAAAGTAAATGAACAATAAAATAAAATAAACCAAGGATAAAACTGGCATTGAGTAGATGGAAAGCAGCAAAGTCAACAGTTCAATCTCGCCCAGAAATTTCTTCTTAAGCCAACCGTTTCCTAAAGATTAACTAATTATGAACGATAAACTTTGAAAGTTTTAATGAAGAGATTCGAACAAATTCGTTCATATCTTTTTTTTTTAAAGTTTATATACATTAACGTAAATTACACATGTTTTAGTTGATAAGATAAACATATTTAATAATGGTTGCGTGATCGTTTAATTTTATTCTCCCAAAAATGTCAAAAGAAGAAAAATATTAAAAGTATATTACTGTAACATAAATGTTAAGCAAAATATATTTATACCTGCGCAATATGGAATGTTCAGATATTGTTTAATTTTTTTTATTTTATATATACTTCAACTTAACTCAGTGGTGCAACAACCCATTAGGGCTAAGGCCTAGTGTGTCCATCTCAATATACGTGACCTTCGGCCCTGAGGTGTATGAGCAGATGTTCCGGTCAGGTGGTCAGTCTGGCGTGAAATCCCCAGTGTTAAGTTTCAGAGCAAACTTGGTACTCATTTATCGACCCACTGAAGGGATGAAATGCTGAGTCGACCTTGCCCAGCCCGGGGTTTGAACCTCGGACCTGTGGTGGGGAAGCGCGATGCACTCAGCCGCTGGGTTCCATATATACTTTATTGTGACTAGGGGCTGTGTGCAATATCGGACCAAATGTTCAATACCGGTATTTATTAGAACTCAATACTGGGATACCGGTTTTAATACCGGTAGTAGAAATTTTAGAAAAAGACAGAAAATACTGTTTTTTTTCTTTGTTTTACTTACCAGTTTTATTAGAGAGTGTAAATATCACAAAAATAATTTGAAATTTATAAATTATAATATTATATAATAAATCGCAAAAAGTAAAAGAGCATCTTATTTTTTTTAAATCATGAAAAAAATATGAATATCACAATTCATTCTGTGTTACTATTATAAATTTTTGATCTTAAAAAGCATAATGCATCGTCATTAAGCCTGGAATGTAATTTTGTGCAAAAATCACCAGTTGTAGGAAACGCTCTTTCGGCATCTACGCTATCTGGTGGTACTGTTAGCAATGCGCGATGTACTTTTTTTTACCTCTAAATCTCTCATTTTCAAATACACTGGCCTCAAAAAGTTAAGGTACAACCGGGTTTTTGTGTCTAATTTGCAAATGAATGAATGTAGAAACAAAAAATTTGGAGGATATGTGTATTAAATAGTTTTTTAATGAATGCGTCATAGAAATTTGTATAAGTGTATTGCAAAAACGATTTATAACAAAAAAAGCAATCTCTGCGGAAAAGTCCATTCTTGGAGAAAACAGCACATCACAGTGTTATGTGGTAAAATGGCATAAAAACAAAACAAAAATGGGTTCTAATAAGGAATGTGTCCACCCCTAACTTGAATGCATTGGCGGCATCGATTTCCCATGCTGTTTATTAAGTTGTCGGACACCGGAATAGGAAGCGAAGACCAGACACAGAGTAAGCCTTGTTTCAGCTCATATAACGACCTTGGTGGAGGATTTAAAGCAGCAACCTCTCTGCGAAGATAGTCCCAAAGATGTTCTATCGGATTCAGGTCTGGAGATCGAGCTGGCCATTCCATTCGTTCCAAACCGTGATCCTCCAGATACTCCTCAACAATCCGAGCTCGGTGAGGTCGTGCATTATCATCCATCGGAATGAAGTCATTACCAATAGCAGCAGCATATGGGCGGACATATGGATCAAGGATCTCATCCCGATATCTAAGACCAGTTACGGTTCCTCCATGGAACACATGCAGGTCAGTGTGGCCACCGAGCGAGATCCCTGCTCAAACCAAGATTCCACCACCTCTATAACTGTGTCTTTCAACAGTGTTGGATTGATGGTATCTAGTGCGCTGTTCCCTCCAGATCAGTAGACGCCCTGAATCACTCTCGATTGAAAATCTGGACTCGTCTGTGAACAGCACAGAAGCCCATTGTTGCTGCGTCCAAGAAACATGTTCTCTCTTGCCCAGCATAAGCGGTTCCTTCGCTGTCGTCCATTGAGGGGAACGCACACAACTGGTCTTCTTGCATACAGACCTGCATTGTGAAGACAATTTCGCACCGTAGTAGCGGAGATTCTTCTTCCTGATGCTTGAAAGTGGTCTGCAACGAGCTGTGGCACAGTAGTGGTTCTTCTTCGTGCCGAAAGAGCTAGAAAACGGTCTTCTGCAGGTGTTGTAGCTTGTGGTCGGCCTGGAACAGGTCTTCTGGACACAGAATCTTCGGATTGGTATTGATCCCAAATTCGCTGAACAACACTACGAGACACATTGAGACGTCTAGCATCATCAGCCTGCGACAATCCCATTTCCATTCATCCAACTGCCCGCCACCTTAACGAATTGGGTAAACGACGTCTCTGAGACATTTTCTAAACTCTATTGACTATTGTCACCGAAACTGCCAACAACTGTTGAAAATCAACACAACTTACACACAAAAGTACGAAAGCTTGATATTTGCACATTTTTCTCTCACTCATAAATATACGTTCTTTTCTATAAAATAAAACTTGTAGCAATCGTTTTTGCATTAATGTTTTTAAAGTTCGTTATTATCATTCATGTAAACTATGCATTTTATTGTTACTGCCATTTTTTTTTATGGTGATCTTCGAAAAACATGTTGTACCTTAACTTTTTGAGGCCAGTGTAAATCGATTTCTCGTCGGATGGTTTTTCAATATAGCTGCTTTCTGTACTGTATATAGGTTTGTTGAATTTTTTTAGTTATTGCTAATTCTAATTTTTGTTGAAGGGACAAATTCTTTTCACTATTGATATTAGTGTCATCATCATATTCTTTTGAATGTGGATAGGTTTATGGGTAAAAAGTTTTAAGAAAGTTTATTATAAACTTTATCACATTTGATTTGGTTAGTACATTTTCTTCTTTTTTATTTTCATTTTTAAAATCATTATAATTATGTAAATACGGTAAGACATTCTCTATTTCGGTATGACTTGCTTCTGTGCGATTTTTCAATGTAGTATTCAGATAGTGATGTGTGTTGTTCTTTCAGTGACTGCAACACGAAATTTATTCTTGCCTTAGCTGTTAAATTAGAGTTTCTTCGACACAATGCCTCAACAGCCAGTTTAATTGGAAGCAGAGCTGATACAGTTCTGGATTTTAAGTCAAAATCACTGTCGGAAAAATATATTTGCAGGTTTAAGTCAATCATTGCTTTTCTCACTGGATTTTTCTGTTTCAAAAATCGTTCCATCATAGGAGTAAACTGTTCCAACGTGTTTTAGAATATAATATTGACATATGCTCTGTCTTATTTTCAGTTAGTATATATTTTTGTAATATGGCATTTTTTGTAGGGGAACGTTTAAATATCTTAACAATTTTTCTACCTTTATTAATTATTGGAAGCAATTCTTGATGGGTTAATATTTCATCTTCTTTATCGATATCTTCAACAATTACATTGTCATTATCTTCATTGTCAGTATCACTCTCACTCTCTTCAAAGTCGTAATCTGAAGTTTCTGTATCCATAGTATATGAATTCTTTTGTTCCTTATTTTGTTAGTATAACACATCTATAACTCCTAATTGAATTCCGTGAACATAGCAATATAGCTGATTTGCACCCATCAACTTTCCATCTTTTTTCATAAATGTTGCTCCTTCAGTCATTATGGATACAATATTTTCTTTCAGGGATAATCCATGTTTCTCTAATTTAAATTTAAGCCACCCTTTCTTTGGGCTGGCATACTCCCCGAGATATGTGTAAATCCTATATTCCAAGAGATTTTTTTCTGAATGAATATTTATATTTAAATAGCGTCTCTATTTCTTACACTCATCCATTCATCAAATGTAAGTCTAAATTTATCACCATTTACTTTTAACTGAATTAGCTCGTGTTTCAGAGAATTGCGAACACCGTTACTGTAGTTTATAACAATTCTTATAATATTAATCGATGTTGGTAGATTTTTAAAACCTCTGGCAGAAAGTGATTTTCTTAGTTCAGTAGAAGTGCAAAACACTCAAAATGGCAAACCACCTAATTTTGTAGTTTTACTTATAATTTTACCCGAATAGTCTTTTTTCGAATTAATCTAAAATCATTGACGGCTTGGGCTTAGAAACTGTGCTTAAATTTGTAACTTTATCGCAATTAGATTCTTTCCTCTTTAACAAATATTTTCATGTTTCGTTTTTAAACGTGTATGGAGTACGGTTTTACTTCCTCCATTCACTTTAATAACTCTAGAATAATTTTTACATTATGCCAACATATTTGTTTCATCATATGAATAGTGAAACCATTGTATTGTCAACCAAGTATTGTCCCATTGTATTGTACCATACCAAGTGTGGTCAATTAATTTTTTATGTTCTTTAAAATTATTCTTATTCATTATTATGGGTTAATATTTATGAGTATATATAAGTAATGAATCTGAAATCTATTTCGAAATCTAAAGTATAACAAACCAATTAAAAAAATAACCTTGTTTTATCAAATACGAATATCAGGCTGTGAAACTTACGCGAGTGCAGTATCGCTCTGAGCTGTAATAGGTTAGTTTTGGTCTTGGATGATTCACATATTTTATAAATTCTTTTGATTGTACGAAACAACTCTATATTCACAGTCTAATAAATTTCGCCTGTTAGGGAGACATTGTGGTATGATTGACGGATGAAGGAAGGCAGATGAGCTAGGATATGTTATTCCTCTTTCAAAGAGAATTCTAGTTTGGAGTAGTGCATTTAGTTCAATTTATCAGAGAAATAATTTATGCCTATAATTTTAAGTTCATATTAGGAATCTTTTATCCTGCAATTCAAGCCATGAAAAAATCAGATGATGGATTTAATGAGTTGCTTGAGAACTCATAAACTAGGAAAAACAAAAATACCAACAACTTAAATAGCGGAATATAGACGTTCAATATCCTCACCTTCTGAAATGAATGTAATATTGTTTCATTTATAATATATTTTAATCATGGTGCAGTAATTAAAACTATTAAAAATCAAAAAGTATTATTTTGCTATCTTGGCAATACTTAAATGTGTAGTGGAAACAATTTAAAATTTTTTTTAGCAAATACCGAAAAACCGGTATTCATTATATTGACATCTAAAATTCTTTAAAAAAAGGAAAGTAAAGGCTACAACTTAACGAAAGCTTTTTTCAGTACTTTATTGAAAGATTTAAAAGTTGAATGCTTATTAATTTATATAGACTCAGTATTTTGTTTTTTTCCTAACGTAACTTATTCATGTTACAAAAAAAAAAACTGCGTATATTAGTGTGAACACGCGGTAGAAGTTAACTTTTTTGGTTTTTTAATGGTTTAATATTTCACACATCGATTGCAAACGACGATAATTTTTAAACAACAAAATGTAAGAATAATACTTTAGTAAAAAATTCTCTTAAAATGGCTATAAAACGAAAGACACAAAAAAAAATTTTAAAAGTCATAATTTTTAATCCATTTTTTAATCTTTGAACAGAATACGGGTAATACTATTTTACATATGGAAAAAAAGTTTCATTAGATTATTTTTAAAAATAATGAAGTTTTAGAAACCATTTTTATAAAAGCGTTTAAATTTTGACTCATTTTAAAATAAATCGTAAAAAATAGAAAATATCATTATTTTGTAAAATATATAGATACCATATCGTAGCGAAAAAAATGATCTTTTCGATTCTGTAATTATTTTTTGTCTGAGATAAATAGTATAAATTAGATAGCGTTTTTAAAAACGAGGGGAAAATTCGGAACTTCTTTCATTTCTACTTTACATTCATCGTGTAAGCGTAACTGGTTACGCGTAACGAAAATTTTTTCCTACCGTGCCATAAGAAGTTAATAAGAAGTTAAAAATATTTCAAACATCTATTGTAGCATGAATTCAGGTTTTTAAAATATTTATTTTCAAAAAAAATGTTTTCGCCTGTTATTTTACTCGCAACAACTCCCAAAATATATGACTACTATTATAATGGTATTAAAATATACGGCTTAATAATGAAAAACTTATTAGATATAAGTTTTTGATTTCGAACTCGAAATTTACAGTACTCCTTAATGATCCCTTGAAGGTAAATTTTAAGGTAATTGAGTGCTACTTTAATTACTACAATTAAGAATACTTTTCAAAATGTTTCTTACAAATAGTCATATCACAGATCCTTCAAGTTGTAACACAGTATAAATTCCGATGCTTATTTTGAAAATTCTTTCAACTTCAGAAAATATGAATTCTTATTTTGAAACACATTTACATATTAAACGTGATATACTGTCACAAACTTCACTTCATATCTCACATAAGACGAGTATTATGTAAAACCTTAGAAAAAATACCACCAAAACGCGTTCATGGAAAGAAAATGTTTATAGCAACATCTGCTCACCCTGCGTTAAGAGAATTTCCTTTAAGATGCACTACCACATGCCCAATTGCTTCATATGATGTCTCTGTTAGGAGAGTAGGCAAGCGAGATTTAGCAATGCCGCTCCAAGCTAATCTATCCATCTCTCTATTCATTAGTGGGTTGTATGTGAGCTGAATGAGGTCACACTTAAGAATTCGATTCTAGTATCACGTTATAACACGTGTCATATGATGGAAGGTCCGTTTTTTTGTTTCTGTCCTCTGTTAAAGGAAAAAAAAAGGTAAAAATATGGTTATATTCCACTCAATTTAGGCAAGTTTTATTTTTCATCATGCTAAAATAAAATAAAAATAATATATATATTTTTTATTTTAATTTATTTTATTTTATCTGGGCAAAAAAAAACACTTATGCGTTGCATGCCCTCGAGTAAATCAGAAATGCAAAAAATATTACGGAATATTTCATGCCCCCATTGTTACATTATTTCTCAAACTAAACCCTAGAAAATATTCTTAAAGAAACGGTATTGTTAAATTTCAATTTAATTCGTTCGAAAGGAATATATAACTGGATCATAATTGTTTATAAGTAATACACATCTCAAAGATGTGTAATCAGTTGCATTAATCATTAATGGTTCTCAATATGCCTTTTTTACTTTCTTTTAAAGATACACTATATTATAGAACTACTTCTTGATTATTTAAGTAAAAAAATTAATTACATAATTTTCGTATATTCTGCTATGTAACTTATACCCATAATGTAAAACATACGAGGGATGGTCAGAAAAAACGGTTACTAGCCGCAGCATTTGAAAATTACAGTTTGTTGATAGATTTTGTTTCTCCAAAGTGGAAACAAATGGCGTTAGTTGTCCTACAGCTGGTCTGCGGGTAGATAGTGAAAGTTCCCAGACGGTTCAGGACGATTGAAATGGAAAGACGCTTAGAAAATTGGACTCGTTTGAAAGTGAGATCCCTGATTTGATATTTTTGGTGAAAAAATGTGTCCGCATCTGACATTCACTATCAAATCGTGGAAGTTTATGGTGAAGAAGCAACGAGCAAACAATATGTTGTGAAATGATGTCACTGCTTTCAATTCGCAGACAGGATGTCGAAAAGCGCAATATGGCATGGAGCGCCCGGCCAAGTTCTTCACAGCACTAATTGAAAATATAATTCAAAATGATCTACGGGGAAATTTCGTCAGTACTGGGACTGAGCGATGGTAGCGTGTGTCATATCTTTTCTGATGAGCTGCGATATTCTTAGACAGTGCTGTAAAAACATTTGCCGAGACCTTGTTAAATTGAAAAGGACCTGTTTTCTACCAAGACGGATTTAACAAGTTGGTTCAGCGTTCTGATAAATGACTAAATAGACTTGGTGAATATGTTGAAATGCGATAGGCACTTATGCTTCTTAATTCCCTTTTGAATTTTTTGTCTATTGTTAAGAAATATTTCTCTTTATTTGATTTGCAACCTTTTTATTGATCACACACCATACATTAGTTTTTAATATTCGAGTATATTCTCCGTATAATTCACACATTCCTTACTTCATTAAGAAACCTGGAAAATTGTGCCATGCCTTTTATCTCTTAGTCATTCACTCGATGAATTTTCCCCTGCGTTCAAACAATGCAAAGCTTGTTTACAACGAATGCTAGTTTCCAAATTTGTAAATAATCTGTTTTTAATACTTCTTTGGATATATAAGTCGATTTGTCTTCGTATAGTCATTTATTCATTCTTGTCCAGTTATAGGTTTTTTATTATTTGATATCAATGTTTTTCCACTCCCGCGAACTTGTAACGATATATATCATTGAACCTTTCCTTCCCCATATCAAAAGTTCAAATAAAGCAGCTTCATGGATTAATCAAGAGAAATGGCCGTGAAAAATCACATACCTGTACAAATTCGTATCAATTATCAAAACGCGTGAGAGTTGTAAACTGAGAAATCAAAGTTTTATTTAAATTAAACTGATAAAAAATTTCACAGAAATTCACTATCTGAAGTTCGTAAAAGTAATTTGTTATTAAAACATATGTTGCGATCACTGTGAATGTCTGTCATTTTTATAGAAGAAAAACTTAGATAATATTTATTTAAATTGCTTCATTCTGTGAATTTTTCATCCCAGGTTTTTTAACTCTTCAAATAATATTTTAACCATTCCAAGTGTATGAAGATGTTAATGCATTACAATTAGGAATTGCAATACCGATATACCGCGATACCGAATACCGATATTTTGAGTCATTTGTACAATTTTGTAATACCGGTTATTCGATATTTACGAGATTTTTTTTAAATTGTTTCCACCACATGTTCAATGTAGAATCTAGAATGTTTATAGGAGTTCCTGTTTCCCGAAGGGAAACTTAACCTCCGATCAATTGTGATGAGGGATAGCTTGAATTTGGCTTATTTTTCAAATCTTAGCCCAGTACTGTTTTTAAAGTGAGAGTTTTAAGTTTAAGTAATTGAGAGAATATAATATCATTAAAGTGAAAATAATACCTTAGGTTGGAAATAATATTTTGTGCGTTTAATTTTGAATAGTGTTGGATGTGAATTACTTGGAAATAGAATAGTGAGGTGAATTTACGTATGGAATAGCTAACGGACTTATCTGTGCGGACCACATGTTCAGGAATCGCCAATATAGCAAAATAGTATTATTATTTTTATTTTTAGTGTTAATTATGGCACCATGCTTTAAATCTATTATAAATTAAATAAATTTACATTCATTTCAGATGGTTAAAATATTAAACGTCTTTCTTCTGCTCATTCTGTTATTCTTATTTTTATTTTTCCTATCCGATTCTACAGTTCTAAGGCAACTCATTAAATCCATCATCAGATTTTTTTTCATTGTCAGATTCAACTGGATAAAAGACTCCTATTCTGAACGTAAAAATGTACACATAAATTATTTCTCCAACAAATAGAATTAAATACACAACTACGAACTAAGCTTTTATTGAAAGAGGAATACCATATCCAAGCTCATCTGCCTTCCTTCACCCATCAACACCTGTTACTACAATGTCTCCCTAACGGGCGAAATTAATTAGACTGTATACAAAGTTGCATTGTACAATCAAGAGAAGTTGTAAAATATGTGAATCATTCAAGGCTAAAACTAACCTAATGCACATCAGAGAGCGATACTGTATTCGAGCAGGAATCGTAGCTTGATATTCGTATCTGAGAAAACAAGGTTGTACTTGTGAAGAAAATGCGTAATATTTCGATATTTTTTAATTGGTAAGTTTGTTTTTCACATTGTATTTGCATATCATACTTAAGGGTTCAAAATATTTTTCAGATTCATTATATATGTACTCATAAACCGGTATCCCGGTATTAAGTTCTAAGAAATACCGAATACCGGTATTGAACTTTTGGTCCAGTATTGCAACCCCTAATTACAATACATTATTAATTGAAACTTTTATTCTGCGTCAATGTATTTATTGCGTATTTTAGAATGTTAATATGCTTTAGAATAGTTTTCCTTTCTATTTAAAAAATTCAAATGAATATTTAAAATTGGTATTAAGTTTCATAGCTTAGAAAAATAACGGTGCCAAGGTATCTGTCTCACACAAATGTGGTACCGATTATTGCCATATTTAGAATTCAATAAAATAATTAGAAAAATGAATTAAAAGATATATCTTAGTGCTAAACATTCCTGACTCCGAAAACCGATTAAAATTTGAATCCAATAAGACAAAAAAAATTGTTTTGGTAGTAAAAGAAAATTATTTCTGTTGCTGTAATTTTTTAAAAAAACGTTTTTTCTTGTAGTTAGTTTTTATCATTGGCTTATATATATAAATTAGGTTTATTTTATTAACTGTACCCATCACACATTAAATTTTGAGAGCCTTTAATATTTTTCTGAACAAAAAAAAAGATATGAATGAAAAGTAAAATTTAATTTAAGACGTAATTTCTTAAATTGTCCAATTAAGTAAAAACGTAAAAAAAAGGATGAAAAACAGTATTTTTCTGTCCATTAAATATATTTTTTTTCAAAAACGTAAAATCCTTTTTAAAAAATTGTTTTCTTTTTTAAGCGAACTAGTACATATTTCTTTTATTTATAAAATGTATTTCAATCTGAAACATAAATAGTAATGCACATTAATATACTTTTCAAAATAAATTTTAATTTCTGTAAAAATGGTTTTAAAAAAATGGACAGTGATACAATGACATTTCAAAATCTCAAGAAAATTAATTTAAAATAGTATTTGCTAAGTTAGTTTTATTTATAAGATTGGTAGATAGGGAATTATAATACCTTTGATATTGTACATGTATTACACTCTATAACAAAAATAAGAAGCACCAAGAACGAGCTCTTTGATAAAGACAAAAGTTGGTGGGTACAAAAAGTATGTACAGAAAAGAAAATGATTAAAATTTCGTAAAAATTGAAAGATTTATTTCAGAGTTAGATAGTTACAAAGTGACGATCTCAATAAGGTTTTGACCCACCTCTCTCTCTCTATATATATATAGCCTGGATGCCAACTGCCACATGACGTGGCATATAGTGAGTGATAAAGTCCCCTGATGGTCTTCTGAGGTATTTCTTGCCATATTTTCTCTAATAGTTGGGATAGATCATCAACATTCCATGGTAGATGCAGTCGCCTTCCCATTATATCCTAGATATGCTCAAGTAGAGAGAGATTTGGCAACCTGGCTGGTAAAAGAAGTATTTGACAAGCTGTAAGACAGTCCATAGAAACACTTGCTATTTGTGGTTTGACATTATCTTGCTGAAAAATAAAGCAGGGTACTGTAAAAAGAACGGTAGAAAAACTGTTTTCAGAATGTCGTCGACGTACCGCTGTGCTGTAAGTTGCCTCTAATGACTAACAAAGGGATCCGGCTTCAAAAGAAAGGGCACCCCAGACCATAACTCCTTGTTGAGGGCCTGTGTGGCCTGTAATAGTGAAAGCAGGATCGGAACGCTGCACTGGGCGTCTCCAGACACGTCTTCGATGATCACCAGGACACAGTTGTAAGGGGGATTCGTATCTAAAAACGATACGTCCTCAGTCACCATGATTCCAGCCTTATCGAGCCAAACACCACTGTAACCTAGCTCGACAATGTACAGGTACGAGTGGCAGGTGTCATAGTAGTCGGTAAGAGCGTAAATTTCGCTCTATCAGCCGTCTATGGATGGTCATGCTGGACACGCATGTGCGGGTCACATGTCTTATAATTGATAACAATGAATCAGCTTATCTGATAACCAATCTGCCTTCGCGATCAGCTGTGGTCTTAAGTCGACCGCTACCATCATGACGCTGAAATCTGCCATTGTTCACCCGTTCTTGCCTGTATCTTTTAATGACAGCATCAATTCGATCCATATGAGGAACGATTCTCCGATTTGTCCAACCTGCCTCTTTCAATCCAATGATCGACCTCTTTCAAAGGAGTAAAGAGTTCTCGAAGGAGCTTGAATCCTGCGACGAAACATTTTTTTTTAGTTTATAAAGGTATCCTAAATCGCAATGCCACAGAAATAAGATAGACCATCAGATAGAGAATCGCTTCTTATAGACATCTTCTGAGTGCACAGTTTCGATGCGCTGTAGCTTCCGCTATTCATTCATTGAACACCAAATGCATGTTCAGTACAGATGTCTTTGTATACGAAATTTCATTACAATCGGTCAATTCCTTCCTAGGGCGTCGTTTCTTTTTTTGTTATAGAGTGTATATTCAATTAATTACAAATTTTAATAGGATATGTATTAGACCCAGGAGATGCTGCCTTATATCCTCAATTGTAAAATTTTGAAATGAAGATAATTTTCAACAGATTTTCCTGAAAAAAATTTCTTTCCAGTGGGTTTTAGCAAATTGTTGCATTGCTAGGAATGTACGTGCTGACTTTTTTCTAAGAAAGGAACCTTCGTATTCTAAAGATCCACGAGAATTTCAACTTATAATTTTTAAAGCTTTTTATTAATATGACTTTTCAAGTATACTTTTTAAAAGGAATCTGCGGAAATCTCAAAGGACAAAGAGCTGGGCAATTTTGGACCAGAAACCGGTGCTCTTTAGGCTCTTGAACAAAGCTAATGTAGCTCGCTTTAGACTTTTGACTGAGCATGGGTCACATCTCGAACGAATTGGTGTCACCAGCTCAACTGACTGTACTTTCTGTGACTCTGGTCAACCTAAGATCACTGAACATTTTAAATTGAGCCCTGCATAAAAGCTTTGCAATTCTTTTGTCAAAAAATATTGAAGAGTATGCGTACTAATTACATAGCGGCTATTTGTAGATTATGGCATTAGTAAAATATTCTCAAATGTTTTGTGTAATTTAAATTTTAAAATAATTATCTGTACCACGCGTGCAAATGTGTAATATATTATAATAGTGTAACAGTGCTGCATCTAATCCCTTTGCGATTTTAAGAGGAATTTTTGTGTTTGTTGAACGTATTCAAATTGCGTTGTGAAAAAAACCACTATTTCTACATATGTTATAAAAAAAGGAAAATCAGTATTAGGCATTGAATTTCAGTTTTCAACGTCTCAGTTTATTTTTTTATGTGGGAAACCTTTGAAATGCTTCTCAATGTATTATATATTATTGATAATATACTGGTAAAAGATTAGGGATTAATCTTTATTAGAAAAGAAGAAATAAAAAATGAATTATATGTAAAAACTATTTCGATACGTTGTTATTATAAACAGGAATAAAAAATAAGGTCCTAATTTTATATACACTAATTTCTCAAGGTTTTTGAAACACAACTATCAATTTTAAGAACGGATGCAAGGACTAAAACAATCTTGTTCTATTTTAATGAATGTAATCACTTGTATCATCTGCACATGCCTTATTTCCAAGAAACTATATTGTTTACACTTCGCTCGTGAAAATTAGATTATCTGACAGTCTTAAACTATTTTCACTCTTTAACTTGATTATATTAAGTTTTGTACTTATTTTTAATAGACGCGACCATGTGTATCGCTTTCCTGAATAAGGCGTGTCAAAAAAAACATGGTTGTACTACCATTTTTAATTTATTTGAAGGAATTAAACACATAAACTTAGAGACTGGCCGACCTCTCGCACAGATTATAACTGGTCCAATTTCTTAAATTATTTCAATCTATTCACTTAACCGGGGAGGAAAATGTGGACCATGAAATCCGTTTGCGAGTAAACCTAAACATTCTACTACTTCTGCACCTTTTTTGAGCATTTACACAATTATTTAATTTCAACTCGAAATGCGACAGCTACTTTAATTTACTTGATTTCAGGATTAACTCAATATTAGTATATATATAAAGTCTTTTTAACTTTGAGGAAACGAAGTTTGTTCAATGGTTTTATGCATAAATGTAAAGATTTTGATTAGTTTCCCTTCATTTAAATATATTGCAATATAGCTCTATAACTCCAATTTTTTATTTAAACTAACATTTTATCAAAGTAGTCAAATCATTTTTACGCCATTCCTCTTGAGAAGCATTTTAATGATTTGATAGTCTTATTAATGTCTCACTCTAGAGCAGGAGCAGCAACATTTTAGCTATGGTACTCCCAAACACATGCAAATCGCACAAGTTTTGAAAATATTTTTTTTTAATTTTTTATTAGGAGACCTTATCTGATATACTGCCTCCCATTGCGTTCAAGA
Organism: Trichonephila clavipes; assembly: GCA_019973935.1. Taxonomy (NCBI): domain Eukaryota; kingdom Metazoa; phylum Arthropoda; class Arachnida; order Araneae; family Nephilidae; genus Trichonephila; species Trichonephila clavipes. The sequence continues at coordinate 50,882 of BMAU01020928.1, forward strand.
AGGCCGCACCAATAATACGGTACTTTACACCCCAAAAACTTACCAGAGACCCATTTCACTCGAAATTTTACCAGGAATCCAAATCTTGTCTTCGTTACGCGAAATTCCTGCAACTGTTTTCTTAAAAATGAAATATCTTCTTTAAATAAAACGACACTTTCTGGCTGGAAAGCGAACTTACAGACCGAATTTTAAAACCCGGGTGTCATTCGAACGGGGAGCCGCTCCCAAGCCCGAATATGCTTAACACTTTACTCTGCAATTATTAGAACTCGAGTTATTGCACTTTGGTAATGCATCTTCATGAAAAGTATAAGAAAAACACCGAAAAACAAAGTAAAAAAAGTTTAATTGCGGCGGGATAACTTTTAAGACATTCATCTTTCAAATCGGTTTAAGTGCAACGCATTCCTGATTCCCGTGCGTTTAGGTCATTTTTTTCATCCTCCAATTCTTACCAAACTTAATTTTTCTTACGTAGAATTCAACGCCGATCACGAATATGTATGTCGCTTGTCGAAATTCCAATTAGTTCAATAGTTATGCCCTACAATTTGTTTGAATTCCGTCCCCTTTTTCATTCGTCTGATTAGGTGACCACGACAACCACTATTTTTTTCACGCTCTAGAAACTTTACCAAAGTGACAAATTTCACTCGAAATTTTATCAGGAATATAAATCCGGTCTCCGTTTCGCAAAATTCCTGTAACTTTTTTTTTAAATGAAAGACCTTCTTTAAAAAACTGACCATGTCTTGCAGGAAAGTCAACTTACAGTCATTTCTAGAGGTACCTGAAGTATTTGGTAGAAATTGTACTAGCTTTGCCAATTTAAGGTTGAATTCTATTTTGCCGCTCCCAAAAACAGGTAAACCGTACAAGTTTTGAAGATCTTTTTTTTAATTTTTTGTTAGGGAATCACCGTGCCTGAAATGCGACCTCCCATTCAAGAAGGCCGCACCAATAACTCGGTACATTTTCACCCCAAAAACTTAACAAAGTGACCCATTTCGCTCGAAATTTTACCAGGAGTCTAAATCGCGAAATTCCTGTAACATTTTTTTTAAAATGAAAGACCTCGTTTAATAAAACGGACCCTTTCTAGCATGAAAGTGAACTTGCAGATGAATTTTAGAAAACCGGGTCTCATTCGAACGGGGAGCCGCTCCCAAACCCGAATATGCTTAAAACTTTACTCTGCGATTATTAGAACGCGAGTTATTGCACTTAAGTAATGCATTTCCATGAAAAGTATAAGAAAAATACCTAAGAAACACAGTAAAAAATTTTAATTTTTGTAGGATCGTTTTTCAAACAACTTCCTTCAAATGTGTGTATTTCGAAAAATTTCTCGAATTCCGTGCGCTTAGGTCAGTTTTTTATGATTCGCCAATTCTTCCAACCTTTGTTTTTCTTGCGTAAAATTCAACGCTGATCACGAATATGTATAGCACTTGTCGAAATTCCATTGAGTTCAAAAATTATGCCCTAACGTTTCTTTCAAATTCGTCCCTTTTTTCAATAGTCTGATTCGGTGACTACGTCATTCACTATTGTTTTAACCCTAGAAACTTACAAAAGTAACCCATTTCACTCGAAATTTCACCAAGAATCTAAATCTTGTCTCTGTTTTGAGAAATCCTTGTAACTTTTTAATGGAAGACCTTCTTAAGAAAACCGACCCTTTCTAGCTGGAAAACGAGCTTACACACCGATTTTAAAAACCCGGGTGTCATTCGAACGGGGAGCCGCTCCCATACCCGAATATGCTTAAAACTTTACTCTGCGATTATTGGAACGTGAGCTATTGCACTTAAGTAATGTATTTCCATGAAAAGTATAAGAATAATCCCTAAAAAATACAGTAAATTTTTTTTTATTGCAGTAGGATCGTTTTTCAAACACTCTTCCATCAAATGTGCGTATTTCGAACCATTTCTCGAATTCCGTGCGTTTAGGTTATTTGTTTATGATCTGTCATTTCTTACCAACCTTGGTATACTTATGTAGAATTCAATGCTGATCATGAATATGTGTTGTGCTTGTCAGAATTCCAATTAGTTCAAAAGTTATGACCAAATGTATCTTTCAAATTCATTCCGTTTTTTCAATAGTTATGGCTCGAAGATCCCACGACCAACTAAATATTTTTCCTCCGTGAAACTTAACATAGTGACCCACTTCGTTCGAAATTTTACGAGGAATGTAAATCGGGTCTTCTTTTCTAGAATTTCCAGTATCTCAATCTTTACAATCTTTACATTCTTTTATAAAATCCACTCCCTTGGGCTGGGAACCTAAACTTAAAGGCCGATTTTTAAAAACCGGGAGTTAATGGAAGGAAGATCCGCCCCCGAACACGAATATGTCTAAATTTTTATCATCCGTGTATTAGAACGCGAGTTATTGCACTTTGGTAATGTAATTATATGGAAAATATAGCAATGATTAAGAAAAACAGTCAAAGAACACAGTAAAAACTTTTTAAATGCGGTAGGATTGTTTTCAAAACATTCTCCATTCAAATGGGCGTATTTGGAGTGCTTTCCGAAATTCCGTATTTTTGCTCATTGTTTTTAATCTGCTGATTCATACCAAACTTTGTATACGTGTGAAGAATTCAACGTTGATCACGAATGCTAATGGCGCTTTTCAAAATTCTTCCAATCAATTCAAAATTATCCATTTCTATTGGTACTTGAAGTATTTCGTAGAAATTGTACTAGTTTTTCTAATTAAAGGTTGAATTATATTTTGACGCTCCCGAAGACATGTAAACCGCACAAGTTTAGAAAACATTTTTTTTTTCAAATTTTTTGTTTAGGGACGGTTATGTCTGATATTGGGCCTCCGATTCAGTTCAAGAAGGCCGCGCCAATAACACGGTCATTTAACCAGAGTGGGCACTTTCCCTTCAAATTTTTTCAGGAACCTAAATCCTGAGGATTGATCTAGTCCCAGGCTCAATAGGCCCATTCTTTAGGTTGTCCATGTATGCAGAACGTAATTACTCTAGTGAATAAATCCAAAGGACAGAGAACAAATATTCATGGTGCTATAAGCAGCTCCTTAATTTTTGAATGGCATACTTTTAAATGAGAAATGGGTAGAAATTTCTATGTATATTTGGTCAAAGATTTATTTTAAAACTAATTTTTTATCATTTAAATATTGAAATATTTAGTGATTTGTACAAATACAAAACTCACAAAAGGAAGCACAAAAGACATTCAAATGACACATTATTATAAATTTGTCAAATAAGAACTCCGACAGAACTGTCATTATATTAGGCCTGTTTCGAACAAGATTATCCAAAAGCAGATGATTTGAGTTTTCCTTTTCTTTTTAATGCATAGAATGGAGTATCTTCAACCCTTTATCTGCCGCATTATGATTTACTGCAAATTTTTTCGTGCAATATTGTTTTTTTTGGATCACTTCATTGAAAATTAAGGGATATACATAAATAAAATACTCAACTTTGGGAAATTTAATTTGTTAAAGCTAATTAATTGAATTTATACTGGAAAGTACCGTCAGCATTCTAAGGTCTTCAATATTCTCATAAAACGAAAAGATCGAATGCTTTCTTTAACGGAGTTTTAAATCTTAAAAATGCTAAATAACCACAGAGAACATTAATATGTTACATAACAAAATATTTACTTTTAAATATTCTTAATTTCTTAAAATTAATTTACTTTTTTACACATAAACACATTACGCGTTTTGAGTGAGGTTTCAATTGAATGTTTTTTTAAAGCACAGCGTCCTGGGGTAATAAATGCTGTCATTTTTCTTAACATGAACTACTGCACTTTGAGTTCAGCCTCTTGATCATCATCCTAAGAATCTAACAAAAAGTCCAGCACATAATTTGCTGGGACTTATTCATAAGAAAATTCATTTGTTGGTACATCACTGATTTTAGGTTCTATAATAAATCCAAAGTCTCTTGAAGACTGAGCTTCGTTTTACCAACTTCCGAAGAAAAGGAAATAATGATAAAAATAATATTAGCAGCTCAAAAATCTCCAACTACTGTTAAATCTCTGTTACACACAAAGTAATTAAAATGATGTTATATAACTTTTGAAATAAGAATACATATTTCATTTAAATGTGTGGCAAAAAAAATACAAGCTTGAATAAACAGTTACAAATTTTTTAATAACATTAAAATAAAACAATAAAGAAAGCAAAATAAAACAATAAAAAAGCAAAATAAATCAGTTAAGCAAAAAGAAATACTAAAAAAGGCATAACTCTATTGCACGATAATGATGACATTTCAACACAACAAAAATCTATAATAAGCTACATGGATGAAAAAAACTAAGTTCTTACTCCTATATCCAGTGTGTTGTCGGTACTTATAACTATTACAAAGTTATTCAACTGTAAAATTAATTATGTAATTTATTTATATAATTATTTCTAATGCCTTCCTTAACATATAAAAAATAAGACACTTACATTTTGACATTAACTACTTTTTCGGAGCAAAAATGACAATCTTCGCAATCCGATCAAAACGTCAGCTGAAAACGCAACTTCTGCTGTAAAACTATGTACCTTTCCCGCTAAAATACTCATCATAGAACCCATGCTGCTATACAACTTGAAAGAGTAGATTTAAAAGAATATTTATACTAAGTATCATCAGTTTATTCGTGAAAATGGTTATTCTATGTAATTTTAAAATGAGTGGTACTTATAAGTACCATCGGTAGATAAAGGGTTAAGGGAATCATATCTCGAGGTATCTTAGAAAAAAGGAATGTGATTTAAAAGAGAGAAGTGTGATATCCTGACAAGATGTTTGGTACCAGGGTATTCATAGACAGCAGTAGTCTAATGATGATTCATATTTTCATCCATATGACAAAATTCCTCTCATCCCCTCCTAAACTCGAAGCATAGTACCAGTTGACATCATATATAGCGTCGTGAAGTCTTTCGCCATGCTACAGGCTCCTACCATAAGCAGTTTTTTTAACGTATAGCTGTCAATTTTATTTAACCTAGACCTCATTTTAACGACTATAGTTCTTGTGGCAGCAGACCAGCAGGTACCCTGTATACATATCACTGACCATTATTAAAGTCGAAAAAAATGCATCAATTTTAAACATTTCATGTTTCCTTAAATTTATGAAAAATAATTTTTGCTAATAAGCAAGAGAATGAAACTTAGTTTATTAACAAATGATAGATACATTCGACGAGCAACAACAAATACTGTTGATGAAAGCATTACCCCAAAAGAGAAAAGTAAAACAGAACAATTTATTTCATTGTAATTTTTTTCCTTTATTTTTTTCTTGTTTAAATCCTTTACAAAAATTTCAAAGTTAACGATATTTCAAACAAACCTTTTTTTTTCACCTTAAAGTTACGAGTTATCTCTTTATAATTCTAATTATAACACAAACATGTTTTAGAATTTCTCTTGCGCTAACTTCACAGAAAAAAATATTCTTTTGAGGTTTTAGAAAAATGATAGGATATCAACCTTGATACTATGATAATTGAGAAAGTTATAATTTATGACGCATGTAACAAAACTAAAATAATAGTTTTAGAAAGACTTCAATGAAGGCATCAAGTTCTACAAGGAAAAAAATTATTTAAAACTTTTTTTATCTCTAAATGCAATTTACAATATATCAGTTTTTTTAAAAGGAAGAATGAATGCCCTACTGTATATACATCAGAAATTATTTTTAGGTGTCTAAATAATAGATGTCAACTTTTAATAAATGTTGCCTTAATTAAAATATATTTGATGAAAATGCCACAGTATTACGATTACTATGGCAAAAAAGAGAGAAAGAAAGAGAAAAAAAAAGAAATACAAAATTGTAGAATTCATTGTCTCTTGTCATTCCATTAAAAAGAGAGAAGTATATAATTACATAAGTTTAAAAAAAACTCTAAAAGAATTTTTGTCTGAAAGCATGACACTTCAATTGAAAGCTGACCCATTAAAATGAAACATATATGTTGCAATCCTAATTTATGTTACTTTCTCTCACATATTTTTTTTCCTTCGACTTTTGCAAGCCTATGAAAGGTGAAGTAAAAACTTTGAATTTTAAATTATACGTATGGAGTCATCCAACGCATTTCATACGAAGTCTACATTATAAAAAGTGTTCGAATGGATAAAATATTCAAACTCTCCTCTTTTGATTTTAGATGACGCTTTTAACTTATTTGGCATATTGGATTCTCAATATTTGGTTCTCTATTGTTTTTTATGACCTGTTTAATTTTCTCATTTTGCCGTATTCTTTATTCACAGTTTGTGAAAAAAATAGTCTTAAAAATTGATATGTTTTTAATTATTGTATATAAGCAACGCTTAATAGAATTAATTAGGAAGTAAACAATTAGGAAGGAAACAATTATGTTTCAACAACTTTTATGCATAATTTTTGTTATAAGGCTCACATACGTATCCTTAAACAAATAGGGCAATTTTAGTGCTTTTATAGAAATCTTGAATTAAATTAATTTTTAAAATATTATAAATTAATATATATACATATATATATATATATATATATATATATATATATATATATATATATATATATATATATATATATATATATATAATTATTTTTGAATAAATTACCTTTTGGATATAAAAATATTTTGTGTGTGTTTTTAATTATTTGTATTTTAATTTTTCACCACAAATAGAGTATATATGAATATATGATGGAATATTTTTACGCTGAGAGAGATGGGTAAATTAAATAAAGTTTAATTTTTTATATATATTTTTGTTAACTTATCTTACCCGTCTTTACAATTTTAATGGATTTTACTTTCTTATGTATTTCATACTTTGATATATCATTTATATATCGTTATATAAATAATTTGTATCCATTGATTTATCTTAAAAATAAAAAGTGGCAACACTGAATTATTTTTTGAATTTAGCATACTTTTATGCTCACGAGATTTGTTTTTTTTTATGTACGAGGGCTGGGGCAAAAGTCATGACAACTAATTTTTTTCTTGAGGATACCAGTCTGGTTGGAAAATGTGACATATACAGACGAAAGGACAATGTATTATTTACATGTGTGGACAATGTATAGCACTTAAATATCGTAACACATTAATTTATCACGGTAGTATACAGGAAAATATGGCCTTCACTGTGCAAAAGAATGATAACACAGTACACATAAAGATGGCATGGCAAACCTGGGCCTAAAGACTCTCAATGTAGTCTCCTGCTACTGTCACTACACGCTGCCAACGGTGTGGGAGGCGCTGAATATCATCAGCCTCAGCATTTGCCGCACCATGTGTGAATCGGGTCACCTCTTGGCACACAGTATTAGCAACGTCTTCTCGAGTTGCAAAGATTGGTCCCTTAATCTTGGGATTAAGGTCAAAGTCACAGGGCGAAATGTCTGGTGAGTACGGTGGGAGGGTATTATTTGTAGGGTATTATTACCAAGGGCTTTCACTCATTCTGTGTGACATTCCATCGCATTTCTCCCTCGGAGAACGGCTATTTTGATGTAAGCGGGCTGCTCAAGACGGTTCACTTCCATCTCGCACAAAACTCACCAATTGACTGCTTTCGTAACCCTCACTGCACTACTACCAGCTATCACATAGCCATCTGTTGCTCTGCATACGCACTGTGCCAACAAAACTACCACATGACACATATACATTTGTGATCCTATCACATATCTACAAGAAAGAAAAATAATTGTCATGACTTATGCCCCAACCTTTGTATAATTGATATAAGTTCTTTATATATTTACCAGAATTTTTTTTAAAAACATAAGTGATTTTCTATCGGGAATTTTGTAAATTTACTTAGTTTACAAGTTAATACGAAAATCTATGAACAAATTAATACAGATAACTTGTTTAAACATGCATGTAAATATATGTTATTCCTTTATGTTTCATATCGCAGTAATTTGCACCTGAGTATGTTACTTTGAAAGTCCTTTAATTCAAGATAATTATTAGCATGATTTATTTCAGTATAACTAATCATATTTATTCCTTTCATATGTGCTCTAATTGTAAACTTTGTTTGTTTAACCAGTTTTTTTCTAAATTAGATGAACACAGTTGATATTTATTAGCAGAATATAGTATTATAACTTCTTAAAATAAGACGATTTTTTTTTTTACTAATAATACTATAGAATTTTTTACTTACATAAAAGTAAAATTCCTTGACAAAAATATCTTTTATTTTAGTTGTAAGAAAAATAAACTGAATAAAATAAGCTATAAAAATTTTAGGAAAAGCTTTTCTGAACAAAATGATATCCAAGCACATTAAAATAAATAACATTCTTTAATTTCTTCCCTGTGCTTTGAATTTATATCATTGTCTTTTTAACTGAAACATCATTCGTTTTTTTAATTTAATATTTTTTTGCAGAATTATACCTTCTTTACATTACTTATTAATTCATAATCAGATAAGAGTTACCAATTTGCTCGGCTCAGTTTCTGAATTATATAATTATACTGTTCAAATTTTGTAAAAATTTAATATTACACAAAGTTTTATAAAATATAAATTTAAAATATTATTATAATAATGGTACATACAGGTATAATAACCTTCAAAGTTCTTTGAAAGTTTTCTAAAGATAAAATTAAGAATTATAATTTATTTTTAAAAGAAAATTGTTTTTAAAAAGTTCTCTAATTTTCTTTTCTCAAATTTTCAGAAAATGAAACAAAATCTAATTATGAAAAATATCTCCAATTACAAAAATAACCAACATGTTTCACAGGTCAGTTTTAACTTACATTTATCTACGTTCTAATGTCCCCTCTAATAAGAGTTGCTGAATATTTGAACTACTTTTAGAAAATTCAGAATGTGAGAGGATAATGTTGATAAAATTGCATTGAAGATTGCATATTTTTTAAAAAGACTCTTTTGCACTTTTGTTTGTTTACATTTTAGTAAAGACATAACATTAACATTAAATATTTTTAAAATATTCGAAATTACAAGACCAAACTCTCGTCTTTGTCTTCTAGTTGATTAATGCGTTTCAATAACTCTGTAAATACGTTTACTGAATAAAATAACGCAAGCATGCTGAGGTATTGAATGTACGAGTAATACTCGTAGACACAGTTCAATTGAATAACAAAAAATTAAATAGATCATAATTATGCATCTAAGATAAATGAATTTATTGACATATTAGCAACATAATGTATGTATATATGTACATATATATTCTCAAAGATTTCTAATTACCACAAGTGATATTTTTGTGTTAATTTTTGCACTTTTTACTACTTAGATTTTAATATTTTACCTTCTATCTTACATGTTTCAACCGTGTTGTTGCAAAATATTTTACTCGGACATTTTCAAGGAACTTAACTGAATTAAATAATAAAGATTTAGAGAAAAATTTCTTTACTTGAGACTTTTCTTTTCATTTAAATATCTCTTGCAATTCCTTGGAATTTTCGTTGGCACAGTGTGGAAGTTAGGAGAGGAGGGTCCAGCTCAGATGTCGGCCTCGCCACTTAATTGGGGTTCAAAATTATGAGATACACCTGTAGTTGCCCTTATGCTGCCTTATAGTGTGGCGTCATTAAACACTCATCATTAAAAAATCATCATTAATCGTCTGAAAGTATGCAGTTGAAAAGTCTTTGATTCTAAAAAGTTATATATTTAAAAAATAAACTCTAAATTTCTGTTCACTTAGCTTTCTTTTATGCTGCTGAATACCGTAAGTGAAACATCCTGAAGGAAGCACGCAAATAACATGGAATTTACAACCTGCATTACCGGAGGTGAGATATGCAAATGATTAGAATTCGACGATTTCAAGTTCGGCAATTGTGTTTTTCTTGTAGTTTTTTAAAAAAAACTATCAGTTATGTCTCGTAGAAAACAGCGATCAGCTCTTGATCAAGTATCCCAGTTCGACAAAGGAAGGATAGTGGCCTATCGAGAATGTGGATTCTCTTTCAAGGAAATTGGTAGTCGTTTTGGACGAAACTGAAGAACTGTAATGCGGATATTTTTCCGTTGGATGCAGCAGGGTACGACGGACCGACGTGGTCAATCGCATCTGCCTCAGTGCACCACATCACGTGAGACAGGCAAATTGTGCGCATGGTAGTGACGGATCACTTAGTCACATCACGAACCGTATTACAGCACATAGAGTCTTTAACGCATCATTCAGTGCCTGCGCGTACCATTCGACTCAGTTTACAGCAGAGTAATCTGTACCCAAGACGTCCATTGCTTGTTCTACCCTTGACGCAGAACCACAGACATCTCCGCCGCCAATAGTGCCATGAAAGAAGGATGTGGGCGGCAAAATGGAATGAAGTTGTCTTTACTGACGAGTCAAGCATCTGTCTGAAACACCAAGATGGTCGGTATCAAGTCTGGAGACACCGTGGAGAGAGGATGCTGAACAGCTGCATTATGCAGCGCCACACTGGTCCTGCACCGGGTATTATGGTATGGGGCGGTATTGGATATCACTTTTGCACTCTTCTAGTACGCATTGTCAGTACTTTAAACTCCCAGCGCTACATCTCCGAGATGTTGAAGCCATCTATCCTTCCTTATCTTCATTTCTTGGGCACAGCCATATTTCAATAGAATAATGCGCGACCACACGTGGCACGCATTGTTGAAAGATTCTTCGTCATTCACCAGATTGAATTGCTTCCCTGGCCGGCTCGCTCTCCGAATCTTTCGCTGATAGAATACATGTGGTCCATGGTTGCTCAACGATTGACCCAGATTACACCCCCAGCTGCCACACCGTATCAACTTTGGCAACGTGTGGAAGCCGCTTGATCTTCTGTACCCCAAGAATACATCCAAAGTCTTTTTGAATCAATGTTGAGACGTGTAGCAGCGGTGATCTCCAACAATGGTGGCTACTCTGGCTACTGATTCTGTCAGGAACCACATTTCACAGAAGTCTATAAATTTAATCATTTGATACTTGGTCAACATGTTTTCTACAAAATAAATTTTGTTGTGCTATCTCTTGTCTTTCTTGGTGTTGCATTTACGGTGACCAGCAGTGTAAAATATCCTTTATCTCTTAAGAAAAAAAAATCATCAATATTCAAGCTTGGAAAAATGTGACAAAATTACCATCAAATCCTTTCAATATTAGGTGCACCTCTCTCAAAATTTTATCCGCAAATTATAGGATTTCAATTCCTTTTGAAATTTTATTTCTGTAGCGAAGAGTTCAAAATATTACAAAAATTAAATGTATTTGAAATAAACGAAAACATTAAAATTATATAACAAGTGTATTCATAAAAATTTAAATCGAGAGAACGTAAATTCTTTTTTAAAAAATAAAACTTGTATGATACATCTTCATCTGCTTTATTTCAAGCTGTAGAAATATTTACATTTGAGGCTAAAAAATTCAATCCCTAGGGGAAGCCTGTAACCCCTACAGGGCGCGTCCCCAGGTGGCGGATCGGAGAATGTCTCTATTGGTTTTCCAATAGGTGGTAGAAGGGAAATAAAATACCTTCCGCGGACCAACAGGCATGAGGTTTAGTCAGTCTTCCGCCCATGGTTCCTCGCCTAAAGGGAAGCTGCATAATACCCTTCGCCATGGACCAACCGCATTTATTTGATTCTCACATTCCATCGTCCGTCGCGCAGGTAAATCAGGGACCCGCACAGGATTTAGGTAGAAGGCACGGTGTGATAAATATGTTATAGTCTCCACAAAGTAGAGAAGATCTTTTAAATATATTCGTTTGCTGCAATGCAATATTAATGAATTAAGTACTGTATCTACAGGAATTAAGTTAGACCAGATTCAGGAAATAGCTGATAGACTACATGTGGAAATTATAGCTCTTCAGGAAACTAAATTGTGCGAGCAGAGACTTCTGAATGCTAAAGGATATAATATATTCTGAAGGGACAGAGCTTCAGGTGGAGGCGGACTCATGTTTCTTATTCGTGACGTCCATTTTCATAGACTACCAGATATTGGCAATGATACATCTAATCTGTAATATCTAGGTATAACTGTCCACTCTAAGGATCGCATTATTACCATCAAGAACCTCTATGATCCTCCAAATAGTCAACATCTTGATACAAACAGGATGGAAGGTCTCTTTGATGACACACTATAATACTAGGAGACTTCAATGCTAAGAATACTACCTGGGGCAGCACTATTACAAATGCAAGAAGTTTGGTGCTTAGTAACTAGGTCTAAATGATGCACTCACACTTTCCGATCTAACAGTTACGGTTCTACTGATGTCTTGGATTTGACATTTATAAGTCCTGCTTTATTTCTTTACAGTTCCTGGAGAATACTGGACAATATCGACAGCGATCATCTTCCTATTTTAGTCGAAATAGATCTCAAAGTCAATTGTAATGGTGTGAAGAACCTCCACTGGAATTTTAAGAAAGCCGACTGGAGTTAGTTGGAAAATATCTCTAACAATCTTATATAGCAAGAACCTATTTCGGACAACTTGGAAAAGGAATGGTCCCATTTCAAGCACTCCATTTTTACAGCTGCTAAGTCTTCAATCCCTAGGGGGGGAAGTAAACAGACCTGTACTTTCTTTGCCCACTATTCAGACCTTATTAAGCCATTGATTGCTCAAAGGACGGAACTCTTAAAAGTAATTTCCCAAAATGGCGGCTTGGACAAAAAAATTGAATTGAATAAGCTGAACGTTGAAATTAAGAAAATTTATGTACAAGTCAAACGATCCAAATGGCAGAATCTATGTGAAAAATTAGACTGTAGAACTTCAAATACTAAATTATGGAAACTGGCTAAGCAAATTGATAACTTAAAGCCTAGTAACGAAGAAACTAACGCTATCATTAGTGATAATGCCCATGTCTCGATGGATGCTCGAGAAGCAGCAGAGTCCCTGGCTCAGCATTACGCAAATGAAAGTCTGCTTGATTTTAATAGTTATGACAAGCACTTCGCCAGAATCACCAGAAATCAAGTAAAATCTTGTAGGGACCGGCCAGCAGATAACCCATTATTCAATGTTGATTTCACCTTACCTGAACTATCTTAGGCCCTTCAAAATCTGGACACCATCTAATCAGCTGGTCCAGATAGCATCCCTGGACATTTCTTGTCCCATCTTGGAATTTTGGGTTTGAGAAAGACTGTTATAGATATGTAACTTGTCATGGAAAACTGGAAAACTACCAAGACAGTGGAAATCGGTCATCGTTACTGCCATTCATAAACCCAACAAGAATGCCGGTCTTACGACAAGCTATCGTCCTATTTCTCTTACCTGCATCACTTGCAAATTAATGGAATCCATGGTGCTGCGGAGATTGACTCACCATTTACACACTAATAACTTAATGCCCTCGGAGCAATTTGCTTTTCGTAAGTGTCACTCCACTGTTGACCAAATTTTATATTTCACCCAATGTGTTAGAGATTTTCAGAATCACAAACCAACGAAACACACCATGGCGGCATTTTTAGATGTGTCAAAGACCTTTGATAGGGTATGGAAATATAAGCTGTTAAGTAAGTGCTTTGGTGTTTTCGGCATTAGAGGTAAAGCTCTGCCCTGGATCTCAAACTTTCTAAATCACCGAAATTTTTGTGTCAACTTCCATGCTACTTTCTCGGATTCTTACAAAACCTATCAAGGAATTCCCACGGGCTACGTTTTGAGCCCAACTCTTTCCTCATTATTTATTTCCGGGGTTGAAAAATATGTTAAACCATCTAAAATTGGACTTTTCGCTGATGATGTCGTTTTGTGGTGCAGTGATGTAAATATCAGCAAAATGGAATCCCAGCTGAATAGGTCCTCAGTAAATATTCAGGAATTTGCAAACAGCCACAAAATTTCTTTCAATGCTTTAAAGTCTACTGTCAGCCTCTTCACGACTAATAGGCATCTTTACAACTACTCTTCTGGATTTTTCTAATGAGTGAGCTCTTGAATTATAGTAAATACCCTATCTATCTTGGTTTCACTTTAGACTCGGAAGTGAACTGTGGTAAACATATTGAAAAAATAGCCGATAAAGCAACAAAGAGACTTAAGATCTTAAAATATCTTTCCGGCAGAGACTGGAGTTCAGACGCCTTCACACTTAGAATAACTTATACAACCTTGGTTTGCCAAGTCCTTGAATATGATATACCAAATATTTCAAGTAGCATCTCCTACAAACTTGAAAAACTGGAGAGAGTGCAACTCAGTGCTGCGAGGATTATCACGGGCAATAGATATAGTTACCCTACTGGCATAGTTCTGTACGAGGCAGACATCCAACCTCTTACTATGAGATTTGAAGTCAAATATAGGTATTTTAACAAAATTAAAAGCTTTGGATCCTTAAATAGAACCTCTTCTTTCATTAGAAATTGGATAAGTAACCAACGTTTGAAGCGAGATAGCCCACTTTATTACATGCGTAAACATGGTTTTATTGATTTCAATGTTGACACATCTACACCTTTTAGCTGCATCACACCTATTGATTCTTTTAATCATGTTGAATTCCGGGAGGAATTATTGACCAGTACTCCCCAAGCATAGCAGCCATCCGGAATTACTCAGACAACTGGCACTTAAAGTAATAAATGACATACCCGATCAAGCCTTGATTGTTTACGCAGATGGTAAGTGTTACGTCATCCCAGCGCACTTGTGCGCCATCTGTAAAAATTTGTAAAAGTAGACATTGTTGAGCTCTACCCCATTAAAAGCGGGTGCACAGCGTTGCGAAAAAGACTGATTTTTATTCTTTACTTAGTTTACCTCCACTCAAATATTGACGAAACATTGGTCCTACGAAGCCAAAGAATATGGGTAAAAAATGGGAAAATAAAAGTAACTCCAACGTAGCTACTGAGGAAAAAAATTGAATCGTTTAAAAGATTCAATCAAAGGAACTTTAACTAGGTTAGAGGCTTTTACCTCGGAAGACGGTGTCAAAGGATACTAGTGTCACTGAAATCGAAATTAAACTAAAAAAATTGAGCAATTACAGATAAATCTAGATAAAATAGCTGAGGATTATTGTGAAATATAAACTTTCGAAAGAGCTTGGGAATCTCCTTCAGCTGGACATTGAATATATAAACCAACGGATCGAGACAACAGAGGTAGGTCTCAAACTTTTAAGGCATTATTTGAAAAATTCTGAAAATGTAAACATTAATGTAAATGACAATGGTAAAAATAGTATCCGCTTACCACAAATTCCATTGCCAGAATTTTCTGGTGTAATAGCAGAATTTTCTAATTTCAAAAATCAATTTATTAATTTAATAATAATAATGAGCAATTTAATGATTCGCAAAAACTATACTATCTTCGAGCATCTCTAAAAGGAGAAGCAAAGCTCTTAGGAGTCACCTAGCGATAGTTTCGATTCTATCTTTAAAGCATTAGAAGATCGTTACGAAAACAAACGACAGTTTATAGATTCTCATGTCCTTGAGATAATTAATTATGAAAATATTTATAGCGAATCTGCCAAAGAACTGCACACTTTAATGGATTGTATCAATAGAAACATAAGAGCACTTAAAGTTTTGAAATATGAGCAGAATGATCTATCAGATATAATTTTAATAAATATAAATCTTCAAAAAATTGACAAAGAATCTAGTAAACAATTCCAACTTTCGTTGAAAACAGCAGAAGTTCTAACGTTTGATTCTATTGTGAATTTTTTAGAAAAGAGAAGTGCCTTGTTAGAAAACATTACTCGCATTCCTAATACTAAAAGAATCCATAAAAATACTGCAATGCCAATTAAAGCAAAATCGCTGGTAGTTAATAGTAAAAAAATAACTGTTAAACCATGTATTCTATGTCGAAATTCTCATCCTCTTAATAAATGTATTGCATTTCAAAATGTCTGTGGAGTGCAGAAAGAAATTTATTAGCATTAACAAAATTTGTATAAACTGCCTCAGACTTCATTATGGTGCCTGCATGTCTAAATACAAATGCACAATTAATGGTTGCAAAAGATTACATCATTCATTGCTTCACACGATTCGGATGAACTTAGCTCTGCAGTTAAAAATCACACTGTAGGGGAAAGGGGGATAGAGACCAATTCGAATCCTACTGAGTTTGAAGGTCAGCCAGAAGTTGCGGTTTTGATTTATGGAAATGTGTTTTATTAAATTCATTCATGATTTTCGTTAAAAGTGATGATGAATATAGAATTAAGTTAAGAGGATTATTAGATAATGCGTCTACGATATGCGTTATGAGAGAAGACACAGCAAGAAAGTTGGGATTTAAATTTAGGTCTGAAGGCATTATCGGAATTACGCAAAGTATTCAGCAAATATTGAAGTTTCAAATTGGGATTATACTTTTGCACGCAATGTACAATTTTCACTTTTACCTAAAATTACCGATGCGAATCCTGTATCGAAATTAAATATATCAGTTTAAATATACCAGCTTCAATTGAGTTTTGGCAGATTCTAATTTCCATATGACAGGTCAAATAGATGTATTGATAGGAAGTGAACTATTTTTTGAAATTTTAAATCCAGAACAACATTATTTGCAGGAAGGAAATGTAATTTTACAAAATACATAATTTGGCTATTTAGTCACAGGTACCCTTCTTCAGTCACAACAACAAGCCAATTGTTGTTTAATAAGTGAACCAAGCTTAGATATAACAGTAAAGAAATTCTTTGAACTGGAATCACTTCCAGATGATTCTAAGGCAGTGTTTCTCAAACTTTCAATACTGGCGACCCAATTTTCAATCATAATTTTTGTCGCGCCCCCTGTACAACAATAATGTATTTACTGCAACAAAAATGCACTTTGAGAGAGAGACGCTAAAGTTACAATACGATCTTAATTATAAACCATACAAATTAATACGATAAGTAACTTAAATTTTGTGTATATGTACTTTTAAGTAAATATATATTTTAAGAAAAATTACTTAAAATATATATTACTTACTTATTATTATGCTATTTTTCTAATTTTTAAATTGGAACAGATCGCAAAATGATATATTTAGTTAATGATTTATTCCCTTGAGCATTCATTTCTCAAAGTACATATGTCATTAGAAAAAGAGTCAAGTCAATGTTGCTCTCTGTCTTTTCATCACATCTGGCATTATAGGGTACGTTTGCGTGAATCTGGGCAACTATCGAACGTCTGCGCAAAACATGTAAAAATGCTTTTCCTCGTTCAATACCAGTCATTTTGGTCGACTCGATACTCCTATAGCTACCGAATCTAGCTTGAATGTACATTTTTTTAATTGACACGTTAATTGTAATTCACGGTAATTAATTATTTACGGCAGTAGATTAAAACAATATCATACATACATTTTTAAGTCGTAAGCAAACATTCGATGATAATAAAGAAGCAACAAGTACACAGACGAACGAGCATGATTCAGAAAATTAAAAATCAAGGCGATATTCTCAAAAATACTTAAATTTTAGATTTACCACTACTGAAGTAAATGATGGGGAAAAAACCCAGCTCGATGTGTGTTAAAACTTACAAATCTGTAGAACAACTTGTGAAAGCTGCTTTTAAAACATGTAAAATCATTTAGCTATGTTGGCAAAGAATTTTTAAAAAAGTATTTTCTGGATGAGGACAGTTTGGTAGCAAGTTACGAGTGGATTAGGGATCTATTTCAAGATACTCTAGAAGGGCTCTCAACTTCCGAAGAAGAAATCTTCATAGATTTCACATCCAGTGAAAAATTAAAAGACAATTTTGTAAAAAATCGCTCTTTGAATTTTGGGTAGAGGTGGATCAGGAATTATCTGTACTGAAAACAAAAGCATTTCGTATACTATCACCATTTTCAACATCCCACCTTTGTTAAACCGGGTGGATTTTCTGCGGTGGATGCTTTGAAGACAAAATATAGATCTCAGCTAAATATAGAAAAACGACTCTTTAAGTGTCAATTTCTTAAATATTAAACCCTCCTTTGAAAAACTTTCCTCTACAAGACAAGCCCGTGGAAGTCCCTAATAATTATTAAACTTGTTCTTAATTTAGTAATAAGATTGATTGATTGAATATTAACGTCGCATTGTTCAGCTGCACGAGGGCTTTTGACGACGGACCACGTAATTTCGAACCATGGTCAATTGACGTGGACGACACCTGAGCTGACACCCCTCTCTTTTAACTACCACACCACACCAACGGGGGGACGTTTCAGCTCTCGACAGATTCAACGTGCATCGCTGCCCCACACGGCGGGTTTTTATTGGTACTGGGCTCGAACTCGTGACAAGGCAAGCCACGATCCGATACCTATACCACTCAGCTACCGCGGCCAATTTAAGAATAAGAAATTATTTATAAAATACCTTCTTCCGTACTGATACATTAAACGTTTACTGGCTGAAACACCAACTCTTCGCACGAGTTCATTTTTTTAAAAAAATAAAACATTATTCTTGATATAATAGCTGAACTGTAAGGAGAGTAAAACTGAGTGCACGACATTGTATACAAAAATGTAAAATGAATTTTTTTTAAAAAAATGCTATAATTGTAAATAACTGTAATTTTAAACCTCACAGAATTAGCATTTAGAATTAAAGTTAAATAATGAAAAAGTATATAAAATTCTGATGAAGAATAATTGTGTTACTTTTTAACATTTAAAGCGAGAAGACTTCAAAATGTTTTAACACGGGAGCAGGCGCGTACTCGATACTAACGCTAATGGTAATGAGGGGAACTCAGTCACCCTACTCATTTGTTTATAATTATTTTTACTGTACACGATACAAATCGGAATTCTAGTGAGTATTTTAATTTATAGAAAGTATACTTACCTTCTTTCAAGAACTATTCAATTCTTTGATGATTTGAGAAAAATCCAATAAAACAACTAAAATGATTCAAAAGTACATGACCATAATAAAATACGCAAATCAGACACTTTTACTAATATTACAGAAATGTTAAATCAATCAATTCTTTTCCAAATATCGTAAAACTCTATTATTTACAATTTCCCTAAGCGAAAAACAGACGCATAAAAGATGGGATGGAATTAATGTTGAATAACCATACCATAAGATTGAAGGTAAATCAAATGATTAGCAAACGTACTATGCAGCCTGGCTGAAAAGTGAATCAAGTCTTCCTTTTCTTTTTCTACAACTAATGTACAGTATTTCAATAATAATTACAGTGATGAATTGTTTACCTTCTTAGAATTTTTCTCAGGGTCTAGGTTTCGTTTTTTTCTTTTAACGAGTAATATTTTATGTTAAAACGTAATAAAAAAATATCTTGTTGAGGAAATAC
Organism: Trichonephila clavipes; assembly: GCA_019973935.1. NCBI lineage: Eukaryota > Metazoa > Arthropoda > Arachnida > Araneae > Nephilidae > Trichonephila > Trichonephila clavipes. Next base: position 70,244 of record BMAU01020928.1, read on the forward strand.
AGCAAATAAAACAAAATGTTTTTTTTCTTTAATTTGGTTTTGGGATCAATGATAGCTATTTGATGACGGAAAAAAGCCAGATAATAAACATAAATTATGTCAGTGTTGTTGTGTGTATTTTTTTTATTTTTGAAGAAAGCATTTTGTTTTACTCCTCTTTCCGGTTATTTTTTTTAAAAAATCTTTAAATTTTCATTATGCTCACGCCCCCCAGGGGGGCACGCCCCACATGTTGAGAAACACTGTTCTAAGGAAATAACAAAAAGTGAAGATGAACTTTATTGGGAGGAACATTTTGTTAGTACCTATAAAAGAGATAAAACGGGAAGATTTATAGTTCGGTTACCAATAAAGGAAAATGCAGAAACATTATTAGGATATTCCAAAGAGAAAGCGGTCACGCCATTAAATGGTATTTGGGAAAAATTAAACAAAAACTATACAATGGGAACATGAGTGGATATGAACTTTAAGGCCATATGGAGTAGATTATAGATGAAGCATTAGATAAGATTAGTTTTTACATTCCTCATCATTCCGTATACAAACCAGAGAAGACATCCACTCCATTGAGAGTTGTGTTCGATGCAAGTGCAAAAACAACAAGCGGTTTTCTCCAAACTCCATTTTACTAAACGGAGGAATTATTCAACAAGATCTCTTTTCCATAGTCAGTAGATTTAGAAAACACGAGTTCGCGTTTAGTGCAGATATTAAAAAAATGTACAGACATATACTTGTTGATCCTAATCAAAGGGATTTACAACGAATTATGTGGAAGACTAGTGCAGTTGCTCCATCCAGTTAAGGCTTACAAACTAGCTACCGTAAGCTATGGGACAGTTTCTGCACCATTTTTAGCTACCAGGACCTTAAAAGCTTTAGCAGATGAAGAAAAGGCGTAATTTTCTGACGCAACAGATGTGATTTGTAATGATATTTATATAAATGATATTCTTTCTGGAGATTCTACATTAGAGGGTGCTAAAAAACTCCAAACCAAATTATCTTAACTATTCCAGAGAGGTGGTTTTGAGCTACACAAATGGGTGTCAAATAGCCCAGAACTGTTGAAAGATTTATCTGCATCTTCCTATGTGTTTGATAAGGAATTTCAGGAGGCTCCAGTGAAACCACATTAGGTCTGCTATGGGATCCAAAGGTGGATTGCCTCACATACAAAATAAATATTAGTGACAAAGGCAACTTCTCAAAAAGAGACGTGCTTTCAGAAATTGCAAGGCTGTATGACCCGTCGGGCCTGATTGGACCCATTGTTACGAAAGCTAAGATATTCATCCAAGAGCTTTAGAAAATAAAATTAGATTGGAGTGAACAGCTACCACTAGATGCAATGGAAGAGTGGATGAACTTCTACCAAAAAAGTAAATAACTTCAAAATCCCAAGGTGCATTCTACTTCCTGCAACAATACGGATTGAAGTACATGGCTTTTCCGATGCATCAGAACGTGCATATGCTGCTGTTGTCTACATAAAATGTTTCAACGAATCTGGAGAGTCTCAAACTAGATTATTATGCAGCAAGTCCAGAGTGGCTCCTTTGAAAACACTCACCATACCGATGTTAGAACTGTCTGCAGCTTTACTACTATCGAGATTAGTCAAAAAGGTTGTGCCAATTCTGCAATTACCTATTCATAAAATTTGGATGTGGACGGACTCAACGATTGCTTTAGCGTGGATAAAGACTAAACCTCATAAACTCAAAACATTTCTCAGCAACAGGGTGGCGGAGATCCAAAGACTTTCAAAAGACTGTCATTGGATACATGTGTGCTCCAAGAACAATACTGCCGACTTAATTTCTAGAAGCGGCAATGTAGATGAACTTTTAAAGAACGAAATGTGGTTCTCGGGTCCAGATTTACAAACTGATGAATACGCGGACAATCAGCGTTTTCCTGATCCTTCCTACAGAGATGAACTAAAATGTGCTGTGACTCTTAATGACTGAGAGTTCTTCAAATTTTTATGATGAACTCTTTAATGTTACAAATAATTTCATAAAATTAATTAGAATTTTTAGCTTTATTTTTAGGTTCATTAATAACATCAAAGCTAAGGAGTCTTGTAATAAGGAGAAGTATCTAACTGCAGATGAGATAGAGGAGAACAGAATTTTTAGCTAAAATAGCACAATTAAGTGAGTTTAAAGCAGAAATCGATGTCTTGAAAAAAGGTAAAGGTGTTTCAAAAACAAGTAAGTTAAAGGCTTTAGATCCTTCCTTAGATGATAATTCTTTATTTAGAGTTGGTGGAAGGCTTAGTAATACTGATTTACCATTTGAAGCAAAACAACAAATAATTATACTTAGTAAACATACATTTACTAAATTACTTTTTGAGCATATGTCTAAGAAGTTTTTTCATATTGGTGCTCAGGGTTTAGTACATCAAATTAGAATGCAGTTTTGGCCCATTAATGACAAAGGTATTGCACGAAAAACAGTTCATGATTGCATTGCATGCTTTAGACAGAAGCCTGCTGGGGTAGATCAAATAATGGGAAATCTACCATCAGAGAGATTAACTCCAAGTGCGCCATTTTTAAACTCTGGGGTGGATTTTTGCGGAGCTTTTCTAATAAAATTTAAAAATCAGTGAAAGGAGATATTTTCAAAAGTTTATGTTGCGATTTTTGTATGCTTGGCTACAAAGGCTATTCATTAGAGGCAGTGACTGAATTAACAATTAAGGCATTTATTGCAGCTTTGAAGAGGCTATGTGCCCGCAGAGGAAGCATTTCTACATTAATTTTCGATAACGCAACTAATTTTAAAGGCGAAGCTGCAGAATTAAATCGTTTCATAAAATTTATTTGTAACAAAAACGAGACATTATCAAATTATTTTGCTTCAGAAGCTATCAAGTGGAAATTTATCCCACCTCGCTCTCCTAATTTCGGGGGTTTGTGGGATGCAGGGGTAAAATCATTCAAACACCATCTCTATAGAACTTTAGTTAATAGTAAAATAACTCGAAGAATTCGAGACAATAATAATTCAAATTGAAGGTATACTTAATTCACGTCCATTAGTCCCATTGTCATATTATATCAATGAATATGAAGTTTTAACTCCTGGACACTTTATAATTGGTCGACCTATCAGTGCAATACCTGATCCCGCAATTTTAGATATTTCAGATAATAGACTATATAGGTGGCAGTATACAACAAAGTGTGTACAAACTATTTGGAAACGCTTGAAAAATGATTATCTTAATCATTTACAGCAGAGAAACAAGTGGCAGTTCGAAAAAGTAATGTTGCCGTTGGGTGTTTAGTGCTTTTAAAGGAAAATGATTTGCCTCCCTGCAAATGGGCAATGGCAAGAATCTTTTAGGTTATTTATTTATGGAACTCATGGTAAGTTCAGAGTCGTTAAACTAAAAACTGCCACGGGGGTTCTCACACGCTCTATCTCAAAAATATGTATCTTACCAACAGAAAATAATCATGTAAATTAAATTGTAATGTGAAGTGTATTATATTCTTAGAATATTGTATTTTTTCTAATTTTGAATATTGTATTTTTTTTATTTTAGAATGTTGTATTTATTTGTATTTAATTCATTTATGCATTTGTAAACTTTATATAGCAAATTGTAATTTTTAAGTATATTTTTTGAAATATTGTATATTTCAACGTCAGGCGGAATGTTACGTCTTCAGCGCACTGTAGCGCCATCTGTAAAAAATTTGTAAAAATAGACATTGTTGAGCTCTACCCCATCAAAATCGGGTGCACAAATAAAGTATGCTTAACGTTGCAAAAAAGACTGATTTTTTATTCTTTAACCAGTTTACAGTCCACTCAAATATTGACGAAACAGTTCGGATACGGGTAGAACAGGGAGTGGTATTTTTAGTAACACTTCTGGAAACGATGTTAAAATCAGCATCAGGAATCATGACCACAGTTCCGTCTTTAGATCGAAACTCATTGCTATTAGTGGTGCTCTCGATCATGCTCTCAACTCTTATAAGGACAGTATCTGGATCCTGACAGACAGCAGAAGCTCCATCCAATATTTGAAAAATTTGCCAAAAATTATGGACAGTACTAGTCTAGATATTTTATCCAAATTAGTTAGGCTTGGTCAGAGGAAACAAGTATGTCTCCGGTAGATTCCATCACATGTGGATGTGCCTGGGAACGAAGCTGCTAATGAGCTGGCTGGTAGGGGATGTGATCTCCCTAACCCCAGTTCCACTGTCTTATCCCATACGGAAATTCATTCCTTCCAAAGAAATAAAATGAATTTGACTTGGCGAAACCCTCCTGCTCACCACAGGTACGCAGCTAAGAGTCCTGGCCTATCTATACAGTGCAGGAGTTCCAGGGCTCATCAGACGGCCTTGGCGCGCCGTAGAAGCGGTCACCTGCGTTGTATGACTTTGGGCAGGGGGTAAGGTCTTTCTCTTTACCTGTCCCTGCTCTCTCCTTGCTTCTCCTGTTCATCTTCTGGACTGCTGGGGCATTTCCATGTGACAGTTGTATGAGGAGCAAGACCTGGTGTGTGACACTATTACGCGGAAAGGTCAAATGGACTTGGTGTAGGCTTTCCTGCTCCAAGGGGATTGGAAACAAGAACAACAAAAATTCAATAAATTTTATTTACTCCCTTGCGTCTACTGTGTTTTTTTTCATTTAAGGACACATGCATATAAAATGTGGAAGAATATTTGATTAAAAAGGATTTCAAAAATGTATTTTGATACGTTTTGATAAGCATTTGATTAAATCTTTAAATAAATAAAATGTTTGTTTTACGAGCATTCCTTAAAATCATTTATTTTAAAAAAATATTTTATTTTTCCGAAAAATCCGCAATAATTTTGCTCAGAGTAATGTTATTATTATGTATATATACATATGCAAAATTGTGTAGCATATATTATCAGTAACGTTAATAACTAAGCTAGTGCCTTAAAAATCAGTGTATATTTAAATAATATTTAGTAGTACTGTCTTTATTTCTCATTAATTTTAGAGAATCATCTCATACCTAACATCTGAATCTTTTTTTCTTATTTATTTTAAAATGTTCAAGATATTATGTGTTTATCAGAACTACAACTAAAACTTTTTTTGTACATAAAAATACAACTTTACTTTTACCAGATTTTTCTAAATATAATAATAATACACTGTTATTTAAATACGATAACATATTAAGTAAAAATACAAGCAAGATTACTATATTCATCTATTACCTAATTTAAATACCTATGTGTTATTCAATTATTTAACAAAATTATGATGTGATATTTTGAGCAGACTATGTAAGATTTTAACACATTTTCAATTCAACAATTAGATATGACTAATATATTCGTCTGACACCTAAATGTATGTAAGCTACAAAATAATAATAAAAAAACCATTACATTTTCTAAACTAGTTTTTTAAATTTTTTAATATAAAAAAAATGTTTCATTTATTTAACACAATGGGTAACTCTTACGTAGAATGTTGCGAAATCCCTACTTTAATTTAAATGTTAACCACTTTAGTTTACATTGTTACCTCTTGTTATGGAGGTTTGCTCAATTTATATGTATACATAAATATGAATAAGTTCAATACTTATTTCATTCAGTAAGACATTTTATTCAGTTTTACGCAAATATTTATAAATTGGATTAGTGATAACAATTCGTGTTTATTTTATTTGTATCATTTAATTTAGCTCTTACTGTATTATTTTTAGAAAAGTCAATTACATGTTATACATAACGTGTCTAAAATTGATTAATGTAAATACAAAGAATCATGAAGTTAAGAAACAGTTGCATAAAATATTAATTGTTTTGTTAAAATCAGATTTTTAACTCTTAACTGTAGCGTTTAAAGTTTGATGTGTTTAAAAATATTGTATTTCAAAGAAATGGTTTCTGCAAGAAATCATTGGCTATAATGTTGCTAAGTGGGTGAAACGGGTGAAATTTTTCGATCAAATTAAAGAGAAAGTAAAAGGCTAGTAACAATATTTTTATCTCTGGTAATACAACCTGAAGAGCTAGAGCGTATTTTTTATTCGTTATCTTGTACGCTATGTGTGCTATTCATACTTTTTTGCATCGTTTCTTTTGCTTCAAAAATATGAGGGAAGAGAAGTTCGAAAACAGCACGTGATCGTCGATTTATGCTTCATAATCTGAAAATAAAACTCATTGAAGGAGAATCTTCTTCATCCAGACATCCTGATGATTAAATGTGAATGTTACGAACGATTCGAATGCTAGGATTTTGATGCTGACTTTGAAGAATATATGTAACTTTTTTTTCTTCTTTTTAGAGTAAATTCCCATTCTGAGCACCTAAACAGTTTAAAAAACTAAAATCGCTTACGCATAGCTAAAGAAAGATGTTAAAAAAATTCCCCTAATTGCGTTTTACTTCGTGTTAGCGCATCCAGATCCGTAGTTCTGACATGCGGAATTAATCTCGGTTTAAGCATGCATTAGGAAATTCAAAAAAGCTAAATGCTTGGACTTTAAAAGTTTCTAAAATTCTCTGCTAGTACACTTAAGCACATTATTTTGCAGATGGTAGTTCTGTCGTAGTTTGGCATATTCTTTTTAGGTTTTTTAAATTATTACCTAAAGCAAATATATTGCAATAGTGGTGGTTCCAAATTGTGACTTTAATGCAAAATAGGTCTTTTTTATAATGTTTTTAGTGATGAAACTCTGCATGCCTCTATTAAATATCATCACACTAATGGGAGGGACGTTGGATCTCTCAACAAATTTAATGTCATGCTCCCCAACACGGTGGCAGCTGATGTCCGTTACTTTGAAGCTACCACGGTCACCGGGTTCCAAATTAAGAGGAATTGCCTATAAACAACACGTTACTTTAAAGAGTTAAATTGATTAACAATCAATCAATTAGGTATTTCAATCATTTTTTTTTTCTAGGAATTGATTTTAGTCGCAGTATCGCAAGTGTATCATGAGTTTTGATTATTTTGCAACATTACCTACCATATAAAAGGAATGATCGTTTAATCTGACCCAATTCCATGTCCTCAGGTTGGGATGGTGTGTAAATTAGACCATCACTAACAGACCTACGTTGTTCTATTTTAATCTAAACAATTAATGCATCTCACTAAGCATTTTGCCATAACAACTATTAACAAAAAAATAAGAAATGCTGAAATAAACATAAAAAGAGTTCATTTTACTCTCAAACATTTCTACTTTTGTGTAATCCAATTCCTTATTTTGATTGCTATGATAACGGAAAGAAAACCTCACTATCCTACACTTTCAATAATTATATTTTTTTAAAAAAACTTACAGGGAAAAATACAAACAACGGGCAATAACAAATAACGAAAGTAAAAAAAAAAGGAAGAAAAAAAACACTATAAAAGAACAGTACTTGTGATCTTACTTGAAATATTTTCTTGTGTGCCTAAGCAATACATCCAACATTTCTGCTATAGGTATTTTTATGTTTTTCCTAGTGATGGAAAAGCACTATTGAAAAACTGATTTCATCTTTCTCGGAAGAGATAAAAAATGAAGAAAAGAAAAAAAACCTGTAAATATATATATATATATATATATATATATATATATATATATATATATATATATATATATATATATATATAAAGGCGTACATCTATACGGGGACGAGATATATAATTTCAAAACTCAAAACATATATAAGCCTTAGAGGTAGAAAAGGAAAAGAAGCGTTTGCTGAAAAATTTTTAGTTCCACTATCGAACACGTTTGAAACGTGACTGAGCACATGTTCTGATCACGTAAATATTGGAAAAGTCCAGTGCACATTCCCACAGGTAGGAAAAAATATTTGACGTAACTCTGAATCTTTAGATGTGTCTGTAAAATTCCTCCATTGGACATATCAAACAGTTTCTAAGAGAACAAATTTGAAGAATCTTTATGTGCTTATTAATACTTTTCAGAATTTTAATGCGATAACGTTAAAATAAAATAATTTAAATATGAAAAAAATTGCTCTTTTTTGAAAAGTTTATGGGATTTCACCCGAAGTCATTTATATATATATATAACATCAGGTTTAATTTCATGATAAATTTTATTAAAGAGTTTTTCGTTATTACAATTATTTCAGACATTTCACCACTTAAAGAAAATTGAAAACAGAAGTCTCCAAAGTTGTCTAATTATTTGAAATGTAAAACAAATGTTTGAAAAGTTAAATTAGTAACTCCTTATAAACAAATACATATATATATATATATATATATATATATATATATATATATATTTATATATATATATAAACTTATAAGGAATTTAATTCTATTGTTGATGAAAAGATCTTTTAAAAAATATATCTTTGTTTACATACACATTGTTTTGATTTTATTTAAAAAAATAAAATATGGTGCTTTGACTAAATATCTTAGCAATTTTTTCGGGATAAGCTTACATAAAATGAAGGTTTTTACTGTCACATAAAATGTATTTCATTTCTATAGGGTTTGAATGTAATTGCTCGATTTGATGAAATCGATTTTAAAACACAAAAAGAAAAAATATATATATTTTCGTGGTCTTAAGTAAATTGTGCACAGTTCGAGAAAGATATACAGAAGCACAAAGGAACATAAATTGTTCTTCGAATAATTCGATCTGTATAACTCGAAAAAGTATTTCATGTACGCAAAATGCATTTTAAAAAAAACTACTTTAAAAAAGATAAATAACCATTGTTTAAAGGCTTACATCTCTAAATAAATTAAAATCTTAAAATGATTTACAAGTGCTTTTTTTGGTCTCATATTTTTGTAACAGGTCTTCAAACAATCATGTTGGTTTTGTATTATAAGTTTCTTTTACGCGTTTTTTCATTATCATGTTTAAATTAGCCAAAACGTTTTGTTAGTTAAAATTTTATCTGTTATAACATTTTGCTATTGTTTTTTTTAATTAATTTTCTTTTCCTTTGATAGTTAACTAGTTCTTGATCTAATCTTTTTTCGTGTTCATTTTAAAGGAGTGTTGTTATTAAAACTTTTAGAAATAAACTGGCTGCATGGCCCGGCGTTACACGAGTTTTCTCTACTTTTATAAATCTTCTCTTCACAAAATCAGCATTTCCCTTAATCTTTTTCGAAATTACTTTGATATTTTTGTTTCTTTCTCCTCTGCTTAGCCCGGCATTGTACGGGCTTTTACCTAGTGTATAACTTAATTTCTACGTTAATTTCCTCTTTTCTTCATGACGCCCGTATTTTTGTGCTGGTGTGGACGCGTACGATCTGTGATTGTTATAATGATGTCATTAAAATTCCCTTTTTCGGAATTTTTTCGCTTCTTTTCACCGTATGACCGGTATATTTCCCATTCATTTACCTCCTTGCTCTGCACGAACATTTTTGAATGCATACCATATTGGCATGGAAATTCCCCTTCTCTAGCTGTCAGCACTTTCTGTTGTGTGTGTATGATGTTCATAGTAACGTCATTACAATTCCCCTTTCGAAATTTCTTCCACATCTTTCCACTGTCAGACACGTTTCTTTTATCTCTGTATAGTCTTGCTTAATTACATATAGTTATTGAAATGATTTTTTTTCTTATTGTTTGATTAAACATTTGTACGTGTTAAAAAACACTATATATATATATGGGGAAATGCCTATATATATATTTACATTCACTAAAAAAACATTAAAAACAAAAGAATACCGTCTGAGGAAAGTATTTTAGTATTTTATTATAATTTTATAGTTTTTAATTTCTCTGTATTTAGTGAATAATTTAATCATGTATCTGACGAAAAAAGTATAATATACAAAAGTAACATATTCATTATTTTAACAATATTTATTTTCTTAGAGCTTAAAATAATAAAAGAGGTTTGGTACTTTCATTTACTCAATCATTCGTTACATAACAATTTCTTTCTTAAGTTTTGAAATAAAAAAATCAATTAAAAAATGTTCATTGAGCAATTAGTTGTGACATACCGTTTGCATAAAAAAAACGGCTGTAAAAAATAAAATCTTGTTTATTGATAAAAACTTCTTAAATATTTTTTTAAAAAATGTAAAATAATTAAATCAATAAATAAGATATATATTATTCTTATTATAATAATTATAATTTATTTTCGATAAATAATTATAATATATAAAAAATCTAAATTAGGTATCCGTTGAAATAATTTAAAATCAACAACAGTACTGAATGACATAAACAATAAAACATGTTGCTAAAAAATTAATTATTCAAACAATACTTTTTTGCAATATTTTTATTAGCAAAAGTAATTCTATTACAAAGAACACAAACACATGAATACATACAAACATAAATAACTATAGTGATAATTGAAATATATATATACTAACCGTTACCCACCCGCTTTACTGGGTGTTTCACGATGTTGTATATACGTATACCGTTTACATATATATATTAATTATTGATATCTAGCATTAAGAAATCCATTGTATCGAAAAATATATTTATAGCTGTTACACTCTCGCCCCTTGATATAAAAAGAACATAAATTATAATATCTGATTTCTATTTATATCTAAAATAGAAGGAGAAAAAAATTTTTCTCTCACTTAACCCAATAATCAAGTGGATTTCCACCAAAGCAACTTTCAGTGGATCTCTACTCAATAAAATAAACATGCGTGCAAAATTTCAAGTGTAAATCTAACAGAGCAAAAACGGAATTTTTATCATCAATACCTCGTTGAGAGCCCTCTTAGCGGATTCCAATTCAACAAAAGAAGCATGCAAACTAAATTTTATTATTATAGCAGTGTTTCTCAAAGTGTGGGGCGCGCCCCCTTGGGGGCGCGATAACCCTACAAGGAGACGCTAGCATTAAAGATTTTTTTTTAAAATATAACTGGAAAGAGAAGTAAAACAAAAACTTTCTTCCATAATAAAAAAAATGCATAACAACATTGATATAATTTATGTTTATTATCTGGCCTTTTTCCGTCATCAAATAGCTATCTTTGATCCTAAAACCAAATTAAAGAAAAAAAAACATTTTGTTTAATGAGAGATATTTTTATTACGTTTTAACATAAAATATTACTCGTTAAGAGAAAAAAACGAAACCCAGACCCTGAGAAAAATTCTAAAAAGATAAACAATTCAGCACTGTAATTATTATTGAAATACCGTACATTAGTTATAGAAAAAGAAAACGAAAACATGATTCACTTTTCAGTCAGGCTGCGGTGGCGCGGGGCATCTGTGATCTCTACTGAAGGAAGTTGTAACTGATCAACCAAAAGAAGAACCTGCTGAAAGATGCATATTATTCACGATTGAGAAACGCGATGAACATGAAACGAAAGGAAAATTTTCAAATGCTTTCTTAAGAACTCCATCAACTTAAAGTATGAAGCCATAAGTGTACCACAAGGTTCAGTTCACCTTGTCAAAAAGACACAAGAATGAAAAAGTTCAACTTGTTGTTTGTTGATCATCAAAGGTGTCACGAGTTCGAGCCCAGTACTGCTAAAGACACGCCATGTAGGTGAGAGATGCACGTTAAATCTGTCGAGAGCTCAAACGTCTTCTTGTTGGAGTGGTGTGGTAGTTAAAAGAGGCCAGTTCAAACGTCCTCTTGTTGGAGTGGCGTGGTAGTTAAAAGAGGCCAGCTCAAGTATCGTCCTCGGCATTTGACCATGGTTTAAAATTACGAGGTCCGTCTCCAAAAGCCCTCGTGTAGCTGAACAGTGCGATGTTAATATTTACTCACTTGGTCATGAAAGCTTTATAACTACAATAACTTGAACAAAATATGACAGCTTTGCCAGCAAATAACATTTCTGTAATATTAGTGAAAAATGTCTCTGATTTGCATCCTTTATTAAGGTCTTGCACTTATGAATCATTTTAGTTCAGTTTTATTGGTTTTTTTCTCAAATCATCGAAGAAAAATTGAATAGTCCTTGAAAGCCGGTAAGTATACTTTCTCTTATTTAAATTATTCACTGGAATTCCGATTTTTATCGTGTACAGTAAAAATAATTATAAACAAATAATTGAGATGACTGAGTCCCCCCGCAGTGGCATTAGTGTTAGTATCGAGTGCGCGCCTGCTCCTGGGTTAAAACATTTTGAAGTCTTCTCGCTATAAGTATTAAAAAGTAACGCAATTATTCTTCATCGGAATTTTATATTCTTTTTCATAAATTAACATTCATTCTAAATGCTAATTCTGTGAGGTTTAAAATTACAGTTCTCTTTTAAACAGTTATTTACAGTTATAGCATTTATCTAAAAAACATATTTTACATTTTTGTATACAATGTCATGCACGCAGTTTTACTTTCCTTACAGTTCAGCTATTATATCAAGAATAATGTTTTATTTTTTAAAAAAATGAACTCGTGCGAAGAGCCGGTGTTTCAGCCAGTATGCGTTTAATGTATCAGTACTGAAGAAGGTATTTTATAAATAATTTCTTAATACTAAATTAAGAACAAGTTTAATAATTATTATGGACTTTCATGGGCTTGTCTTGTAGAGCAAATTTTTCAAAGGAAGGTTTAACATCAGAAATTGACACTCTGAGTTATTTTTCTATATTTAGCTGAGATCTATATTTTGTCTTCAAAACAGTTACCGCAGAAAATCCAGTTTAACAAAGGTGGAATGTTGAAAATGGTAATAGCATATGAAGTGCTTTGGTTTTCAGTACAGAGAATTCATCATCCACCTCTACCCAAAATTCAAAGAGCGATTTATTACAAAATTGCCTTTTAATTTTTACTGGATGTGAAATCTATGAAGATTTCACATCCAGTTCGGAAGCTGAGAGCCCTTCTGGAGTATCTTGAAATAAATCCCTAATCCACTCTTGTAACTTGCAACCAAGTTGTCCTCATCCAAAAAATACTTTTTAATATTCTTTGCCAGCATGTCTAAATGATTTTACATGGTTATAAAAACAACTTTCACATGTTGTTCTTCAGATTTGTAAGTTTTAACACATAACGAGCTGGGGCTTTTTTTCCCATCATTTACTTCAGTAGTGGTAAATCCAAAATTTAAGTATTTTTGTGAATATTTCCTTGATTTAATTTTCGGAACCATGCTCGTCTGTGTACTTGTTGATCCTTTATTATCATCGATTGTTTGCTTACGACTTAAAAAAGTATGTATGATTTTGTTTTAATCTACTGCCGTAAATACTTAATTACCGTGAATTACAATTAACGTGCGAATTAAAAAATGTACATTCAAGATAGATTCAATACCTATAGAAGTATTAAGACGACCAAAACTGACTGGAATTGTACGAGGAAAAGCATTTTTACATGTTTTGCGCAGACATCCGATAGGTTGCCCAGACTCACGCAAACGTACCCGATAATGCTAGATGTGATGGATATGATAGAGAGCAACATAGACTAGACTATTTTTCTAATGACATTTGTACTTTGAGAAATGGATGCTGAAGGAAATAAATCTTTAATTAAATATATCATTTTGTGATCTGTTCCAATTTAAAAATTAGAGAAAGAAAAATAACATAATAATAAGTAAGTAATATATATTTAAAAAGTAAAAAAAAAATTCTTAAAATATATACTCCTTAAAAGTTACATATACAAAATTTAATATACTTATTGTATTAATTTGTACGGTTTATAATTAAAATCGTATTGTAACTTTAGCGTCTCTATCTCAAAGTGCATTTTTATTGCAGTGAATACATTATTGTTGTACAGGTGGGGGGGCGATAAAACTTATGATTGAAAATTGGGTCGCCAGTATTGAAAGTTTGAGAAACACAACTAATGTTACTAATTTGTATGGTTTATGATTAAGATCGCCTATTCTAACTTTAGCGTCAAAGTGCATTATTATTGCATTCTGTACATTCTTAATGTATAAGGGGGGCGCGTTAAAAATTGTGATTGAAAAGAGGGGCGCCAGTATTGAAAGTTTTAGAAACACTGCATTATAGTCTTATCAGTTCGAAAAAGGGAATTGTGTCTATCAATGCGCTGCAATAACTCTCCCCGCTTCCCTCTGGAGTTGATTTCCGTAAAATCCTTTCTAGTGGAACTCTATTCAACTAATGAAAAGTGCTCAACAAATTTCAAGTAAATGAGTTAAATTCAAAAACAGGAATTTTTCTAAAACACGTCTTAATCTCTCGCAACCCCACTCCTTTGGGGGTCCGTTTTCGTAAAATCTTTGTAAAAGGAAATTTATTCCATGAACGGAACATACCTTCTAATTTTCAAGCAGGTGTTTCTATTAGTTGAAAAGCGGAAATATTTATCTATTACGTCCCTTAATCCCCTCAGTCACCCTTGGGGATCAAATTCCCCCAAAACTATTTTGTAGCGGATCTCTACACCATGAAAGGAATTCGCTTATATATACTAAATTTTAAGACTGTACGTCTAATAGTTTAAAAATGGAAATACTTATCTATAACGCCCCTTAAGCCCCCTTAAGCCACTTAGGAAACGATATTCACAAAACCCATCTTACGACATATCTCTACTCAGTGAATGGAATCTGCTAACTCAATTTCAAGATTTTACGTCTAATAGTTTAAAAAAAGGAGTTAAGTGCCTATAACACCCCTTAATTCTCCACAACACCACTTGGGGTCGATTTTCACAAAACCCATTTTGCAGTGGATATGTACTCTATGAAAGGAATCCGCTTACCAAATTTCAAGACTGTACGTCTAATAGTTTAAAAATGGAAATAATAATCTATAACGCCCCTTAAGCCCCCGCAACGCCACTTAGGAAACGATTTTCACAAAACCCATCTTATAGCGGATCTCTACTCAATGAATGAAATCAGCTTGCTAAATTTCGGGATTTTACGTCTAATAGTGTAAAAAAGGAATTATTTGCCTATAACGCCACTTAATACTCTACACGCCACTTGAGAGTCGATTTTCACAAAACCCATTCTGTAGGGTATCTGTACTCTATGAAAGGAAGCCGCTTATATACCAAATTTCAAGACTGTACGTCTAATAGGTTAAAAATGGAAATAATTATGTATAACGCCCCTTAAGCGCCCTCAACGCCCCTTGGAGGTCGATTTTCGTAAAACTCATTATGTAGAGAATCTCTACTTTATGAAAGAAATCTGTGTACCAAGTTTCACGACTGTACATCTAATAGTTTAGTAATGGAAATAATTATCTATAACGCCCTTAAACCCCCTCTTGGGGTTCGAACTTCGCAAAATCCGTTCTTAGCTGACGTCTACTCTAAGAAGGGAACCTACCTATATATATATATATATATATATATATATACCAAATTTCAAGTCTGTAGGTTTAATAGTTCCGGAGATATTGTGATTAGCTAGTCAGTCAGTGAGTGAGTGAGTGAGTCGCTTTTCTCCTTTATATATATAGATATGGCCAGTATGATAATACTTAAAATATGTATATGATATCCAAAAAACTACATGAGGAACAGATTATCAGAAGGAACATTAAACTATCAGATATAAAATCACATAAACACTGAATTTTATAGAAATTCAAAAGCAGATATGAGAAAATCTTTTAAAAGTGCATATTTTTTCTGCTAACACTTTATTGATCACAAATTATAAATTTATGTATTGCAAGATTGTCTGAAGCAAAGTTAATTCATGATAAAAAATCAGGTCAACATTGAATTTAAAGGAATCCAAAAGAAAATATGAGAATTTTGTTTCAAAATCCACCTCATCATAGCCATTTGCGGAACATTTAAAACAAAGATGAGATCTTATCAGTCATAGAGATCATAAGGCCATAAACAGTGACATAAAAAAAACATGATTCACAATATTACCAATCCGTCAATAACAATGAGTTTGAATTTGGTACCATTTTCTTTCTGTCATACTTAAAACAATATTTTTCTACAATGAAGAACATTGAATTTGCCGATGAAGGAAGAATAGCAAAAATCTTTATTTTCAACGACAGAAAATATTATAGCAATGTATTTATATGTAAAAAGGGTATGCAAGGCATATGTATGTGTACAATTAGCTACAAACTACATGGAGAACAGATTGTCAGAAGGAATGTTAAACAATAAAGCCACAAACAGTTTTGAAAAAAAAAAATTAGAAAATTTTATATAGAATGAAATATTCGGCGTTTCTTGGAACATGCATTCGTAGTGCATAGCATTATGAACTTTTGTATTTATGTGCCAAGTTTTATACTTCTGGGTTGCTTAGTTTCGCCAGAATAGGTGAAACATACGTGTTTAAAAATTTTGCATAATATGCCAGTAACGTAATTTTTCAAATGTGCACATCGAGATATTTTTTTAAGAAAACTAAAAGTTTTACGAAGGGTAGTGAATTTTAAGAAATAAACTTTTCAATGAGTTTCAGAATTCTGTTTTACGCATTATATTTTAAGATTACATACAAAAACGACATTTAAATGTATTGCAAATAATTTATATTATAAGCTTACTTAAAATAATGCTAATGGAGTAAGAGCAATTAAACTTTTCACAAATATTAAGCAAACGTTTGTTTTTTAAGGGATGTAATAATTGAATTTATAGAATTAAAGAAATTTTTCACACGCATTTTTTTTACTCAGCCAATTTGGTGATTTTCATTCGTTATAGTCAACCTGTTCTTCAAAGGTGGAACGGAGTATAAGTCATTACTCAAAAAAGTTGATTGGTTCGAAAATCTGTTTTTGACGTCAAACCCTTCACTTACGTTTGCATTCAAGTTTTAATTTTTTTTTTAGGGCTTGATTTTTAATTGAAAATTTCCAAATTTTACTCATTGAAAACAAACGGTAATTTCTTTTTACTGCGTAAATGAATTCTTGTAAAAAGCAATTTTATTTCAGCAATAATCTGTTATAACATTTTTCGTTATAAGTTTTTTGAATTTATGTATTTTTCTGGTAGGAAGATACATTGGTCTTCCACCTAAGCGGATTGTACATTTTTTCAATAACTGCATTAAATTAGTTTAATAAACAGTTTTGTTTTGCTTGTATTTTTTTTTATTATTCCGAACCATTTCTTGGTTTAGATTCAATTCTGTGGTTCCTTTTCCAGTTTCAAAATATCTTATTTAGGTTTAAGCAAGGAAGGCGAATAGTTTTATAGCAGAAGTTGTGTTTTAGGTGATATTTTGATAGGATTGAGAAAATTGTCATTTTTGTTTACAAAAAGTAAATGTCAAAAGATGTCTTATATAAATATATATATATATATTTGTATGTTAGTGAAGGCCTTAGAAAATGAATTGTCTATTTATTTTAATTGAAATGTGTATATAATTAATTTAACACATACATAACTTTGCGGTACATGTAAGTACCAACAGCACATTAGATGTTAGAGCAGAACTTAGTTCTTTTTTTTTGTTCGAGTGGCTTATTGTTGTTTTTTGTTGTGCTGTGGAGTCATCACTATAGTTCAATAGATTTATATTTTTTTGTCATTCTTCTTAGTTTAACTTATTTATTTATCCTTTCTTTATGGTTTATTTGAACGTTTTCAAAAAGTTTTAAACTTTGAATCTGGGAGTTGTCGTTTTTTGCCGCACAAATGAAATATTTATTATTATTTAAAAAATTAACAACATTTTAATTTCTTTATGTGTAACTAAGATTTAACAAGAATTGGAGATTTTCGAGATATTATTATTATTATTATTATTATTATTATTATTATTATTATTATTATTATTATTATTATTATTATTATTATTATTATTATTATTATTTCCTTTTGTTAGAAAGTCTGGAACAAAGAAGCTAGGTCTACAAGAGGCTTTGGATTTTTTACAGAATCTACCATCTGAAATCTGTGATGTATTAACTGATTATTTTTCGGACGAAGAAGTACCAGCAGATCATCTGCTGGAAATTTCGTTAGATTCTTAAGATGTTGATCAAGTGACTGAACAAGACTAAAGATGCAATTGTTTATGTTAAGAAAATGCAGCATTTCCTACACTAGGATGCAGTGCTTTTAAAATCATTCAATCGAAACCTTGCTCAAAATGCACAATGTGCAACAAATTTTTGTGTATTAATGAAAAGAAAAACTGTTTCTCTTTGAATATCATTAAATTAAGTTTACGTGTAAAAGCTGTTCTTTATGTGTAAAAAAAAGTAAATAAATTTTAAAAATTTAATAATCTTTAAAAATAAATATTTTGTGTTGTAAAATATTAGTGTTATATGGTTATTTAGTATTTTTAAGAGTTAAAACTGCGTTTAAAAAGTCATACGATATTTTCGTATTATGAGAATATTTTAGATATAGGGGAATGAGGGTACTTTAAAGTACCGATTTAATTAATTAGATCTAATGGATTAAACTTCCCAAATATGAGTATTTTATTTATGTGACATACAGTGATTGAAAAAAAAATATTGAAAGAAAAAAAATGTAGTAAATCATAATGCGGTCGAGAAAGGGTTAAAACACTCACAACTGACACTACATTTGTCATGTATTTAATTTTTTTTCAAGAAATTTTTAAAAATAACAAGTAAACTTTTAAATACATCATCAGAATGTAAACTAGAGTGATAAAAATAACAATGGAGAACATTAGTCCAGTCATGTATACATATTAAAAAAAGCAACAGTTGCGGTGGTTCCTGATTCACAATTCAGAGTCAGTTTTCATTAATGCCGCACTAAAAAGCAACAAGTGGGCTACTGACCACGGACCAAGTGATTTTTATCCATAGTCAAGTGTCAAGGACCACACACATGAGCTGGCATCCTCCTTTCCTAACTGTCACACCACGCTAACGGGAGGACTTAGTTACGATAGATTTAATGTACACCAGCCTTTCTGAGCGATGTATCCTCAGGGGTACTAGGGTTCGAATTCATGACACCCTGGACACAAGGGATCATAACCACTAAGCTTCGGCAATCTCATTAGACTTAAGCTGCGGTACTATCCTTAGATTTAAGTGCCATGAGCGTATATATCCGTCTGGCTTGACCCATGCAATGAGTGAACCGTGCGTATATATACGTCCTAGGAAACGCGATTCCTTTCTTCATACTGCTATCAGTAAAATCATTCAGAATGCTTTGGAATGAAATAAAATCACCTGAACAGAGTTTGGGTAGGATTAATTTATATCAGAGAAAAATTTGCTGATTTGTGCCTTCTCTTCCCTCCCCTCTCAAATACACCGCATACACTTATCCGCATAAGAAAACGGTGGGACTGGACATCGAATCGCGTAACTTATAATCTGTAGTTAAGGGGTTGAAAAATAACATGGTTATAAAAAAATAAACAAACAGAAAAAAGAGAACCACTAGTTCAAAAAAAAATAAAAACGTTTAAAGTTATGCCAGTTAACCTTGAACGATTTTAAAGAACATTTAATAAATATTAATATGACTAGATGAAGTGAATAATAATCAGTTAAGTACATACAAGGGTTTTTAAAAGAAAGTTCCCACGTGAATTTAACAATCAGCAACCTTCAATAATCAATGCCCACATTTTGTCATTAGAAAGAGTTCCAAAATTTCAAAAGTGATATCATGAAAAAGAATAGGGGAAAATGCAAGCTGTGCAATAAATAAATGAAAGAACAAGAAAATTAACTAAATATACGGACGTTTTATGGGGATATTTATTTTACATCAAGTGTGTTTTTAAGTGACAAAATAAGGCATGCATTAAGAATAATTAAAATTGACGCAGCAATTACATCAAGGTATTGTTCTTTAAATCTTTAGTTTCTAGTTCAATACTTTAATTAGTTCCTTTTTTCAGTCATCTTGTTGTAGCGTAATTTGTACGTATAAACGAGTCCTAAGATTCGACTTACTCGAAAAAATAATCCGTTGCTAAGGGATCTTTTACTAATTAACTACTAAGTGCAAAGCCGAATAGAAATAACACTGTAACTCTTTCCTAGGAAAGGCACTAGAATCTCGTTAAGCTGCCTTTTGGTAGCTATTTCCACTGATGAATGGATACGGAAAATAATTGCACTTGGATGACTATTTCCAGGTATATAAACAAGCAACGAAACGGGATAAAATATACACTAATTGCCACGTTGACATTAGCAATTGAGCTCGTTACAGAAGTCTCCTATGCCATTTTTTGGTCATTATTCCTCATTAGAATTTATAGGTATCTTTGTGTACATCCCTACGGAAGATGTGGGAAAAAAAGCTGTTTTTTAAAGATTGATTCCTCTTTAAATTGTAAAAAAAATAGAAGAGTGAAAATTCAGATTTTTTTTTTCTTTTTCTGGATAGTATGAATAAAATGTTTTGAAAATTGTTTTTAAGCTGTTTTTTCGCTCGCCAGGGCCACTGATTTTCACATAGCGGTTCATATGCGGTACATTAAAAAGGGTTGTTCACTTTGTCTTCAGATCTGAACATATAAACAATTTTCAAATGAGGGCAATTCTTTGAAATTAAATTCGAACCTTTTGCAAATAATTTATAAAGAAATGAGAGGTTTAAGAAAAAGAGCAAAATGTTTAAAATATAATCATAATTTTAAAAATTATTAGCATAGAAAATTAAGAAACGTTTCAGTAATAAATATTTAGTAAATTTTTTACGTTGCACACATGCTGTTTTCTAAAATAGTAGCCTTAAAAGTATAACACTTTTCAGAACTATAAAGTGGATCTTACCGTTTAAACCATACCTAGTTTTAGTATCATATATCTTTTGTATTTCAAAATATTTGAAAATTATTGCAATTTAAAAAAAAAATTAAATATATATTTTTAAAAATATATAATTTATTTTTCTATTTATATTAAAGTAGCTACAGTGTAATAAGGATATATTTAAAATTATAAAGCAACTTATTGTTTTATGTTAAATATATCCTATTAGGGCTATTGTCTTAGAAAATATTTTACGAAGCGTAAAACTTAATTAACATTTCTTACAGAAATGTGTCTTTTTCTCACATGCTTATAATTTTTAAAAATCTTAGTTGTATATAGGCACAATATTAGTATTATGAGTGTATTTTTGATAAAAGGAAAATATTTTTATATAAAATATGTCATTTTGCCTTCATTTTTTGACAAGAAATTATATTTAAATAGTTTTTATTCTAATAATATCCATAAGGCAATTGTATATGTATGTTTTAATTGGTGACATTAAATATTAAAAAAAATCATTTATACTAGTTTGTAAAACCACGGTCCTGAACGTAGTCAGATATCTTAAATAGTATTTTAAAAATCAAATATTGAAATTTATAGTATTTAGTATTGATTTTGTTTTCAAAAAGTTTCGGAATCTGTTTATCATTAATAAAATTTATTTAATCATATTGAGTGATTTTTCATGTGTTTTTTTTTCATATACTGGTTTACCCAGCACTCTTTTGCTTAAAAGCCAAAAATCTTGCAGTTAAGTCCGAATTTTATGGTTAGTATTTTGCTCATAGACACATCAAAACAAACATTTAAATAATAAAATAAATTCAGAACACATAAATATTGTTACCTATTTAATAATAGTCTACTGCGGAAAAAAAAAGTTTTCGTTGTGAATTATCTGGTTATATGCTATTTCCGGTTAAAATATTCTAAAAAAAATTTGACAACTATTAGTACTAATTGATCATTGACCTTTGACCATAATAACATACATTTCTTAACACATCCATCATAACAATGATGTCACTTTCGACAACAAAAGCTAGTATTAAGTCTTCCATTAACAGGTATTCAATTTAGTTAAATACTATCAAGTACATTTAGTCAGATTGGTAAATTTGGCAGCAAATCGATGATAATGAATATTTTATTGTCTGTATAACTGGATTCATAAAGTATTAGATCCACCAGAAATTTTTGTCCATTCTTAGAATAAAACAAAGTAATCAAATTTTCATAACTTGAATAAACTTTGTTGAACAATATGATCGGGGTATCATTAATACTCATTGACAGTGTGCTAGCAACTTGTATATCCCCACTTTGAAAAAATGCCTTGCCCCTAGAGGTGAAAAATTTAACCTTTGCTTGCTTGATATCTTTTTTTGTTTCTGAATTTTTTGCCCTGCAAATGTGACAGAAATGAAGGATAAACGGAGGAAGCCTAAGTGCAGGGAGTATGGTGGATGCGATAGAATTCTCCAGCCTAGCTCTGCGAGTTTCTGATGAGTTCTCAAAGCAGCATGTGTCTTGCCAATACCATTTAGTATGATGTCCGTCTAATAGAACATCGTCCGCTACTTTTCTTAGAATGTTGTTTTTAAATTGGTCAATTATTGATAATTCCACTACGAATTTAGTTCTTCGTTCTGCTTTTACAGTTCAGGCTGTATTGGTCCTCAAATATTCTACCTCATACACAAAATTATATTACTCAGAACCAACTTCGGTTTAAAGCTAGAGGAGCAGGCTTTCCAGGTTCACAATATGTCCTTTTTCGAACGATGTTCTCATTGGTAATCCTCTTTTCATCCCCACTTATCTTCCAGTTCAAGAAGAGTTCAATTTTGTTCCATATATGCAGAGATGCGCATATGATGAAACCATCATTCAAATAAAATACTATTTATTCAACCACGGAAGTTCAAATACATTTTTTACACGTGTAGTAGATGACCATGTTGATACAGTTTTTTTTTCAAATAATAATTCATTAATTAAATTTTCCTGTTTAATTTTAAATATTATTCTTGCATTAATTCTGACGAAGTTACAACAAATTGAAACAGATGACGACCCTCAAGTTCATGTACATTTTTTTAAACTTGCAGTGCATGAAACGATGCAGTAATTTCAAATATTAATTTATTAATTAACTAAAATATAATTTTTTTTGTTGATCATAGTAGAGAGGCATTGACTTTTTCTTTTTATACGTGTTCACTACCAAACAGTCGAAAGTAGGTCAAAGTAATTCTTCAATTTAATTTTCATTGTGATTTTGAGATTATGTTGGTCAAAAAACATATTTTTTAACAACTTATGTGAACTTAAATTTCTACTGATGCGCTTGGATTCTGCTGATTGTATTTTGTGTATTCTGAGCAAAATTTTAATCAAGAGAATATTAATTAGATAATGCAGTGTTTCTCAAACTGTGGGGCATGCCTCCCTGGTGGGGGTGCGATAAACTTACAAGGGGGGCGAGAGCATATCGAAAATAAAAGATTAAAACAAATTTATTTACTGGGATGAAGAAAAACAAAATACTTTCTGACATAATGACAAAATACACATTTACACTGATATAATTTATATATATCATCTGCGATATTACGTCATCAAAAATAAAAGATTCTACTTCAAACCCTCATTTTACCTATCTTTGATACTATAACCAAATAAAAAACATTTCATTTGAATTGCTGTAATCCCATGATGAGAGATATTTTCTTAAGTTTCCTTTTCAAACCTAAAATGATACTCTTTCAAAGAAAAAAACAAAACCCAAACAAATATTCAAAAAAATTTGAGGAAGATAAAAAATTCATCACTGTTATTATTATTGAAATACATTAGCTGTAGGCAGCAGAATGTATTTGCTGCTGTTTGACCTTCAAACTTACTTTTACGATTAGTTACGTCACTGCTCTTTTGTACTTGTTTTTTTTTCATTTAAGGAAGTTGTAAATAAACTATTTCCGTTGCGCTTTTATCCTTGTAAAATATTTTTATGATTTTTGGAAAGGCACAAAGAACACTTTGAAGGATTACTTGTCCAGGATTTATTTTTATGAGAATTTCCAAACATATAAGGCATAATGAAAAACGTTTTACGTAATTTTTTAGAACATTCATATTGTAATAAATACACTTTTAATCCGGGAGCGGTCATGCCCAGCACAGAGTGTACGAAATCGGTAATTCTGGAAAAACTGTTTAATTGTTACCAATGGCCCTGACATTATCCTCCTGTTTGACAGTCTTAACGTGAACTAAAATATATTTGTCACATATCTCTCAGTTTTTTCGGAGTGACCAACGTTTTTTTATAATCTTAAGATACTTGTTTTGACTGAGTTCCCGGTGTGATAAATTTTTTTCCGAAATATTTTCTGTGTCCTTGAAAGTACGTAAGTATAACTTCTCTTAATTATATTATTCTCTAGAATTGCGATTTTTATTGTATAAATAATTATAAAAAAAGGATTGGGGTGACTCAATAACCCCGCTCGATTATTAGTATCGAGTGCGCGCTTGCTCCAGGGTTAAAACATGTTGAAGACTTTTCTCTTTAAATAATAAAAATAATACAATTATTTTTCATTGGAATTTTATATTATTGTTCATTATTCAACATCAATTAATTCTAAATGCTAATTCTGTGAGGCTTAAAATTAAAGCTGGTTTAAAAGTAATTATAATTTGAGCAATTACTTAAAAAATTTTTTACAATTTTGTAAACATTGTCGCGCATATGGCTTTACTCTCTTTACAATTCAGCGATTATATCAATACTGTTTTATTTTCTTATAAATGAACTCGTGCAAAGAGTGGGTACTTCAGCCGGTATACTTTTAATGTATCAGTGCTGCACAGAGTATTTTATAACTAATTAATTAATACTAAATTAAGAACAAGTTTAATAAGTATTAGCGACTTTCATGGGCTTGCCTTACAGAGCTAAGTTTTTCAAAATAATGCTTATGATTAGAAATTGACCCTCTGATTGATTTTTTCAAAAAAAGCTTATATCTATATTTTGCCTTCTAACCAGCCACCGCATTTTGCAACATGTTCCAATTTAAGAATTAGAGAAAGGAAAAAGAACATATAATAATTATCTTATTACTTTTTTTGCTTACAAGTAACATATACAAAATTTAATACTTATCTCATGAATTTGTACGGTTTATAATAAAGAATGTTGCTTTAGCGTCCACAAAAGTGCATTTTTGTTGCATTCAGTGCATTATTAATCTATAAGGGGGAGGGGGCGATAAAAAATGTGATTGAAAAGAGGGCACCAGTATTGAAAGTTTGAAAAGCACTGAGATAATGCAATGAAATCAAATATTTTCCTTATAGTTTGATCTCAGATACCTCAGCTCTCTTACAAGTGCATGCTCTGTATTTCCCAGTAAAAATGTCAAAAATAGGGGTTCCGAGCATGAGAGAAAACATATGCATGACCCAGGTTAATTTTAAATGTAGCATCACAATGTTGTCACTGTACCTACATCAC
The DNA here is from genome assembly GCA_019973935.1 of Trichonephila clavipes. Classification (NCBI taxonomy): domain Eukaryota; kingdom Metazoa; phylum Arthropoda; class Arachnida; order Araneae; family Nephilidae; genus Trichonephila; species Trichonephila clavipes. The sequence goes on from BMAU01020928.1 coordinate 95,442, forward strand.
ACATTCGAGGCAGTGATAAACAATCTTGCATAATGACCACAGTAGCATTAGCCCTTCGTTCTAACGATCTACTTTATGGTCTCTGTAATGATAGTACCGAAATAGCTTCTCTATCCACACCAACGAGTATAACAATAAATCGGGTTTGTTGACATGAATATAGAGGGCTTTGAAACTGCACATGCATAGGAACTCTTAATTCAGAACATTGATAACATGATGGGACTGATAACTTCCTACTGTATCTTACACTCAAGAATGGAAAGAATAAAAGTAAAGCAACGGAGCTTTCTCAGCATAGTTAAAAATAAAAGGATGTATCCAAACTGAAAAAGGCTAGCATGCTACAGATTATTTAAATAGAAAGCTTTTCCCCATGGTGAATATGGATTTATATGAGGACATAATTTAATATTATTGTTGCTGGTTCCAACGCGCAAACCTACCTCATGAAGATTGCTACATGTATCAAGCATCTTGAAAATAAGTTGTACATTTCAATTGCTACTCTGGGAAAAATTCTGTAAGCCTGTTGCATATATATATAAAGAGAGAACGAGAAATGTATGAATGAATGGATGTATTTATAGACACACAAATTTTGTCTCCAACATATCAGGTGTTTCAAAAGTCACGCAAATCCACATGGTTATTCTTGTTGCTTAAAATCTAAAAGGAATGGTTTAGATTACCTCATCATAAGAAGTTTTGAACGCGTATCTGGTATAAGTTTCAAAAAACTTGTCAGTTGAGCACAACGGGAGGTGCATGATATTTTCCCTAGAGCAAATAGCTTTCGTGGAATTTTATTTCGCTATGAAACCTCATTGCCATGTGATAAATGCATTTCCTCAGAACTATCCAGGGGAAACAGCACCAAATGCATCAATAACACTTTTAGTGCAACGGTTACGTGACACGGGATCGTTTTCAGACAGGAAGCGATCGGGTAGAACGTTAATAAAGAAAGCGAAAGTAGCAGATCTGGAGACCGCTTTACAAAGAAGTCCATTGAAAAAACCGTCAGTCTACATAAACATCATTACAAAATTCATATTAATGCTGAAAGTTATTAAAGGCACGCTTGGTTGCAGCAAGACGGCACAATTTGTCCCACATCAAGGGATAGTATGGAAGGTTTAACTGAAGTTTTCGATGATGGTGTCATTTCCAAAGGACTTTGGCCAACTCGTTTACTGGGCTTGTCAATTCTGAATTTTTTTTCTTTCGGGAAATCTGAAAAAATGTCGCCTTCAGGAATAATCCCCATACGTTTGATGAACTTAAGAGTAGCATCATCCATGCACAATCGGACATTAATTATTATGCTCTTTGTAAAGTGTCAGTTAATCTGGTAAATACAGTTCGATTGTGTATTCAAGAAAACGAACATCATTTTGAGCACGGTTGTTTTACGATTTACGGTTGTTTTACGATTCCTGACACCTGACAATAAAGATACCGTTCAACCTTTGTCTGTCCATTATTCTGTTTGGTAACATAATTCATCTGTCTTTAAAACTGAATCACAAAGGTTGATGTGCGTGACTTTTCAAACAAGGGGACTTGAATAAGTTTCTTCTTTCATTAGTGTTACTGTAGAATTAACAATTTCAAAAATGTTTTCTGTTATGGGAACTTTAGAGTAACATTTACAGATCAGTTATTGAGTAACATTACTGAACAAAGGAGATCCTCATGAACTAATCATAAATCAACTCACTTAACTTTTGTTTACAAGTGAGAGCAAGCGGATAATATTCCATTTACTTTCTAAAACGCAAATACTATCATTGCTCAACAAGTGAACATCCTGTTACATTTGTCTTACGATGATTGGTAGTGGAAATCATTTTCAAATCCGAAAGGTTGCATAACCAAATATTCCATTATGAAGAGAATTTTTTTCCAAAAATTAGTCATCTCTTGCGAATTAAATTTATTCACAGGGATATGTTTTCATTTATTTTTCTAAAATTTGTCTTTAGTCACTTCCTGAGCAACATTTGAAAAGTAATAAAAAAAGTAAAGTTCAAAAGAAGAAAATATTTACAAATTTTAGTGCTAAAAATATTGTAAAATAGTACTGCATAGATATTACTTAATCAGCAAAATATCTATTCCTTACCCATCCAATATAATGTACTTATTGGAAATGCCCCTAAAATGTTTATTTATATACCAAGAAAGTATAGTATCAAGAGTGTTCTGAATATGTAAACCTAAGCAATCACTAGCCTTCTAACGTAAAAATTATTTTATTTAACATGATAATTTAAGAGTTCATGGATCTAGGTGCATAATGCTAGGCCAAAATTCATTTTTTCTGTTTTGAAAATTATTTCATCTAACGCAATGTAAAACAGGGACATATTATACACTAGAACTTCAAAGACAAATTACGAAATGACAGAAGAAAATGCGAAAAATATCATTACCAAGAAGTGTAAGGAATTAAATATACAAAATTTGGAAGAATTATGAATTAAAAATTTAGTATGAAATAACTTGGATTTAACGGGAAAATATTACCTAGAACAAAGTTAAATGTCCAAAAATATCTAAACCTAATAAAAACTATTTTTTTATTTCAAAATCTTAAAATTTACTCTCAGTATGATACTTATTTTGTGATGGAATATATATATATATAATCCTAAAATATACATACAAATAGCTATAAAACCTAAGTATAACTAGTCAAGGTAGTAGAAAGTATTAGCCACAGTATTACAATAGCAAACTCCTGGTGTTAAGAAACAAGAATGCAGCTTTAAACACAGTTTTGGGGCTAGCCCACCTTCACCTGTAATTTGCCTATACTCTGATCCATAGGGAAAGGAAGGAATAATACTAACAGAAAATTAAGTATTACAAATAAATACACCGTACTATTAAAATACAGCGATAAAATTATAGCCTTCTGGTATTTATTAGTATACAGTTAAAATCGATGCAATAAAGGAGATGATAAGACTTAATTCGTGAGTACAGCAACAAATTATGTTTCCCACCAGATAAAAGGATACCAGATATAGTTATACAGTCGAACCTCTATATAACGAAATCGCTAAATCCCGAGAAAAAGCTCGTTATATGGTAAATTCACTATATAGAGGCTCATCTTTACTATACTTTATAAACCACATAAAACAAATTTTAAATTCATAAACACTATATATTAAAAAAGAAATTATCCACATTTTTTTAAAAATTAATATATGTTTATTTTACATATCTTACCTATTTAAAAAGAAATAAATACTAGAAGGAAAACCAGAAGAGAGAATGTCCAAGAATTACCTGTATTTTCAATATTAAGAAAATAACTTTAAAGAAAAATTAATGAATTTTAAGGACGTTTTATAATTTAAACCATGCAAGTAATATTAAACATACATTATTTAATAATTAGAAAACGGGGACACGGGACAACTCCACTGAGGGTGAAAGAGGATATCAAGGATGTTTCTAGTGAACTGAGCAATGTGGGTTAAAGGTTGCACTTCTTGGATGAAACGTCCACAACACTATTGCTCTGGGCAGGTTAGGATCTAATAAAACCAGTTCAAGATTTATGACCACCATAAAATGTGATAAAGAGAGAATAAATTGACATTTTTTCAGAAATAGTTTAAAAAAAGGAAGAACAAACACAAAATCACAAAAGAAAAGTTTGTTATATAGAAAATGCACTTCGTTATAGAGAGGTCATTTTACGAAGAAAATCATGAAATGTTCAAGGTTCCAGAAATAAAATTATTATATAGAAAAATTTGCAATAGAGAGGTTCGACTGTTTGTATATATACATCTGGTACATGTATGAGTGTGTGTGCGTGTTTGCTTGCAAAAAAATCGTTTTCTTTCTCTCTCTAACTTACATTCTGACCTACTCATAATAATATGCATTAATGGGACCAATATAGTAATAGATATTTCTTCTCTTCTTTCAAGAGAAGCAATCATTTATAGCTTCAAGGGATCAAAAGAAGCTAATCGATTCTTCAGTTATGCATTAGTGTAATCACTTTGTCATGAAATTCTTAGAGATCTCTTTCTGAGTTGAGTTTTGCAACATTTTTTTTAAACTTTTGAATCTGACTATTTTCTGCGATGGTTTAGTTTTGAGTGAATTCAAAATTAATGCTCTTATTTCTCTTCCATTTTTTTTCATTTCAAAGAAACACTTTGCATAATCCATGAACACTCCTAATGAAAATTCTCTGTTTTTCACGAAGGAAAGATTTAAAGCAAAGAGAAAAAAAAATGAAATTGAAAAATCTTTGTCCTACTTTTTTTTTCAATTGCAAGCACTACACAGAGAGAAAAATTCCTTCCAATTTCCAAGTGAATATAGTTTTTTGAAAAAAAAAAGAAAAAGAGAGATTATGCTTCAGCAGTATTAAATTTGTTTCACAAATATATTTAAAATGTTTTATGTACTATAAATGTTCCAACAAATTGTAGGAAAATGTTTTTAAAAAAATTAATTTGATTTCCAGGAAAATAATCTATTTTTTCGTCTTAGTAAAATTTTACAATGTTTTTTTCTTTAAAAAATTTTACTGTCATCAAAAATATTTCAATTCTAAAAGGAAAATTTTTACTTATTTCATTACTACAATTGTATGTGTATTAAAAGGAATTTTTATTTAAAAAAGGAAACTTTACTAATAGTACTTATTCTAAAGTCGTTTTTAAGTAATTTCTGTAATGATCAAATTCGTTTGTATTGAAACGAATTCACTATAAATCTATGTTATTTTAAAATAACCTTAAAAAGTCTAATGTTCACAAATTTTTATTGGTATTTATAATTCATATTATATAAAAATTATTAACTAGAGAGAACACAACTAGTTAATATAAAATAAATACCGCAGCTGATAATTACGACATAAAAATGAAGATTATGGTATTCTTACATGTTTTCGTATAAGACTTTATTTGATAGATGAATACATATAGAAGTGTTTCAGGTTACAAAAAGACTGTCTTTATCAATTTATTAAAGTACTTGTGACATTATTAGAATTTTTTATTATTAGAATGATACTGTTTTCATACAATAGGATAAAACTTTTTACAAATAAATATATAGAAATTGAAGCTAATTAAGATCGCAAACAAAAGTAACTGTTAGGGTTGAGTGTAACATAAAATCAAATTTAAATTATAATATGCTGGGTGATGTTGGCTTTCTTAAAGGAGTTCCAGAGCGGTCCGTTAAAAATATATTATTTACACTGCAAGGCAGTAGAGCAATGACCTCCCTCTCATCCTGCTAACTTTGGAGTGCTCGAAAAAGAGCATTACGTCACTCCACCACAGAGCCTTTCAAAGCAGGGCTTTTTTCACATCAATAATATGGTCTTCATACTAACATAAAATACTCGTATTTCACGAACAAATCAATATATATTTATTTGTATCTTAATTATAAGTAAACCTTTCTTATGTAATATAAAAATGCAAATTACAAATTTTATGTTTGTAAAATTTTTAAAAATAAAGTGAAATGAAATATTTTTTTTTTAATTTACTTTCTTGAAAAGTTTTTCAGCTGCATTATTTGTCAACCCAGGAGCCTGCACTTTTTGTAGGTACAATATGGAGAAATAGTCGACTAAAATAGCAATGTTCAATAATACAAACAATAAATTTTCACATAACGGTACCATTTACTCACTACTGAATAACAAGGTAATTCAGTATTATTATTAACACAATTATCATATAAATAATATTATTTCATAAACCCTCTTAATTCAGAGTAGGAACCTTTCAACACAATATTTTTCTTGACGAGTTTTAAAACAGTTTGTCCTTACTTATGGATTATGACCACATTTTATTTCTTTACAGGATAATAAAAATTATGCTTTCTCAGATTATACATAAATTTTGATATCATTTTATGAATATACAAAACTCTTGCGAATGTAGAAATATCAAGAGAAAACTCTTGTTTTGAATCCAAAAATCTTTTATTTACATTACGAAAAAATATTCGGCAAAATCGAGAATCCATTTCGAAAAATATTTTTTCCTACTCAAGTCAGAAAAATGAAAATAAATGCTGTTACCTAGACTGAATAGGTTTTGCTTTTTCGAATTTCTTCTCATTACACAGCAATATTTCACGAAATTTATTAGAAATGCAGGTGCCATCTATGAGTATTTTGGTAAACTAAAATGGGATTTAATGGAGTGGCAAAAAAGTAAGAGGTGGATTCAAGGCTGTAAAAATTGTTTCTAAATTTTCTAGTAGTGGGAGATAAAATGTTCTTCATTATTGTAAAATTCGTTAATGATCTCTACTTTTTTTTAAAAAATAAATAAATAAATATTATATATATATCCATACTTGTATTACGCACATAGACATTCTCTCTCTCTCTCTCTCACACACACACACACATCCACACACACACACATATACACATATATATACATATATATATATATATATATATATATATATATATATATATATATATTGTAATTAAGACTTTTATTTCAAACAACACACAGTGGAATTTGGGTGAATAAAATTGTAACTGTATGTTTTACTCCATTTTTTAATTTGAATTTTGAAATAATATCAATGATGAAACGATTATTCGTTTTATCACTTTAAAGTATTACTAACTCTGCTACTAAACTACTAACTAAAAGCTACTTATTTTGCAATTTGTTCAATACAAAAGTATTAATATTACATAAATCTGGAGTTTATATAAATAAATTTAAGTGAAAACATCCCGTAAAAGCACGCAACACATGAAATTAAATGATGTAAAACAAAATTTATATTTTTCTTTATTCTTTAATATTTCTTGTAATTATCATTTTTAAAAATTTTAAGAAAGGTTTAATATTGAAAGATTTATTACAGGGATTTCTTTTTGTATTTTTAAAATGTACTTATTTACTATATAATCGAATCACTTCTTACAGTTACATATAGTTTTTTTTTTCTTTTATTTCTTTACGTGTACATAGTATGCACAATTTAATCGACTAAAACAAATTTAAGAATTTAATTACAACAAATTATAATTTTGAATCGTTAGCTAAATATTTTGTAGTTGAATTCAAATATAAAAGATAATCTAATTGTTTTTTCTACTAAACTAAAAATGTAATTTTTTAAAATTTAAAATAGGTATACAATTTAAACTGTCTACATGTGGATATATATAGAAAAAAAGAATTATAACTTTTAGATGGTCATTATTAATATTTATACAGTTTTTTATTGATTAATTAATCACACTTCTAGGTTTGCAGTTTACATTGAAACTTTCACTATGTTTACAAAATTATTTTTTTCAAGGTTGCATACTTATACAACCTGCTAGATATTTAAATTATATTTAACTTTCTGACTCTTGTGGGAGTAATTGGTAAAACATCGTAAAGAAAAATTTACCCATTCTCTCCCAGTACTACTCAGAAATCATAATTGCTTCAAGGAATATAAATTCAATGAGAATAAAGAGCCCATACGTGTTTCAAAGAATACCTCAGAAAATGGAATTGATGGTGAGAGAATTTCGCGATTTAAAAGTTATTTCTTAATGAGTTTCATCGTTTGAAAAATAGATCTTTCTTGGAGATAAATCTTCCTTTATTTAAGCTGACTGTAGTTGGCAAAGAATTCCAATGTCATCTAGAGAAAATTTACAATTCAAATTTTTATTAATTTCTGTCATCGTACGCTAAAGTAGGCGAGCAATTTATTGTTAAACTTTAAATTACCAGCCGTGAACTCAGCGTCCTAAATTTAGCTTTATTCAAAGATTAGATTTATTTAGATTTATTTTTCGTAGATGTGGATTCTTTGATGAATAAAATTTTATCTAAAATATTTTTCTAGCAAAAGTTAAGTATTTAATCGGAAAGTTTATTTTATTTTAAGGTTTATTGTCCATTTCACTTTAGAGCAGGTTAAAAATGGGTATTCTAAAATTGATTAGTGTGTTTCCATTTCTATGGTAGATACATATTGTATATTCGAAAATTACAGGTATTCGTGAGGTTTATTTGATCTTACGTCGTCCATCTTAGAGAAGTTTCAAACAAGATGTAGAACATACAACAAACATTCCGAATGAAGATTTCCATGTCAAAAATTTGATTGAAAACATCTAAAATGAAAAAAAATAATAAATATTTCAAGATATGGGCAATGGGCATGATGGAAGAATGATATTTCCCCTTCGTATTGGATTTGCACAGGTTATCTAGTAAACAAAGAGAACTAGATTTAAAGTGAAATTCTATAAATGATGAATTAACACGTTTTTTTTTTAAAAAAAAATTAAATGGCTTATGTGTTTAGAAAGCGTCAAGAAATCTAAAAGGTCGTAAAAGAAGTTTATTTTTTAAAATAAACAGAAATTGCGATCTTATTCAGTTTTCTTTTCGAGAAATGTAATTATCAAAATTTTCTTGGAGAACATAGGTGGGATATGAACTTCTATTAATTCTGAACTAAATATTGTTGACAAAAGCTTCTTTCCAAGAAAAATTATACGTGAAATCATAGAATCAGCCATTCTGAATATTTATCAGATGACTTTGCTTATTAAGTATACTACGTATCATCCTTGCTCTGCGAGGATAAATGTCCTGTGTTTAAGGTATCCGACTACGTTCGAAACCGTAATTTAATAAAAAGCGCATAAATGGATAGTTTTCATGACATTTAATGACACTCTGATTATATATATATATATATATATATATATATATGTATAAAATTGTATTAAGAATATTATTAGAATAAACAATTATTTAAATGCAATATTTTGTCCAAAAAAATGAACTTAGAATTACCTATTTTCAAAACATTCTCTTTTTATGAAAAATGCTTGTATAATATTAATATTTTGTGCTTATTTAAAGCAAATGTTTCTCCAGAGGGGCTGAACTAGGATTTTTATAAAATCCACTCTATTTTCAGAATTTCTACCAATTGAAATAATTGTCGGAGTCTTTTTTTCTTAAAATTTCTCCCCTTCGTTACATTAAAATATGGATATAATTCCACTTCTAAATTATATATTTCAAAAATATTAGTTCAGGCTCTGTAAAGATGTCTAAGCTATATGTGGGCAGAGTATTATTATTATAGAAGCCTTTTCAATAAAAGGAGAATGTTTTGATAAAAGTAATTCTATGTTCATTTTTTGACAAAATATTGCCTCTAAAACAATTTTTTATCAAAATAATATTTTTAAAACAATTTTATACATGTATTATAATCTAAGTGACATTAAATATAAAAATTAGCCATTTATAAGCTTTTGCAAAATAACAGTTTTCAACTATTCGGATACAGTAACCTAGTGGTAGTCAAATTAAGGTTTGTTCCTATGATAGACACTTCAGTGAATTCAGAGAACGACGTCGTACGGTGCAGTTTTAGTACATCACCTGAAAATTTACGTTCCAAAATCGTATAAGTTACCACTAAAAGTAGTTTTTGGAATTGATTATGTGGTAACACTTGTCCGGATTCTGATAACTGACAAGAGACTTTGAACATGATGGTGAAGAACAAGGTTAACTGTGTGAAACTACGTATATATAGTGTTAAAGTTGTGTTCCCTGTGATAATATATTGCATTCCACTCATTTACACTCTGGTTCTTGAGGGACTAAGACATTCTGAGTTATGTTACATGCATGTAATCATCGTTTATCGAAATAAAGTATTTAAGGAACGAAAAGTTTTTTTTTTAAATAATGCATCAGATTTGCAACCTAATGATAGCTCCTGTATTATATTTTAATATCTGTGTAAGTATTTTCAAACACATTTAAAAGGTTTGCGCGGGATTTAAGACTTCGGCTGAATTTGAAAGCAAGGAAGAATCTTGAAAAAGAAATACGATGCAGAAACTATATATAACATACAGCTATTACGAGGGAAATGGACTCTTAAATTTACAGAAAAATGGTGGATGGTTGATTTTATATTTAGATGAATGAATTTTGGTGAAATCTTTCAAGCCTTTTAAATATTAGACAACACATATAAGCAATACGATTAAGTATTCAAATAAGGTGATATTTTAGCCCTCCAGAATATCTATAATACTGCGGATATTGAAAGGTGACACTCATGTCTGTGATTCAGCTTCAAGGGTAGCCGAAGTCATGATCTCCAAGCTGAGAGTCCATGCTGCTGCAAACGTCGTCGAACTGTTCGTGACAGTTGTCCCCTGTTCTTGACTCATTGCTCGTGAGGTGGCTGCATGATCCATTAAGGCCATGAGGATAACATGCATGTCTTCTCATCTGCTAATGATAGGGAGGCGTTGAGATCCGTAATACCATCCTGAGCCCAACCATTCCATATTCTACTAGCAGTCACTGGATCTCAACCGATACGAGCAGCAGTACTGCGACATGATAAACCGCGAACCCGGTAAACTACAATTCATCCTTTGTCAAAGTCAGAAACGTGCTGGTACGCATTTCTGCTTCTTTCACGAGGCATCACAACTTTTCATCAGGCAACAACATTATAATGCAATTTCTGTATCAGAAACGGGCTGAACAATTTCCTCATTTATACACATTGTAAGTTTCGCTACCGGTGCCTGCTTTTTCTGAATGTGCTGAAAAGCTAATCATTGCATACCTTAGCACCTTCTTCCTGTCGTTTAAATTTCATGTTTCTAACATGTCGCATTCTTTTTATAGCAATTTTAATGGCCAATAGAGTAACAATGAATCTATAATCACCTTTTAATTTACTTGTCTGATTATCTTAATAAAACCTAAAACTCGAGCTCGTTTCATGAATGTGCAAAATACAAAATATGTTTTTTGGAAATTGTATATAAGCATTATTTTTTTCAAATCAAGCCTCGTACTTGTATTCATTGAAAGAAGAGTTACTTTGAAATATAAAGAAGAGTACCTTGCTGTGTGTTTAATTAAATACTCATATTGAAACCCTGCCATGCAATAATTTTTTTAAATTAATCTTTTCAAGGACTATAGATATAACCACAAGAACTAATCTTTTAAAAAGTAAACTACGTTTAAAAATCAACCAAGCGTTCTTTTTTCGCTTTCCGAATAGCGCGTGCGGCCTGTTATAACTCTTGTAGTTCTATCATTTGATTGGACCCTTTTGTTTTCAGGCGATTATAGTATGAAGTTTCATTTCCTCTTTTTTTTTCTTAATCACAAATAGTCTCACTTCTTAGAAAGTGAAATAATACCTTATCTTACTGGTATTGCTCAACGATGCGAGAGATAGTGACAATTACTGACAAAAAAAGAGGAACAACGCAACCAAATATTTCAACTTGACGAACAATTTCTTCTTAAAATTAGTCTCTTCCAGAAAGTTAGACAGTCAATAATAACTGCTGGGAAGTTTAATTTAGCGGGATTGATTTATAATAAATTGAACCTAAATCCATCTAAATATATTAACAAATAAAAAAGGTTTTAAGATATAAGTGGTATTTAATGGATATTTTAAAGTAAATAATATTTTATTAATATTAAGAAATAAAGTCATGTGTTTATATCATTTTTTCTTGACTTTATGACACATACTTTTTCGGCATCATATACTTCAGTATTTTCATTTATAATTTATCTCTCTTTTTTTCTCCTTAAAAAAATTGAACATTTATTTATAATTATAAATAACATATGATGAAACATATGAATATAGTTTAGTGTAATATTCCTTATTTTATATTAAGCGTACCGAAAGGAAAATTACACATCACATGGAATATTTAGTATTTGTAATAATTATGGCTTAAATTTATTTACATATGCAAATCTTTTTATAACTCTATTCATTAATTACTTTTTCCTTAGTAAGCTGAATTAATGCCATTTTAAATCTATTCACGACCAATTACTTACATAAAAAATGCCATTGTGTTATTATCCTTAAAAAGAGAGAGAAGAGTATCATATTAAAATTCCTAAGAATTTTTTATAAAGCAGCTGAGCTTGGTCAAAAAGTCAGTAAAATAATTATTCTTGATTAAAGCGTCGTTAAACTTTTTTTGTGTCGTGATAAATTTGAAAGAAGAAATGAGAGCGTATTAACTTTCAGTGTTTATAAATATTTAAAAAACTGGCATTGCTTCCTGTTTTAAAAGAGAAAAAAAAACATGCTTAATTCAAGTTTCATTTTTTTCTTCCAGGTATTAAATATCTTCATAATTATTTCCCCCTCATCTCAGTTTATATAAGAGTGATTTTTTTCCTATTTTTAAATTAAGCTTCTTAAATTGCTCGAAATTCAAAAATGAAAAAAAAAATCGAGCGATATGGCTATGGAAAAGCAAAAAAAAAATATTTTTTTAATGCATGTACAAGAAGAGAACAATTATTATACTTGATTACAGGAGCGATTTTTATTATTTGAAATAATAATAATAATAATAGCTCTTGATTTACATTACTAAAATACATGCCAGGTGTAAATATTCTTTATTGATGCTCTTTCATAATAGAACTTAAATGAACTTGTAAATTATCTTCTTACTTAATAAAATTTGATTTCCTTACAAAATTGCCTTAGTTTACAGGGACAAAAAGTAAATAATAATAATTTGTAAAATAATATTCAACAAAAATCATAGATTCTAATAGCTACAAACTTTAAGAAGTAATCTAAATTCTATTTTTTATTCACACACGCGCAAAGGACAGTCTCCAGGAATCAGATGTCGACACATATAAATCTCCATCTGTTTTCTGATAATATGCTTCTTTTTGGTTTTTAACCTATTCGATTTCTATTTTTTAGTATAAAAGAAAAAATATATATTTTAATTACTAAAGAAGTTGCTTTATCGAATATTTGAATAAAATTATTTTGCTTCAGAATTAATTAAAACTGTAAAATATAAAATAATTTCAATTACATTTGTATAATAACTAATGCTATATAGGATACAATGTCACCCTTATAACTACAATAATGAATTCATTTGTATTTTACAAGACCTATTCACTGTGCAAAAGACATAGGGAAATAATTCAATCAAATAGTTCAATGACTTTACAACTGGAAAATAGCTAGGAATTTGAACAAAATGTTTTTAGTGTTTTTTTTTTTAATTCTTTGAATATAATTCACGCTTTGACATTTTCCAGAAGACGTTATCTATTTGTGAAGTTATATAGAAACTGCTTCAAATTTCAATTTCTTGTAATATGACTTTTGTTTAATGAATTTTTTTATAATTTTTTTAATGCGAGTAAATTTTTTGACTTTAGAATCCCGTCTTATTTATTTTTTTTGTACCCCTTATTTTCCTAAAATTCAGAACAATTCAGGATCATAATACCTCAATTCCATTTTCTTTAAATCTTTCCTGTTGATCCTCTGAATTTAATATTCATAAACATAACTAAAGTTCCCACACAATTAAATATAATATAACTATTAATTCCAGCAACTTATTATATCCTTTTGTGGACGGCTGGCTGATCTAACGGCCAAAAGGAACAGACCCTTAAAAGACGGCGCTGTTCGGTGTAGCGGTCATGCAATGCTTTCCTCTCTTAACAGCTTTCGAAACAGCATGAGGCCTATTACAGCTCTGGAACATCATTTGCTTGACCGGTTTATTTTGTATTTAAAATGGAGGGGAATGCAGTTCCCTCTTTCACCCTTATCCAGAAATCCCTCTTTTTTCCCTTACGCTTAAATTCTAACTAGTGAAGAGTGCATAGTTATTTTTGTGAGCAATTTTGTATCTAAATTACTTATTCATTTCATTTTAAATTAATTTGAATCCTTTTTTTAAAAAAAATGCCTGAACATTAAAGAGGACTTACCACTGAAGAAATTCAGAAAGTTTTAGCTGATTTAGAAGACGAAATTTTTGATGATTCTGGTTCTGAGTTAGAAAATGAGGAAGATGATTAAGATCAATCTTTAAATTTGATTCCAGAAGTTGAAGGTGAGGTTGTCTCCGAACAACAAAGTAAAATAGTCTGGGATGACCCACAAAAAACCCATAAAGCGGCAATTTCACCTTTTAAAGGAAGTAATGTGATAAAAGGAGCCGCTGTACCGTGTGTTACAGAAAGTGATTTTTTTAATTGTATAATTACAAACTCTATAACTAAAAACTTACAGAAGAGACAAACATATATGCGACTCACGTTTTACAATCTGAAACACTATCAAGTTTGCGAAAACATAACCCTGTATGGACTGAAATAAACGAAGAAGAGATTGTAAAATATATTTCCTTAATACTTTTGATGGGTCATGTGGATAAGGACAGAATAAAGGAATATTGGTCAACGGATCCAATGCTGGAAACACCCTTTTTTTTAAAAAATAAGTATGCGAGGGACAGATTTTTAAATCTACTTTGGTACTTGCACTTGGAAAATAATGACCATGCTCCGGATAAATCAACTTCGGATTACGATAGACTTTGGAAACCAAGGGATATGTTTAACTCTTTAAATAATTATTTCCAAGAAATAAATGATCCAGCTGAAGAGTTAGCCATCGATGAAGTAATTGTCTCTTTTAAGAGACGCATAATACTTAAACAATATATTCCGAAAAAAAAAGATTCGGTATCAAAGTATACAAAATTGTGGATAAAAAAGAGTATATTTTCAATATGAAAGTATATTTGGGAACAGATAGAGAAATACTGAAAAGTGGTATTAAAGTAAAACCAACGCATGTAACAGTTTTGAAATTGGCCTAAAGTATAAAAAATAAAGGGAACAGATTGTTCATGGACAATTTTTTTCATCCCCAGAATTGTTCTAATATTGCATAAAGAATACAAAATGAATTTCTGTGGCACTATGCGTTCCAATAAGAAGAATTATCCAAACTAGATTAGCTTTTGAAAAAATGAAAAAAGGTGATTTGTCTATAAAGTTTGGCAGTGGCATGACAGCCATGTGTTTGAAGGATGAGAGGGAAGTTTTCATGCTAAAGCAACATGCACGATCCAGAAATGAGTAAAACAACTTTGTGTAATGATAGATGTGAAAAGCCCGCTTTAATAACATGCTATAATTCAAATATGGGTTTTGTAGATCTGAGTGATCGTTTGGCAAACAGCTATACGTTTGGTCGTAAAACACTAAAATTGACCAAAAGACTCTTTTTTATTTACTAGTTTTGACAGATTTAAATGCATTTATATTGTTCTAAATCAAAACGGGAAAAAGCATAAGCCATAAAATATTCCGATTAAATTTAATCAACCAGCTTTTACAAAGTGAAAATAATCAAACAATTTTTACCAGCTCAGAACCAAATTTTTGCAACAATAGACTTGAAAACCAGCTTTGACCTGAATTTAAAAAAGTTCATCGACGTTGTGTAGTGAGTACGTCTAAAGGCGTAAGGAGACGCACTTCTGTTTCTTGTAAATTGTGCAATGTAGGATTAAGTGTAAATTATTCCGAAGAATATCATGTAAAATAATATCAATATATGGTGAATTTAAACAGATTCTTGATTTGCAGGAGCTCATATTTCCAGTTTATTTATTATTTTTGAAGAGATAACTTCTATTGGCGTGATTTGCTTGAGAGTGAACTTGAATAAAAGTCACGCTCGGGAATGTAACGCTGATTCGGCTCTTTTCGTCTTCCATCGGACCTGCTCACCCCTAAAAAGAGGAGATGAGCATGAACCACTCTGAAACCAGTAGTTTGTACCCCCACCAATAAAGGTAAAAGTAAAGTTCCTAGCTTCGATCTAATTTGGGCTACCCGCCTTCACCTCTTTCTAGGGCAGGGGTGGCCAACCCAAATGACCTCGCGGGCTACTTCGGAAAAACTTTACAATCCCGCCGGCCGCATATAAAAATATATATCTTTATATAAGATTTGGATCCATTACAAACAATTTTTGGAGTGAAAATTTAAAACAGACTGATATATATTACTATTGTTTTCATCGTTTTTCATGTATACAAACATAGATAGAAAAATAATTATAATGCAATGGTCAAATAATGTTTATTTTTTTTAATTAGTGAAATAACTGTTTCTCAACTCTTTCACTTAGCTTTTGCAAGTCGATCTCAATGCATGTGTATTTACGAAACGTAATTGATGTTGAAGATTTTTATGCGTTTAGTTTGAGCATGATTTATCTTTATATATAAAAATCTTATGTGCGTGTGTATGTGACTAAACTCCTCCTAAGCGACTGGGCCAATTTTGATGAATTTTTTTGTGTAAGTTCAAGTGGAATTTGAGAATGGCTTAGATTCACAATTTGGTCCAATATCTCAATTAATTAAAAAGATATTAATTAAAAACCTTGAAACGCATACTTTTTGTACCCATGTGTGCTTTTTATTTTGCTAAAGCGCAGCAAGAAAAAAAAGAAAGAATAGGGGATAATTTTCCGATATTTTCACCGTTTTTAAAATTGCATTTTAATTGTTCTATCAAAATCAGACAAAAAATAACTACAGTATCGGGAAGATTATTCATTTCGCCGCCACGATACGGCATATATATTTACATATATAATTCTTCTGTGCTTGTGTGTGTGACTGAAGTCCTCCTAAACGACTGGACCTATTTATAAGTGGATTCGAGAATGATTTAGATTCACAATTCGATCCGATATCACAATTAGTTAAAAAATGCGCCAAAATTATGTAAGGGATTGCGACTGTTCATAAAAAAACCGTGGGCAATATTCTTGAGGCCACTATTTTGAGCGGAAAACTTCAAGTCCGAGGTTTGGAAAACCATCGCATTTGTCTGCTGATACCCCTCAAGGAATAACCAAAAACATTGTACATTCAATGGCATTACAATAAATTTATTTTTTGAGCATTAAGGTATCCGACTATGTTCGGAACCGTGGTTTTGCAAAAGCGTATAAATGGATAAGATTTATTATATTTAGAGTCACTTATAGATTAGAAAATGTAGTATATAAAATTGTTTTAAGAATAGAGTACTACAATAAAAAAATTATTTAAGTACAATATTTTGACAAAAAAATGGACATTGAATGACCAACTTTCAAAATATTCCCCTTTTGTGAAAATTGCTTCTATTATAATAATAGTTTGCCTTTATATAGCTCAGATCTCTGTATAGAGGCTCAACTACAATTTTTGAAATATATAACTTAGAAGTGGGTTTATTTAAATTTTACGACAACAAAGGGGATAAATTTAAGAAAAAAAATGCCAAAAATTATTTTAATTGGTTGTAACGCTGAAAATAATATGAATTTTTCAAAATTCATGGTTGAGCCTCTGTACAGTAGTCTGAGCTATATACAGGCAAAATATTATTATAATAGAAGCATTTTTTACATAAGGAGAACATTTTGAAAAAAGGTTAATCTAAGTTAATTTTTTGCCGAAATATTGTATTTAAATAATTTTTTTTGTCAAAATGTCCTTTAAACAATCTTATACATGTATTGAAATCTAAGGGACACTAAATATCATGAAAATTATCAATTTACGTAGTCGGATACCTTAAAAGAATATACCTGTTATTAAAATAGCTTGAGTTTTAATAGGTCGAATTGTGGTAACTGCACATGTGATGATGTCAGGTACTGTAATAACTTTCTTTATAAAAAATTTCGTCAAAACGGTTCAGATTGTTACAACTTAATCAAAAAAGGTTGTAATTTTTGGATTTAAGACATGTATACAGAACAATGTCTGCCGGGACCGCTAGTGTTTGATAAATTTCAATAAAAAAAGAGATTCGCAGTAACAGAAGCAGCGTATTAAAATAATAACAGTTAGGGGATTTATTGTTTACAAATAAATAAATAAAACACATTTTAAACAAAAAATATTGAACAAAATAGTCGAATTTCGTAAAGTTGCAAAGAACCTCGTGGGCCGCAAAATTATTCAAGGCTGGCCACATGCGGCTCCCGGGCCGCGGGTTTGACACCCCTGTTCTAGGGTAATGAATGCAGGATTCTTTCTAATCCTAGTTGAAGCATGAAAATTAAACGTAATATTTTTAAAAAATAGGCTTAGAGAGAAAAAGAAATCCTACACAAAAATTAAACATAAAATATAGAAAAAGGACAAATTTTTATAGAACTAAGTAAATAGTATCATTATCATTAGGAATAGTGCAGTGATAAATATCTATTTTAGTAAGCGAATCAGAATAACAATGAACAAATAGTTCTATTACTCACATTACTTAAATATACTTTGACTCTAAAAATAAAATTAAAAACTTAAAATAACAAAATTAAGTATACAGGTATTAAGAAAAAATTACACTAAATAATTTAAATAGAAGAAATTAAAATATAATTAAAAAAAACTCTCCGTGCAGCAGCACCGGATATATTTGTACAAAACTCCCAAACAATGACAAAAAAGCTAGTATATGCCAGATATTAGGTGATATATAAATCTTCTGATTAAATCCCTTTTTAAAGGTTTTGACCTAGATTCCTCACTTTTCAATCAACTACCAGTCTTAATATCCCTTTGCTTAAATTAATTTATGAATAGAATGGAATATTGTTAAATTACAACCAAAATTCCAAAGCCAGATCGGTTTGTCTGAACAAATTACCTATGATTTTAAGTAGGAATATTAAAGTATAGCTTTCAAAAGACAAATCAAAATCTTTAGTTGATTTTTTTAAAATCAAAATTCAATTTAATTGTGTCAAATAACTTAAATAAAGCACGAGGAAGTACGGAACAACGCTTGACGGAGTTTTTTTTTTTATAGATATTTAAATAAAATTTTGAATCTAAAAGATTTATAACCTATTTCAGCTACCATAAACCAATTGTTTCCAAATATGATTGTAAATTCCGCACAAAAATATTACTTTATGAGTACAGACATATGAATAAATAATTTTATAGGACAATACTAACATCTTGTTTTTTAATCATAACTAAACCCTAAAACAACATTGCAAAATTTAAAGATATCACTTCTATCGTGTGGTCATAAGCACACACACTTTTATTTTTAATTTGTCATTGTATTTGTTTATATTTGTATTATAATTCTTGTATAGTTTTATGACACCTGAAATGTCATTGAATTATTAAAAATAATTTGTAAGTTTTGTATATATATATATATATATATATATATATATATATATATATATATATATATGTATAGACACAAAGACACACACACATAACATATATTTATATGTTAAGAAAACTAATGAGAATAACAACTTTCTTCTATAAATTTGAGTATTTCGTAATAGAAATTAATTAAAAATCATTGTTTTCAAAAAGTCCACACTCATAAAAATTATTATAGTACATTGCATATTTCCCATATCTGTTCCTTTTGCTACAATTGGATAATTTTTACTATTTTGATCTGCTTACATTCGTACTCATAAAAACTATTAAAAAAATCTGTAAAATCATTACACTCACATACCTTTTTACCGTTTTTAAATAATTTTGCTCATAATAATTCTTTAACTTCAATTTTTACTGTAATTTTTTTTTAACTTAGAATAAAATTTATTTTGTTGTTAAAGTATGAAACTATTGGATTATTATGTTCAACTTAAACAATATTTAGTTATTTGGAAATAAATTTTCAATTTCTAATATGTATTCCTCTTTACACACTTTTTATTGTTCAAATAATAGTATATATCAGTATTATTAAGTATATATATATATATATGTTTTATAAAAATTTTATTTTCATAGTTTATTCAAAAATGTATTATAACTTTAAATGGTAATTTTTTAAAATGATTTTTATTATATTTTTTTTCAAATATTATAGAATGCCAGGAGAGGGACTTAAGAGGGACTGCCGAATTCAAAAACTTCATTTTTCCAACAGATGGCGTTGTTTGCAACTCGGATGACGTCAAGAACGATAAAGCTTGTTATACAGTAACCTACCGTTAGTATAGCAACGGGATGTGGTTTAAAAATGACTGACGCATGTTTTGGGGGACAGAGAACACATGCGCCGTTCGAAAAACAGATCGAGCAGTAAAAAACCGTCTTGAGGGGAAGGGAAATTGTTACGCTTATGGGAGGGGGATGAGGAAATGGATGAAAGAGTGTTTTCTACTAAAGGTTTCTGTTTTTAAGTTTATTACTACCGTTCAAAATCGGGTGCGGAGAGCCGTCGTTTTAAAGCCGTGTTAGTGGATTTTAATTTTTTGACGAAGAATTTGGTAAATCTTCAGCTGAAATTTAGAATAAGTATTTTTTTTTTTGAATCTCAAGGGATGTTTTTTTAATTATCTTTGCACAACCTAATTTTCTTTGTTTGATAGAAACATGCGAAATTGTAATAAATTTTTTCTGCTCATATCTCTTAGATACAAACTGTATTTGAAATTGCCATAGAAGAATGCTTATCATGGAAACTATCAGCTTTGATTTGAATCTTTTAAAAAGATTATGTCATTTTTCTTAGAAAATATTCACTAGAGCACAACTTTGTCGATCTTTTTTTAACAGCATTCCATTTCTTGTTTTACAAATTAATATTATTTCCAATCAGGGGCATAGTTACCACCGTATTAATTATATGGAACCCAAACTTTAAGGGTCCCAAAACGTGTAAGGAAAAATCTCAGAGGGGCCCCTAGGAAGGACCCCAAGGAGCTTTGATACAGGGCCCACTCAGGACCACACAAATTTCACTGTCTCTCGTCAGTTAAATTATTATATTAATCGAATTAATTTCCAAATAAAGCTTCCGTTTTGTTCCCTAATCTGCATTATTAACATTTCAGTAAAAGTAGGCAGGAACAATTTGAATTTATTATACATGATCTGCGTTTTTATTCTTGTAATGTTATTTTTAGTGTAGCCGATTATAAGAGTAGGATAAAACAGGTCCATATTTTGCTTACACATGTTGTTGAAGCCTCTGAAGCTTGAGGAACCTGTATTATTGATGCCCCTAATGCCTGGCAGAATGATTAATAAGCCCGATTGGGAAATAGAAATAATGTTTTTGTTACTAAGAGAAATTAATTTTTAAACTAGTTCAATGGAAATATTTAATTTAATAGAGGACAGTGTGAAATTTGTGTCGTATTTTAATGAATTTCAAAATTCATTAAAATACGACACAAAAATTCATTACAATAAATGCAAAAAAGAAAATATAGAAATAACTGAGATTTTTTACATGTATTTGTGATGAAATGCTTTAAATGACAATTTTCAAAGAGAAAATGACCAATGACCAATATCATAACAGATTATAATTTTTACTGTTAAAAAGCTGAGTGGACTCAAATTTCTAATAATTTCTTTTCTGCTCTCCGGAACCTTTGTGATTTTGGACGAAAATTACGATATAGATGTTTTTAAGGTCTTTTGATGAATAAACTTCCAAATATAAATACATGTCTCAAATTCTCATTTGTTCGGATTATACGATCCTTGGTGCACATGATCTCTGATGAGGTCTTCATCCCCTATCTTTAGATTATGTTCGACTTAATTGATAGAGCTTGCCATGATTAAGTGAGTATTGAATATTTAAAAATAAAAATTATAAAGATTTTTTTTTAAATATAAAAGTTGAGAATTAAAACTAAAATCGCAACCTTAGAAAAATTTTAAAATAATTGTAGGGTCTATGAGTGTTGGATTGTTTGAACTAGAATCACGAAGCCTTACCGAGAAAAAGAAGAAACTAATTTTGAGTGCAAAATCTATTTACTGTACACGATGTAATTCAGGATTCGAGGAATGCGTATTTATTCGAATATCGGCATACAAAGGAACGAAGAAATTATCGGTTTTGCTATATTTAATTTATTTGCACTTTTTTTCATTTAAAATATTACCATCATGAATATTTTGATTTGCATATGATAACGCAGTTCATGGTTAACTGTAATGTGATAAAACTGTTTAATATTTTTGAAAAATATGTAATTATCTTTTTATGAATAATGATTTGTTCAACATTGAACTATAACACTGAAATACACACAAAAATAAACGAAAATTAGGTATAATAAACTGAGATGATCTGATATTACAAATATTGGCGATGAAATGCTTTAAATGACCATTTTCAGTAGGAAAAAAATATTCAGGAAAATATACTTAAATATAAAAGTTATATTCTTGCCCTTTTACTTCGTCTGAATATGTGTTAATTTTTTTCCTCAAGTTTTTGGACAAATATCGAGAACAAATGTTTTTGCTTGAAACAGTTCATTGATAGTGTTAATTTTGGATAATATTGCAAACCATACTAAAAAAATGATTTGCATTTCTTGTATTGAATTAATTTTTAGTTTCAAGTACCGCTGTATAATCATTTACATTAATGAATTCTTCTAGGTTATTACGAGTTTGTTCAAACTGTATATACACTGTTTTAACCGAATCTATTTTAGCTTCCCAACGGGTATCGCAAGATTGTCTTAAAGTAATGTGTTGTTCTTTTGTGAAATCACTTCTACTACGGTATCTTGGGACATCACATTTATTTATATACATACGAAAATATTGATCGCGGATACTGCACACAGCAAGTCTGACCCAAAAGCACACAGCGACCGGTCAGCTTTAAGGAATGCGCGGGGTGAAGCGGGAAAAGAGCGCGTGGGCGGATCACTCAGTTATCCTTAAGTTCACTCGCCTCACCCCAACATAATGCTTAAATGCTTTTGTAGAATTTCCCTTCTTTTAAGATGCAGAAAATAAGCATTCAAATATCCACTCCTAATTTTTATACTACATATTACTGGAAGTTTGATCACAAACTAAAAAATTAAGAGATGATAGGCAAGGTGATTTTGATACAAGGTTAATTTGTAGTTACAAGGTGACAGCATAAATCTTATTAAAAGCAAAGATTATGTTTGCAATTTTGGCTTTAAAAAGACATGCCTGTCGTTTATCACCAATTGTGGAATATCGTAAGCAAATTTTTAATTACTTTTTCAGCAGCGTTGCCAATCTCCAAATCAAAAAAGAAAGAGGAGAAATAAGTTCTGGATACCACCGAGGAGATTTAGGGTTAAACTTGAAACACTTGATTCCAAATGTTGAAAAATTGTTATTGAGTCATCAGATTTATTCCTCTCTTTAAAAGCATTTGTTTGTTGCTCATTTATTATATGTATTAATTAAATTTTAATTCAATTAACGTGTTTTTTCTTAAGATTTAAACACCATACTTCACTTCAATTAGAGATTTAAATAGTTTAAAGTAAGTAGATCTATATCTGCTGTAATTAGATTGGTAAATATGCAAAAATTCAATATTAGGTAAGTAGGGGTCTACCCCAAACTGAAAAACATGGCAAGTGGTCTATGAAACGAAAAAGTTTGGGAACATCTATTGTATAGGATCTGCGTTTACTTTTCTTACTCAATGTTTGTCATTTTGAATTCTTCCGGTGTAGCGATGTCCCCTTAGCGAAAGGGGACACATGCTAAGAACTGTCACAGTTGTAAAACTGCTAAAGATAATGCTAGTTCTTTTTTTTTTCTTTTTCAGGGTGGTGGGGGTTAAAAGAGCAGTAAATTTTTACCATGGGAGAGTTCTTATTTCTGAAAAAAGATCAGTGGTCAAATGTTTTCAACTCTAGGAACGCTTAGGACTGTGAGAGGTTTTGGGGAATCCCATTCCACACATAGAAGAATATATCTTAAAATAGTATTTAAAGTATATAGATAAACATATTTTTCATATTATATGTAAAGACAATTTCAAAATTATTTTATTTTTTATTAAAAAAAATTCATGATGTATAAATTTAATGTTATTTACTCATTGATAACATTAATTTTTGATCCGATTGTCACCAACGCATGCATTACATTTAGTAACTGATATGCGTTCACAATTTTTTACACAAACTGTTGGCGTATATGAAAAATTATGAAATTATCTGCAGTAGCATTTCATATTCCAGGTTTAATTCATTTTTATTTTTTGTTTTTGTAACCACTCGCGTTGAGAAGTATTTTTCACTTACTAAATACACTTTTGTGAAATGTTCATAGCTGTGTGAGAAATTCTGTGCATTTTGCACATGAAATATTAATCTAAAGTTTAAAAGTTATAGCTAAAATTTAAGTTTTAGCATCGAATCTGTTGATATGTAGATAAATTCTTCCATTTTCTTCATTATATGTTTTCCCCCCACAAATCTAAAAGGTTTCAAAACATTGCCCTAACTAGTATAGAATTACTTTGATGAACTCGGGGTAGCGAACAATAGCATATACAAAACCTACTAGATATAAAGAAGAAAAGTTTTTTAAAAAAACATTTATTATATTACAATAAAAGTTTAAGAAGTTTTTCAAAACAAAGTTTAATTATGCAGAAATAAAAATTTGAATATTAATGTATATCATCTTTGGATAATTGTGGTTATAAGAATTTCATGAGAACATGAATCCATTTTGCGTACACATTTGTAATATTTCTTTCCGATTTTTTTTTATTGTGACTCATGAAACCCAATGCTCTGTGGAACATTGTATGAAGATTATTTCTCTAGATACATGATGAAGAGAAAGAAACTGTTTAATTTTTCCAGAATAAATGATTTTTAAAGGAAGAATAGGAGGATTTAAAGCAATGGAAAACTAAATTTCTCCTTTTAATCTGCTGTATTAAATGAACAAACAGTATGATAAATTTTACTTTTATACGACAGAACCGGGGCCAGACCGTGACCTTTGGGGGCCTGGGCTAACAATATCTGGGAGCCCCCTAAATAATTAAAATTTTTGCCATTTTCTTTAAAAAAGATTTGTGCGGGAAAATTTAAAATATATGAAACTTAAGGTATTTTTTTGTATTTTATTTTATACAATCGAAATACGTTATAAACAATTACATAATTTACAAAAATAAAATTCTACACTTTTGTGCGGTAAATTCTTTTAATTGCTTATCATATTTTAAGTCTTTGGTGAGATCAGTATTAAGATATCTGACTACGTTGAAAACGTCAATTTTGGCGAAAAATTCGATTTTTATTTTTGGCTAAATATTAAAATTCAAACGATTTGCTTTCTAAAACTGTTCTTGCTTTGTTAGTACGATAATTAGAAAAAAGTTGCAGCATTTTTAAAACAAGTCGTATTCATCAAAAACAACCGGAAGCTGCGGTTTCGAAACCGGAAGTCGTATTCTGTATTCGTATTTTGTGTATTTTTATGTAACTTTTCATCTGGAAATTAAATAATTTTACTTGCAGAATGATCTATCTTTTAGCCCCCATTGTTTTAGTATTGAATTTTGTTTTGAAGAAGTGGCAACGATCATTCTGATTTCATTTGAAAGTATTGTTTGTTTACGTTTTTGCTGTGGCTTTTCTCGAATCATTTTGCTAAAATTCTTTCTATTTTCTCACGTAATTTAACATTTAAAGTATTTTAATACTACGTTAAATAATCTCGTTATTATTTGATATGGAAATCGCAAGAATAAATCTCGTTCAAAAGCAAAAATTTATTGGGAATCGTTACACAGAACGTACCAAGCCATTGGATGTACCAACAGTGCAGTGAGCAGAAGTTGAAGACCACACATCTGTCTCATTTGAAATATTCCATCTAAAGATGATAAAAATGTAAGGGAATCGAATCTTTGATGTGGAAATTCTACACAGTGTATTCAGTTATTTGTGTTTGTCCCTCCTGTTTGTCAGTGAATCTTCAGTTGACACAAAGATTCAATCTTTGGATTATCTTCAGGTATGACTTTGAAGTGCAAAAAAATGTATGTTTGTGTATGCTTTTCAAAGTACAAGAAAAGCAAATAAAATGAACGACATAAATTTGCAGTTTGTGTGAGGAATGAGAATAATTGGAAAAGGCCATTCATCTTCGAAGAAACTGTGTGCCAGTTTGAACATTCCTTCAGTGTCAAAAGCTGCATACAGGTCTTGTGAAAAAAATTATTGAATGTTGCTTCTGTCGTATCAAAGAATGCTATGATTGAAGCTGCTGATGAAGTTAGGAAACTGAAAAACACTTCAGATGTTGCGGAATGTGGAGTTTCAGTCGGGGGACATTCATCGTTAAGTTATCCGAACACGTTCGGGTACTTTTGAAAATAACATATTAAAACATTATAAATGCTTTTTTTAGGGATGCATACCAATAAATACTAATATTTAACTAAAAATATTTAAAATAAATTGCCTAAATTTTACAAAAATCCCAATTATAAGGGAAATTTTAGCAATATTTTTGAAAAACGACAAAGCAGTTAGAGAAAAATAATTAACTTAGATCAGTAAAAATATTACTAAAACAAATAAGTTGCATTTATCTAGAGGATGTACTAAAATTTTAATGTTTTTAGTAAAATTTAAAATTTTAGAGCTCATCGAGTAAATATTATAGGAAATGTGTCATTTTTATGAGACCATTATTTAAATAACTGGCCATAAATCAAAAACTATGTATGCAATAAGAAATATTTTAGTACATACTCTAGAAAACAATATAAGGATTAGGTTCAAAAGTTTTTATAGAAATATATTCATAATATTTTGAGTTATCAGACTCACCGTGAATACATTATACATAAAAAACAGTTTCGAGAAAAAAGGATTTAAAGTTTAAACTTTTGTTGTTTAATATAAATTATACATACAGAAACCTAAAATTCCCTGATTTGTAGGTTATGCCCTCTTGTATCTCAGCTTTGGCTAATTTTCTTTTCTTTCGTGACCTATTTTTTTTTTTCTGGAAGTTTTACTTCAGATAATGAATGACGCTTTGACTCATTAATGCGTTCTTCATCGAGTTGGGCAAAACCGCTTACAGTATTGACACCAACTTGTATCTGAGCTTAGTTCAACACATCTAACAATCCTCGAAAACCTTTGTTAGTGTATGACAGGCATGTGAGCTCTAATTTCAGAGTTTGTAACTCGACAAAAATATCTTTCGGGATAAACTTCCACAGAATGCCATTAAAACTTTCATTTGCATTCTGCGTTTTCCCATGTAAGCATTTATTCAATAAATCTTGTCATAGCTTCATATAATGAGGCTTGATAATTTTAATTATTTTTTGAGAAGTCCCTTGCCAGTATCATTATGCATCTTTCCTTCAAATGTAGCTCGTTGAAATTTGCACCAGGTGTCGGGTCCAACTGGACATTGCCATGCCATCGGTTGGTTTTGTTGGAACAGCAATGAAAAAATTTGCAATCACTGCACTTTGCTTTTTTTTCTATTTATTCACATTGAATCTGATAGCGATGCCATAATAATTTTGTAGTTTATCTGGGGATGAAACTATCAGTTAATTTCCCACACGACCTCCAGACCTTTTTGCTTCAACTCAGCTTTCGAAGCCTTGAGCCAACACGCTTTTGAATGTGTGGCAATGCATTCAAATTTTTAACGCTGTTTTTCACCATAAATATTTTTAACCGCATCAAAAACTTTTCGAATCCCCATCTCATAAAATGTACATATTGCAATTTTTCTCGTCTCAGCAGATCTTTCGAATATTCGGTACACCAACGCAGGTTCCATCGCACCAGATGACCCAGCATGTTTTTCACACTCGTGTGCAATTCTATTTTCATGTTTCTTCAAACAGATCTGCACATTTTTGACATTACTTCCATGTCTACAAACCTTACCAGTATCTATGGAAATGGCACTAACACATCCATTTAAGACCAAATGTCCTCTACGTTGCCAAGTTCATCGACCGACACACCGCGTTGAACAACTTCATCAAAATTATTCTTCTCGTGGTTTCAGCTGCAGCCTCATTCATGGTTTTATGCAACGTTATTAGAAACATGCTCTAATTTTTTCAAGATATGAAAGCTGTTTTAGAAGGATTCATTGATAGCTGAACACAGCTTCCTTGCAGCAGAGTGTCCCTTTCAATGATTCTTAAGCCAAAAACAAAGGAAAGGTTAATATTGTGCAATTTTTAACTTTCATAGATGTTCAAAAGGAGCTTAAAAAGTTACAGTTTTACATTTTAGTATCATATTAGATGCTAAGCCAAACACAGATTCTTGCAAAAGTTGAAGCTTATTTTCTAAAATTCAGGACAGCATAATAAGGAAATCACATTACTTAAAATTTCTAAAATTAATAATTACGTTCTATCTTCATTTCAACAGTATTTGACATTTTTGAGATCCTTTTGAAAGTTTTCTTTCACTTGCAGTAGGTGCAGATTGACATTTTGTTGATCTCATATTGGTTATTCTTAATAGTGTATCCCTATTGCCTTTAAATTTAGATTTACGAGTAGAATTTCGATTCTTGGGATTAACCATAACTTAATAATTATTGCAAAATTTAAATAATAAAATTAAAATTTCGAAAAAAAGAAAAAAAACCCGACAACGTTAGCAAAATCAATCAAATAACTCGAGCTAAAAGCTATCGAAAAGCGATTGAAAATTTTGTAAACACAAACTCTTATTGCCAAACTATTGGAAGAAATGTTGTGTGCCACTCACTTTAAAACAATAAACTATTTCTATTATTTCCTTAAGGAATTTAAAACTATTTCAAAGAAAACTGCTCCTTAAGCTGGTTTGACAGATTTTTTGAACCATTTAAATGCCTACTTCCGGTAGATCAAAGACTCTTCCGGTTTTTTAATTAGATAAAACTGATTATAACTTGACCTCTAGGTAACGTAGAAACAAAACAAAAGAGTGTTTTGGAAAGCCAAAAAGATAGCTCTATTCAATAAATTAAAAAACAAAAAATGTGTTTTTTGAGAGAATTCAGTCATTTCAACGTGTTCGGATACCTCAAATGGTTGTGTCGCTGTTCTTTCAATTGACACAGGCAAAGTCGTGGATTTAGAAGTGATGTCGAAATGGTGCAGAAACTGTAACACATCAAAGAGTTCAGAAAAAAGTAAACATGTAAAAAACACCAATGCTCGTGCAATCATCAGGGATCAGCTGGAAGCATGGAACCTGTCGGAGCATATAGACTATTTGAGCGTTCCCGTGAAACCGAAACTTGAATACGTAAATTTTATGGTGATGGCGACTCAAAAGTCATTTGGCTGTAAGGATATTTATAGAAATAGATAGCGTAAGAAAATATGAGTGTATAGGGCACATTCAAAGAGTGGGCAGCAAACTGAGAATTTTAAAAACTAAGGAAAAAGGACTTGGAGGTAAAGGCAAACTTTCTGACTCATTTATAAACAAAATTCAAGTTATTATGGTATTGCTGTTAGGAGCAACATTGGTAATTTGGAAGAAATGCAAAGGGCTGTGATTGCAGCCTTTTATCATTGTTGTTCGGTAAAAGCAATATCATGCATGGTCAGTGTCCATTGGGCTCCGAGAGCTGTTGTGCCTACCAGCGAAGGCACAATCTGCTGGCAAAGTGTTTTACGACAAAATGCTGGTCTTCCCAAGAATATTATTAACAAAATTAAGCCGACATATCTTCAGCTATGTGATCAAAATCTTTTGAGGAAATGCCTTCACGGGAAGACTCAGAATGCAAATGAGGCATTCAACGGATGTCTGTGGAACGTAGTTCCAAAAGAAATATTTGTAGAACTTCAAACATTTTCTCTGGGATCTTATATAGCTGTTATAAACTTTAACAAGGTTTTCAGGGCTATTGTCTGTATTAGAAGCCCTAGATATAAAATTGGGTCCTACACTTTACGAGGTTATGCAGCCATTGATCAAACTTGTATCGAGGACTCAAAACGACACTCTTTGCCCAGTGCAAAAGTTAAAGAAAAAAAAATCGAGCTATTAAAAGAGAAAAAGTTGTTAATACTGAAAAACATGAAGGTGTAACATATAAATCTGGAGCATTTTTAGGTAATATTATATATTTTTTGTAATAGTTATGTCTTTTTTAAATTCTTTAAAATGTTTTTTTCTCAAAACTGTTTTTTTTTGATAAAAATGCCATAACTTCAAACATGATATCTTAAAAATCAAATAAAGGTACATAAGTGAAACTTTGTACAAGGGTTTTTGAATGCATATCTAGAGAATGACCTATGGACTTAGTAAAATAATAATAATTAGTATTATTATTTGCTCATGTTTTTTATTACGAAACAGAAAAAATTTGTCGAAAAGTGATATTAGTAAGTTTCGATTCATGATAACTTTTGATTCAGGTTAACAAACTTAAATATAATAGGTCATTCTCTAGTAAGATGGTAAAAGTAAATTGCAATGAAAAACTTTGAAATATGTAGATTTTCTTACGAAGTAGGAGTGTTTGAAAAATATTAAAATTTTATTAAAATTTCTGTAAAATTTTAAATTTATTAAAAGTGTGTTCCGGTATTTAATTTTAACTGAAATTTTGTATGTTATTAAGAAAATGAATCTTATAATGCACCAAAGAGTTTTACATTTTGCAGTTTTTTCAAAAAAGTTCTCGAACGTAGTCGGATACCTTAATAGAAAGAAGTGAAAAATAATTTAAGCCTAGTATTTTGTCATTGCTGTCCTACATTTGTTTTCTATATAGGACATTTAGAGAACGCACCCTCCGCTTCACAACTAGTGATAGAGAGTGTTAGAAAAATCTTTAAAATGGTATACAAATTTGGAAAATCATCAACAAGTTTGTTTTCAAAAAAATTAAATTGAACATATCCCTGAAAGTATAAGGCTCTAGTTTTTTTTTATTGTTAGATAAACTTTGAATTGAAAACCTTCTGGTCCCCGTCATCAGAAAGTAATGAATAGCGCGTACACTCTCCAGGCCAACTTTCTTCTTACTTTGATCTTGCAAATCCATCAAAATTAAAATTTCTTACTATATCCTGCAAATATATAATTGGTTTATTCTATTTAAATCATGGATTAGCTTATCTAACGCAACAATAAGCGTGTCTATTTTAAATTTTTCTGTCCTATACACAGCTTTTCTGTGGATTTATCTGCAAATTTTGAAATAAGTCGTATACACCCTCATAAACATCTTTAATGACATAATAAAACTTATTCCTTCACAGATGTCCAAACCAGGAGTCTGTAACTTTTGTTAATTGAATTAAATATTTTAAAATTTCTTCCCAAAATATAATTAAAATGACAGTTTCGAGTTTTGTTAATTTACTAAATAAATTTACTGCCTCTTTCGAAAATTAATTTTTTTCTCATTTTTCATTGTCCACTAAATGTCTTAAGAACATTCATGATATTACTGAAGGAGATTAGAACTCAGCACCTTCGATTCCATAAGCACGCTACTTAACTACTTGACTAAAATGATCACTTCAGTCTAAAGCAGTGATTCCCAAAATAGTCTATATAGACACCCAGGGGTCTATGACGACTTGCAAGGAGTCCACGTCAGCGAACAAATAATTTGGGGGTCCATGAAGTGCAAATGGGGGTCTATAGTGGTAGCTTTGATCAAAACAGATTGTGACTTTAACCTTTAAAAAATTGTTTATTAATAGAGGAATTATTTTCTAGGCGATGCTTCAGCAGGTTCAGAAAGTGAAACAATGTTTCCCTTTCAAAATCCTGAGCAAAAATGGATAATTTGTTTTCTAATGTTATTACTTCTTCTAAGATCGAAAAATTAAGTTTCCTTTCCTTCATAGTTTACGATTAAACTGATTTAGATGAGACGTAACGTCTACCATGAAATAAAAGTTTTGGATCCATTGATCGTCAGTTAGTTTTGGATAGTGAACGCCCTTCTCAAGAATAAATGCTTTAATGTCAGAAAAATAGACGCAAGACGTTTTAAAACGTTTCTTCTTGATAAACAACGTACCTTGTTATGAAGCAGAAGATCAGCATACTCACTCTCCATTTCAAATAAAAATTCTTTGAATTGGCGTTGATTAAGAGCTTTAGTTAAAATGGAGTTGATAATGGTAATCACTAATTCCATAACTTTACAAATTTCATCCGAAAATGTTTACGCACAAAGCGCTCTGGTGAATGATACAATGGTAAATAAGTATATCGTGATTTATTTTTTTTTTTACAAAATAACAACAAACCCTTTCCTTACGCTAGTCATACTTTGGACCCATTTGTTGAAATCGACACAATTTTTAGCGAGACTAATATGATGTTTATCCATATACTCAATTACAGTTTTGGGATATCTTCTCCATGTTTCTGACCTTTTTGATTGGCAATAATCCTAAAAGTTCTTCTTTAGGGCATGGATGAGGCATAAATCATACAAAAATTGGAACTTGCGATGTATCATTTATGTCACAAGACTCGTCAACTACTATTGACAAAGCCGAAAACCAATTTCAGGTCTTGGATATGCTGGGTGGTTATATTCGAACACATTTGATTGTTCTATCTTTAATGGTTTTTTGGCAGACAATGATAACTTTTTAATTCTTTTTCAGAATATCTGCTTTTTTTAAATCTGGAATAGCTCTTCGGATGCATTTATAAAAACAATTTTTGATGTATTCACCGTCTGTGTATGGTTTCCCTCTTAGCAATCTCTTACCTAAAAACCAAACTTGCCATATCAATATTGCTGGAAAATTGCATCTAGTTATTAAAACACAAAGTTGACGACTCTTGACTCTTCTAAAGTTCTCAACTGCTTTCGTCTTTGCATCACCAGTAGGATATTCAGTACTAAATGACGCATGCTTTCTTGTAAAGTGTCTCTCTAAATTTGACTTCTTGTTATGTCGAATTTCTCCTTCAAATAAGGCATGTTGGAAGTGCATTCAAGTTTTGAATGAACGTAAAATTCTAGGTCCACTTAACTTTTAAATTCTCGGTTTCCATCTTCCGTTTTCTTTGCTTTTTTGTCATGTTTGATTGATATGCCTATAAAAATATTCAAAATATGTTTTTTCTAAAGCCAGTTGTACAAAACTATTATCATTATTAAAATTAAGGAAAATAAAAATTTAAAAAAAAAAATCTTTTTAAAATACAATTTCATCATATATGTAACTGCTTTAAAAAAATAATTGTTTCCATCATCAGAATAACAAAACTTTAATATGACCGAAAATGGAAGAAAACTTCCATTTGGACAAATAGAAGTTATCGAAGAATCGATTACAAATTTTGTACCGGAACCACAAACATATATATCAGGTGTAATAAAATCATATAAAAATACATGTAAGGTGTGCAGCTAGATTGAAAAATACAACTTTTTAATAAGACAGGGCAACGGCAGACATGGTAGATAATACAAAACTGTTCACACTGCAGCTGCTGGTCTGTGATGCCAATTTATGCCCCCACCCCCTACTTTAAAAAAAGTATGCGTGAGCATGCTTTTGGTACCTTTGTATCACACCGGAGTACGCCGAAAACATACGAACAATTTCAGCAGGTAGCTTGTACATGGTTTGTGTTTACGTTTACGAAAACCAATACAATTTATCTCGATATTCGTTACGTATTTTTACAGCAATGTAAAATTTTAATTACCTATCTATCTTTTAACTTAAAAAAATTATACATGTTCTCGAGTTATAAAAGAATTTTAATTTATCAAAATAAAGATGTATTTTTTTTTCTTACAAAGTTTTTTAAATGAAAATATTATTGCACCTTCCGTGGATATCTGTGCGAGCCACACTTAATGAGCCAAAGAGCCACATGCGGCTCTGGAGTCGCTCTTTGTCGACCACTAGTCTAGAGACTGTTACTGGCTCATATAAAGAGTGTTTTTTTTCCAGGTATAGAAGTTTAAGTTGGCATTACTTTCCAGATGGCGGCCTATTTAACAGCTGTCAAATGATTTAATCTCAGTTTGGTTTGGCAATTCATCATGAATAGACTCACGCCTCAACAACGCTTTCAAATTGTGCAATTTTATTTCGAAAATAATGGTTCTGTGCGGAATACGTATTCCCGATTTTCATAAGCGAATTTTGTTTAAAGATGAAGCGCACTTCTGGTTGAATGGCTACGTCAACAAACAAAACTGCTGCATTTGGTGTGACTAATCCACAAGTGTATGCCGAAACACCGTTACATCCAGAAAAACTGACTGTTTGGTGCGCTTTATGGGCTGGTGGAATCATTGGTCCGTACTTCTTCAAAAACGATGAAGACCATATTGGACTACATCCGAGCCAGCCCCTGACAGTCATATGCTAGAAATCATATTTAAAATGTAATGCCATAAGATTATCTTTCGAATAAAAAAAAATCATGTCTATCGAATAATACATCGTTGTTTTATTGCAATTTAAAGTTCTATACCTCTAAAAAAACACCATTTATAAATACCACCACCACATTACCATAATTATCTTTTAAGGCTTCAACAACATCGTAATGACAAGACTATCTGGTCTGACTTAAAATTTTTTAAAGTTAAATTTCAGTTTTATTTCGCGATTTAGAAGTTCCCACCTATGGGTCGAAACAGAAAAGAAAATATACGTGTTGCACTAAACCAAAAGAAGTTCACGATTTCAGTTGCAACCGTAACTTATTCTGCACCAACCAGATTAAGATAATGTGCAGCACACGGTGCATAATTAGTGAATTTATTTTTCTGTAAATGAATTTGTACACCATTATAGCAACCGGACACATTAGCAGCATTGTCAAATGACTGTCCCCTACAATTATCACATTTATTTCTAAAAATTCTTGCAGAAAATTAAGTGAGCATAAGCCAGTGTGACTGCTAATCTTAATTAATGAGACTCGTCTTTCATACACTTTCCCCGAAAACAATATCGTAGTACAATAGCAAGCTGATCATTATAGAACAAATCTGGTGTTTAATTTATCACAATCGAATAGTTCTTTGAATGTCATCGTTATTTATTTCAGTTGTGATTGTTTTAATGATTTGCTTGCCCATTATCTCAACAATTATTTGCTCATATATTGCTTTTTGATACGTACGATATTAACGATTTTGGCCGTAATTTTCGCTGTTCAATATGTTCACGAACGGATAAATGGGTCGAACTCTGCTAACAATTCCAGGGCACCCATAACATTACCACTATGAGGAGAACCAAAACTTTCCTCGGTACCCCTTTAATTGATAAATCTCTTATAGCCAAGTACTTTACTACCGAAATAACCCGCTTGAGGACATTGAGGTAATATTCTGAATCTTTTCTTAGTTGCTCCTGTAACTGTCTATCTAAAAAGACTTATTTTCTTTTCGAGTCAACCAAAACTAACATTGAATTTTTATGTTCAATAGAATTTTATGATTTTCTTATCAACGGTTTCCAATCATTGTTACGTATTTCCAGTCAGAAAAGTTGGTTGTGTATTGAGAGAATTTGTTTTAGAAAAAAGTTTGCACGTCAAACAAAAAACACTACCAATACCAGTTGAATAACCTAAGATCTTTCCAGCACTTGGCTATTTTTAAGTTTTTTAATTAAATGATTATTCAAAAATGATCTCTTTTTTTCTTTGTATTCTCTTACCGAAACAGAATATATATTTTTTGAACCCTTATTTTGAAAATAACTAATTTCATGTGAAAGGATATAACCAATAAAATTATTACTTAGAGATTTAGGCCATAAACCCCTGTCAACGTATAATTCTCGAACTCATATCTAACATTTTCTAAACACTTTTCGGTCGGGGCATTACTGATGTCCTCTGGTTGAACAATATCTTTTTCAGAAGGCTGCTTGTGATCGTAATCTTGCATATTTTCATCATTAATATTTGCTTGTTGTGCTTCTCCGTTTTCTTTGGCTAAGCTCATTTTCCTTATCTTGTTAATGTCTCTGAGTTTGTTTTATTCTTGTTACTTTGTTCCATTGTAAAACTAGTTAAATTTTTTGAAATATTTATTTTTTCTTTTTCTCGATTTCACAGTAGTTTTCGTTTTTCCGCAACACTTTTATATTTTCTGTCAGACATATTTATATTGTTAACTAAGTACTTGATTTTCTGATAATCAGTTTAAAAAGTTTTAGGCCATAAAATTACGATTACACAATCGATGTGCTTAATAAACTAAAAATATTCCAACAAATTTTTACAATATAATACAGTATATTTCTAAAATAATTTTAAAAAAAGTACCTAGTTAATTTAACAAAATAAAAAATCCTTGTCTATTCTCGCTAAAATATAAAACGCTGATTATTATTATTTATTAGCTCATCAGTTTAAAGGAGATTTTAAAAAAATAAACTTTAGAATTATTTGCCCCACTTTAAATAAATATTGTTTTTCCGTTGTCATCCATTATTTGCTGATTCTACCTATACTTAAAAAAGCAGACTTATTACGAAAATCAAGACTATTTTACATTTACCCATAATATTCGCGGTGAATCTCCATAACCCACAAAAACTGATTGTTGTTTTTTTATATCCTATAGAAGTAATTAAGTTAATAAAAATTTTAAGTCAAAATACATATTTATGGGAAATCCTGATGTTTTCAATCTTTGAAAAATTGAAAATACAGAAATACTTAATCATTACTTCAATATCTTCCTACTTAAATAATTTAGAAATGTGTATTAGCACTTATTTTTTACTTGAATAAACAGGTACCTATGTTTTAATTGCAGGTAGTATGCACAAGACACAGCACAATATCTGTATATTATTGTAAATTAGAATATTTATTGCACAAAAATAAATGGCTACCGAAATAGTGCTGCTACATTTGTATAAATGCTTGATCCTCGCCACCCCCTCTCTATGATAAGCCTCAGTCTATTAATTATTAATTTCTGCGTATTCGGTGGTAGGGTTGACGAACAAAAGAGTAAATTGCTTTTGCTCTTGAAAATGAAACTAAATTTGATACGGTACTTCTGGTATTTATTTTTGATTTTTATTCTTTACTGTGGGTTTTTTATCTCATTACTATTTTGAAATTTAATATTTTATTACATCTTTTTTTGCTTGTTATCTTCAACGGAGAACGGCCCCCCCCCTAGAAACTGGGGGCCCTGAGCGGCAGCCCATTTAGCCCATGCGTAGATCCGGTCTTGGACAGAACAGCCTATAAGTAATATATATATATATATATATATTTGCTTTTTCATATTTGTTTATTGCAAATGTTAGAAGCGTCAATTATAATTATTTTTTATCAAATTGTGGCACTCTTCCCAAAAAGGTTGGCCACCCTTATTCTGGGGTTCTGTGAGCAGAAAAAGTTTGAAGAATAATAACCCCACTATCAGTGCTAAAAAAAGAGTCCCCTCTCCCCCCACCCACATTCCACAGCTGTCCTGTTCAAGCGATTCCCCTTCTTAAGGCCATTCTAAAATTTAAGCAAAAAGTAAGTCAGCTGATCTCAAGGTCACTTGACCATAGCCTTTTTGAAAGGATGTCATGGGGAGTGGTTTCCTGGCGTAGTCTAGGGTTA
This sequence comes from Trichonephila clavipes, assembly GCA_019973935.1. Classification (NCBI taxonomy): domain Eukaryota; kingdom Metazoa; phylum Arthropoda; class Arachnida; order Araneae; family Nephilidae; genus Trichonephila; species Trichonephila clavipes. Next base: position 132,735 of record BMAU01020928.1, read on the forward strand.
CTTTATTTTTTAACCCATCTCACATTTTTTCATGTAAAAAAAAAAAGAATTAGTGTTTCTGAAGTGATTAAAGTCATTATTCGTGTAACAAAATGTTTTTTTTAAATAAAACAAATATTATTAATGCGTATTTAAGCAGTTTTTATGCGGTAATTTTATTCTAAAATAACGTTTTAAAAATTTTGCACGTAGATTGCATACGCGTAGTGCCATCGGCAGACATTGCAATAAAGCTTGCCAAATATGGCGTCAGAAAATTCTGGAAGCAAGCATATATGTACTTTTTGTAATTTTAAAATTTTCTAGACTATTTCTGACATTTCTACATTTCAAGGTGGATTTGTATAAGTAATTTACGTTCTCAGCAAAAGTTTTAAGACTGAATAATGTGATTTCATTGTGCAAAAGTACACTAACCATTTCAGTACATTTGGCAGCCCCCCTTAATGCATGTTATTTTTTACTAATACAAGCATAGCATCTATGTATCTGCCAAATTTAAAAATACTCCTGTTCTACATTTTTATTAATTTTTATACCTGTAAAACTACTTAAAAATATATTTGTGGAGAACTTTAAGCAATTTTTGCATTCAATTTTTGCACAAAATGTGTGCATTATTACACAATGTATTACTGTACAGAAACGTATTTTTACTGTTTTACGTTATGCCAGTGGTTCTCAAACTTTCACTACTGGTGACCCAATTTTCAATCATAATTTTTATCGCACCCCCCTAAAAATAATAATGTATTGAATACAATAATAATACACTTTGGGGGCTAAGGCTACAATACGATCATAAACATAAACCGTACAAATTAACAAGATAATTATTAAATTTTGTGTATGTTACTTTTAAGTAATATACATTTTTATTTTTACTTTTTAGTTCAATTCACTATAATATCGTGTTTTTAGTTTGTTTTAAAAATAAAATTTATTTTATAGTTATTTTCACTATACACGATAAAAATCACAATTCCAGTGAATAATTTAATTAAGAGAAAATATATTTACCTACTTTCAAGGACTTTTAAATTTTTCTTTGAAAATTTGAGAAAAAATCCAATAAAAATACAGAAAATGTTCCATATGTGCGTGTCCTTAATATATATATAATATATATTATAAAGGACATAAATCTCAGACAATTTTCCCTAACAAAAGAAGAACGTTATTTTCCAGCAAAACTGTCATATTTTGCTCACTTTTTTGTAGTTTTGCGGTCGTTTGATGATCTACAAATAGCATTTTGAACATTTTCTTCCTTGTGTCATTTTTGACAAGGTGAAGTGCTACATTATGGCTTCATAGTTTTCTTCATAGAGATCTTTAGGCAGCATTTGAAAATTTCAAATCAACTCAAACGTTTCACGTCTAATGCTTTTCTGATATTTACTATCGCTATTTTAATTAATATCCATTATTTCAGTAGGTTCTTCAATTGCTTGATCAGTTTCAACTTCCTTCAATAGGGATCACAGATGCCCATTTTTTATATTCTGCTCATTTACATTTATAAATCATAATAAGTCATGCAACACATCGATCAAAACCACAAATTTTTTCATGGGGAAAGTGTAGCATGTTCTAAACAATAATTGTGTGAAGCGTTTTTCATTATGCATTATATGTTTCAGAATACTCATAAAAATAAATATTGGCCAAATAATTCTTCAAAGTGCTCAATATGCTTATACATATATCGTAAAACTCTTTCACATTGAAAAAGGCGAAACAGAAATATATTATATTTACAACTTCCCTATAAAAAAACGACGGAGATAACCATACTAGTAAGTTCGAAGTTCAGGTAAGTAATATTTTAGGTTAAAGGAAGCGTAAAAAAACCTCTCATCGTGGAATTACAGCAAAGCAAACAAAATATTTTTTTTAATTTGGTTATAGGATCAAAGATGACTGATGAGCTTTTGAAGTGGAATCTTTTGTTTTTGACCATCACCCGATGATAAAAATAAATTATATCAGTGTAAATGTGTAATTTTTATTATGTCAGAAAACATTTTGTTTTACTTTACTCCAAAAAATTATTTTTTAAACCTTTTTATTTTCAATATATTCACGCCCCCTCGCAGAGTTACCGCGGCCCCCAGGGGGTGCGCCTTTTCAGTTTGAAATACACTGCGTCATGCTTAATGAATATTTTTTTTTAATTTTATACCGAAACATCAACTCTCCCTTTTTTAATCGTGTATAAACAACAAAAAACGAAAAAAGGAAAGATATTTGCAACAACAACAAAATTACAGAAATACATATTCGTTACAGATTCCTAAAATTATCCATTTTAGTCCTTCGAATTTATTTATAAAATGCAAGAAACTAACTTCGGCATTTTTTATTATGACAATTGATGGATAAAAGTTGAGTCTTTGAAACAGAAACTATTAATTCCGATATCTTTTATTTCAAATTTGTAGAAAACGTATATTACCAGTTCTTCAGCATAAGAAAAATGCCCTTATTTATGGGGTCTCAGGGGTGTTAAATTTTTCTAGAGGTCTGAAAATATAAACGATTTTCAAACGCGTATAATTCTTTTAAATTTAAATTAAATTATTCGAATCTTTTACGTATTATTTAAAATAGAATGGGGCTTCAGAAAAGTATATAATGTTTAAAATATACTAATAATTTTTAAAGTCATAAGCATATGAAAATTCTATAATAAATATTAAGCATTTTTTGCTTTGAGCACACTATTTTCTAAAATATTATCCTCTGATGTATAAAACTTTATAGAATTATACACAATGCATCATACTCTTTAAACCCTACCTAATTTTAGTATTATATATATTTTGTATTTCAAAATTTTTTCTAAAATATTGCAATGTTTTAAATATTTTTTAAAAATGCATATTTTTTATTTATTAAAATATGTAAGTTATTATTATATTTATATAAAAGTAGCTAGAAAGTATTAAGAATACATTTGTCTTTATAAATCAACTTAAAGCTAGTAATTAAACCTACTCTAGAAAATAACATGCGCGACGTAAAACTTAATGAAAATTTCTTATAGAAAAGTTTCTTATGTTCATATGCTTATAATTTTTAAAAGTATGATTATATTTTAAACATTTTATACTGTTTTGAAGCCCCATTCCTTTATAAGTAATCTGTACAAGATTCGAATTATTTACCTTAAATTTAAAGAAATTATACCTGTTTGAAAATTGTTTATATTTTCAGACCTCCAGAAAAATTTAACACCCCTGTGACCCCTTAAACAAAAACCTTTAAAGCAAAATTGAAATCCTTGTTATTGTTATATATTATACTTTGAAAGTTCTACAGTGTGTGTGTTTGGTTTCCTGATTATAAAAAATTAAAGTATGTTTCCTTTATAATAATGATTACAAAAAAAATTGCAAAATGGTCTAAAATCTATCCTAAAAATAAATATAATCAGAACGTAGTCTAATAGATAGTTATTACGAAGTAAAAAAAATGTGTTTGTTCTTTTTCTTTCCACCTAGTTATTCGTGAGCCACACATTTTACGCATGATAGTACAAAAAAAGGAGAGTCCAGGTGCGCTCTAAGGCTAGTGAGCGTTTGAAACTCCGAATACAGAATCAGATGGTTCTTGTAAATGAGCATGGGAGAAGGCTGTAAAATCTGTTACATCGACAAAGAATGTTTGTCTCTCTTGATTATTGTTAAGGCATTAGTTTTTGATCATTATTGATCATCATCATCTTTTGGTGTAAGTAAAACTACAAATGCACATTTGCCTTCTTGTAAATCTTCAAAGGTTGCTTTCAAGTAGCCGGAAAACTATTCTTCATCTTGTGGCCGTAATAAATCTTAAGAGAATAAAATTCCTTTTCTCCTCATTTCCTTTTCAATGAAATTGTCGTACATAGGATAAATAGAAACTATGCCGACCAAGCCCTTCAAGAAGGCCTATTTTACTTTGCGAACGTTATCAGGAGAATAAAAGTAATCCTTTCGGGAACTGATATTATGTTAGATTTTGAGAGGTAAGTTAAAAAGCACCCAGTCACTAAGGGGGCTGTCCAAAGAAGCAGGGGGGAGGCGATATTTGAAGTTAGAGTCTTCCTTCGTTTCGATAAAAGTCAAAGGAAAATTGTTGCCAGTTATCTGTAACCCGACTGCGGAGTCCGTGCGTTGAGAAGGAAAGGTTTTTGTAGTTGTTTTGAATGTTGATCGAAAGAGTTAGCTTTGTAGGAATGTATTGGCTCTATCTTATGCACAAAACCACGCACCAAAGTCAGTTCATTATCGCACAAAATTGGAGCATTTGTGATGACCCCCTGGTACACACCTTGAACACCAAGATTAATTTGAGGCAAAGAACCACCAAGAGCCATTTTGAATAATAATATTATTTATATTTTGTTATAATTTCCTCAAAAATCTCTGGTAACATATAATACAATAATGTTACGTCGTTTAAAGGGATTTGCCTTTATATTAAATTAAATTACTAAGAATACAATTAATTAATAATCTAGCTCAACTCAAGTAAGGTTTACCGAACTAGGAGATCCGATAAACACACGTATTCGAATTCTTCACTGTCATTAACTTTAACTAAGTAGCTCAAACTGACGCTTACTTTAAGCGTACGTGAATTATATTTACCGCTGGCTTATATCAGCTTTCTGGTACGTCTAGCAGCACAACGTCTTCACGAATCTATTCTCTTTGAATCTTCTAGTTATGCGTTTAACGTTACTGGCTCAATAGCCTACCATCATCTATCTTGCTATCTCGCAACCCTCGACTTAAATACCTTATCTAATTTAAATATCCCATACTTCTTTTTGGAGTTGTTTGGAAATAAACGCGAATTTATATTCCCCAGAAAGACGCCTAAGAAGATTAGTGGAAATGTTCCGTACAGATTCGTCACACATTTATCTTAGAATTTAAGCAATATTATGCAATTCTTTTGAAATTTATGTAAAAAAGTAAGGATTATTCAAAGGCTAAGAATATAACTTTTTGTACAAAAGGTGAAAAAAATTAAGAAGCCCAATATGTTGTCCTTATTCGCCAAAGAAACAATTAAGTATAAAAAGAATAATAAAAGCATTTTATATAAACACGTTTACAGAGATACATGAAGCTCTTCGGCAACTTAAATATGCTTGTAGTCATAATATTTTGTCTTTGGTATCAGCTTATTGTTTGCGTTTTACTATTAAATATTCTAAAAATTCAAAGCATTTTCCTTTTTTTACTAATGAAAACAATTTATTAATGTTAGAAAAAATATAATTTTAAATTTCTATTGTATGTTTAAAGAATTTATTTTTAGGAACACGAGGTAAATTGATAAATTATTATTATTTCATTTACGAGTTCTACTAGGGTCAAAGTAATAAGACGGACCTCGTAACTTAAATGACGATCAAGTAACGAGAACGATAGCCAAGCTAGAGTCCCCACTTCTTATTTCCACACCACGACAACGTAAGGATTTTGATTTAATACGTATCAGCTCTGCTACACAATGGAACATCTAATCGTGACCATTTTTTCAATAAAAACATGTAGATACTACAATGTTGCACTATTCAACAAGGGCCAACATTTATAAGCTTAGGATATTCACATTTCACAGCATAACATATAACTGCTATTCATCTGATTTATTTGCCTAAGTAAATGTTTTATCATAATTTTCTGTTCAGGCCGGAACGATTTTCTGCGAGGGACGGGGTGTATGCGTAAGGACTACTCACTTCAGGATGGGGTGTTTTTGTCATTAAGCCCAACTTTTTGGAAAAAACGCATAAATAACAAACTTTCTGTTCTAACGTCGTAATTTTTGGTAACCCTTTAGATTATTACACAAGTTGTCAGTTACAATAAAACTAGAATGTGATAGCGTTTTTCCTTTAACTTACATGAAATTATATAAAAAATATGACTTACCTTGGGAAATAAATTTCGTAAGCACTATTCATTTTTTTCCAAAACTTTCATTGACAAAACACATTAATACACTTTCAAATTAATAAAAAAGATACGACAAAGGTTATTTACAAAAGAAAATAGTAAAATTAAAATGAAAATTGAGTATGGAAAGTAGAAGACAGAATTCAGCAAGCTCCGTCTCTGACAAAATGTACGCGTGAGAATCGCTTGAAAAATCACTTTTTAACTCTACAGAAAAGAAATCATCACTAAGTGTTTCATTTAAGATACGAATATATTCCTTTTCTGAAAAGTAACGTTTTCTTGCCTTAATAATTTGGAGACAAGATTTTACGAAATTAGAAAAGAAGTAAGCGAAATATATCCGAAAGTACAACAGAATCTTAAGTAGAAATCACGCTAAAACACTAAAACACCGCTCACTGTAGTAAAAAAGATAAGAAAAAGTATTCGATGAGTTGTAAGAAACGCGATTGTTTCATCTCAAGAGGAAAGTTTATGAGCTGAACCCTGTTTTTGTTGACCTTTCAACTACCCCCTCCCCCTACTCAGCTGATGTGCAAAATATTAAATACAGCCAAAATATTAACTAACTGAAGGTCAAGTTACTCTAGCTACGTTCAACTTCAATATAATGAACATCATTAAAAAACGTTCCAGCTGAAAAGTCACATTTGCACCGCCCAGCCATGAGATGCGTCTTTGAAGAATGCATACTTGCACCGCCCCTCACGAAGGGGATATAAGAAGAATTTGATCAAAGTAAAATAAGATTTTAATTTTTGAAAAATACTTGTTATAATAAAATGTAGATTTAATCTTAAGATTCGTTCAGTACTATGAATTCTAATGTATCGCAATATAATGGATTATGGAAAAATAAAAAATGACAAGTATACACCAAATTGATCATTCTTTTATGGAAGATATATACGAAAATTCTTAAGATGATTTAAATTTTTAAGTTTTTCCTGGCAAGTTCTAAAAAAGAAAAACTATTATAAATTGAGTAACAATGAAGTTTCCAAAAAAGCATAGTTGATTTATGACAGTATGTTTATTGATATGCAGATGCTATGAATACTTGTAAGAGCTTTTAAACTTACTTCATTATTGATTTAAGAAAGTCTGAATTTTACATTATAACGTAACGAGATAGGATCAGCCATTGTGGTTTTTATTTTATTTTGTATTTTTGATTATATAATTGTGTGCAATTTATGAAGAATCATATTATTTACTTATCATTTCTAATTTGACTATTTTAAGTTTTAACACCAGGTGTGTACCAAATTCCTGCATTTAAATGAATTAAAAACAAATTTAAAACACATTTTATAAGTATTTACTAAATTTACTGAAAATCAAAACATTGATAAATTTATCTTAAATAAATTCAATCAAATTTGGATTAGTTTATTGTACCTTTTTCTACAATGATATAAGCGTTTAATTTTTTTATGAAATGCTTTACATTATTACCACTATTTTGTGCTATTTTTCTCAATGCTCTTATTAATATTGAAGAGAAAATCTAGGTGAAAAGCATCTTAAATTGTAAGGAGATAATTTTTTTTAAAAAAAAAAATGAAATAAATAAATTTCTTGAATTTTGTTGAACTGAAAACATTAGTAATTACTACATTGGATTTTCAAGAAACATGTTTCCCTAAGAAAGGGAGACTATTTGTGTTTAGAAATGCGTTAACAGCAAACATTCCACTATTCAGTGGGGTATCAACGACTCCCCTGCTTCTTTTGTCCGGCGACGTATGGTGCCATCAATCAGCTACAAAATAGGGGTAAACTTTGCTGGAAGCAAAAACCGCTGTCTCCAATGAAATATAAATGTTGTTTCATTTTAGTATTACTAATTTCCATTCAGCTCATGTAATATTTATATCAATTACTGCAGTGTCTCTCAAACTTTCAATACTGGCACCCCCTTTTCGATCACAATTTTTATCGCGCCCCCCTTATACATTAATAATGTACTGAATGCAATAATATTGCACTTTGAAGCTAAAGCTACAGTAGGCGATCTTAATTATAAACCATACAAATTAGTAACATAATTTTTAAATTTTGAAAACTACTTTTAACCAAAAATAAATAAAATAATAGGATAATTATTATGTTAATTTTCCTTTCTCTAATTTTTAAATTGAACATATTGCTAAAGCCGATGGCTGCATAGAAGACAAAATATAGATATCTGCTAAATATAGAAAAATAATTTAGAGGGTCAATTTCTAATCATAAGCATTCCTTATAAAAACTTTGCTTTGCAAGACAAACCCATGGAAGTCGTTAATACTTATTAAACTTGTTCTTCATTTAGTATTAATTAATTAGTTATAAAATACTCTGTGCAACACTGATGCATTAAAAGTATACCGGCTGAAGTGCCCGCTCTTTGCCCGAGTTCATTTGTAAGAATGAGTGAGTGAGTTAATATTAACGTCACACTGTTCAGCTACACGAGGGCTTTTGGCGACGGACCACGTAATTTTGAACCATGGTCAAGTGACGTGGACGACACCTGAGCTGGCACCCCCCTCTCATAACTGCCACACCACACCAACGGGAGGACGTTTCAGCTCACGACAGATTTAACGGGCATCGCTGCCCTACATGGCGGGTCTTTAGTGGTACTGGGATCGAACTCGTGACAAGGCAAGCCACGATCCGATACCTATACCACTTAGCTACCATGCCTGCCATGGTTGGATACCTTAACCACTGGGCTACCGCAGCCCCTCATTTGTAAGAAAGTAAAACATTATTGATATAATAGCTGAGTTGTAAGGTGAGCAAAGCCAAGTGCTCAACAATATTTACAAAAATGTAAAATAATCTTTTTAAAATGGTTGCTCAAATTATAATTACTTTTAAGCGAATTGTAATTTTAAGCCTCACAGAATTAGCATGTATAATTGATGTTAAATAATGAACAATAATATAAATTTTCGACGAATGAATTATTGTATTATTTTTAATATTTAAAGCGATAAGACTTCAACATGTTTTAACCCGGGAGCAGGCACGCACTCGATACGGTCGAGCGGGCTTATTGAGTCACCCCAATCCTTTTTTTTTTATAATTGTTTTATTGTACACGATACAAATCGTGATTCCAGTGAATAATTTAACTAAAAAAAAGTTTACTTACCTACTTTCAAGAACTTTTCAATTTTCCTTTGGTAACAAATAAAGTTTTGCCCTAAATGAGAAACAAACACGTAAGGGAGGGGTCATAACTAACTGTACCTATAACTTAGAAGGTCATACAGATTACAGCTATAATGTGCAGTATTTCAAAAATAATGACAGTGATTAATTTTTTATGTTCCTAAATTTCATCGATTCTGGGTCTGGGATCTGTTTTTTCTCTGAAAGAGTTATATGTTAGGCTTAAAAAGAAAGTGCAGTAAAAAATCTCTCATCATGGGATTACAGCAAATCAAATAAAATTCTTTTATTTGGTTATAGGATCAAAGATAGCTAATTAGGTATTGAAGAAGTTTTTTTTTGATGACTTAATATCGCGTGCCTATAAATTATATCTGAGTAAAAGTGCATTTTTTATTTGTCTGAAAGCATTTTGTTTTAATTCATTCCAGTAAATTAATTATTTTTAATTCTATTTTCGATATGCTCGTGACCCCCTTGTAAGGTTATCGCGCCCCACAGTTTGAGAAACACTGAATTACTGACATTAATTTTTAGTATTTAATTTAGTGGATACATGTGAAACATTGTTAAACCATTTGGACACTTTTGAAAAAAACTTTTTATAAAATTACTTCAATTTTGTCATAAATTTTGTATTTCCCAAAATTTTATTAGATTATATATTTACTGATAAGAGGATAATTTAAATAAAGATAAATAGGAATCAAATTTTTTCCTCCAAGAATGGTAAATTAAAAGAAAAAAAACATATTTATATTTTCGTAACTGAGTAAAACATAACTGCTTTTATTCTAATGAATAATACACTATTATCTTATCAATATATGTCCTTTATCTATTATACTATAGTAGTTTGAGAAATACGTTACTTAAATTTCCCTTAAATCTTCTCAGGGGTGTTAACTTTCTCTAGAGGGCTTAAAATATAAACACCATTCAAATATATATATATATATATATATATATATATATATATATATATATATATATATATATCTTTTAAATTAAAATAAAATAATTCGAATCTTTTACAAATTACTTATAAAAGAATGTTGCTTCATGAAAGTGCAAAATGTTTAAAATATAATCCTTATTTAAAAAGTCATAAGAAGATGAATATAAGAAACACTTCTACAAGAAATATTAAGTTTTACATTGCGCCCGCTGTTTTCTAAAACATTCGCTTTAATTACTTTCAATAAGTAGATTTATAAATTTAAATGTATCCTTATTACACATTAGTATTTTTATGTAAATAGAATAATAAATTATATTTTTTAAAAAATAAAAAAATAACATTTTGAAAGTTTTTATAAAAAAATTCAATATTTTGAAATACAAAACATATATTTTTTTAAAATTAAATAAGATTTAAAGAGTATGACAGATTTTATACTTCTATAAAGTTTTATTTAAATACAATACTTTTAGAAAATAGCGTGCATAACGCAAAAATTACTGAATATTTATTACGAAATTATATCTTATTTTCATACTCGTATAAATTTTAAAATTATAATTATATTTCAAATATTTTATATTTTTTGAGACCATAATCCTTTATAAATAATGTATAGAATATTCGATTTTTTAAATTTAAATTTAACACAGTTATACATGTTTAAAATGGTTTATATTTTCCCCCTCGAGACAAAATTAACGCCTCTGATATCCTTAGCCCTATTATGATTTCCTTTTTATAGCAATACAAAGGAATAAAAAATATAATCGATCTAAAAAAGTATTGAGTGCAGTCTCTTTCCTGTATAATTACAGTGAAATGCCTTTAAGGTATCCGATTACGTTCGGAACCGTGATTTTAAAAAAGCGCAAAAATGGATAATTTCCATGATATTTAATGTCACTTAGGTTACAATACATGTATAAAATTGTTTTAATGACATTTTTACAAAATAATTTATTTAAATATAATATTTTGGCAAAAAATTAACTTAGAACAATCTTTTTTCAAAAATGTTCTCCTTTTATAAAAAATGCTTCTATATAATAATAATATTTTGTTTATATAAAGTAAAGACTTCTTCAAAGAGTCTGAACTAGGATTTTAAAAAAATTCACATTATTTTCAGAGTTAGTACCAATTGAAATAATTATCGGTGTTTTTTTTTTCTTAAAATTTCTCCCCTCTGTTGTAAAACACGAATAAATCCACTTCTAAGTTACATATTTCAAAAATTCTAGTTCAGCATATGTACAGAGGTCTGAGCTCTATATTAGAATAATAAAAGGGCAAAATATTGTTATAATAGAATAATTTTTCATAAAAGGAGAATATTTTGAAAATGGGTGATTCGTTGTTCATTTTTTTCAAAATATTATACTTAAAAACTATTTTATGGTAATACTATTCTTAAAAACATTTTATATACATTTTCTAATCTAAGTGACACTAAATATCACAAATATTATTCATTTATACGCTTTTGCAAAATCACGGCTCCGAACGTAGTCGGATACCGTGACGCGAAAAAGCTTAAGACGAAATATCGTTTAACAAGAAATAGTGCAATGGTCCCCACAAGCTACTATGTATTTTGAAGCATTTAATTTCTCTAAACACGAAACGATTTCCTTTCTGAGAATAAACAAAATACGAAAAACACAAGTCGGATTGCACTGTCCTACTGTATTATAGAAATAATTCATTGCAATATATGATGATAATGTGCGTACAGCAAAGACTTGGCAAACAAAGACATTTTGGACTTCGTTCAAAACTCAAAAACAACATTGATGCAGACCGGATGAGGAGAGTTAAATGAATATTGTAACTCATGTTCCCACGTCATTCGTAATGAAGAATGTTATGAAAAGAATACGCAGTTATTTAGACGCACATTCCAATGTTGAAATAAGTAACTAATGGACGATATGGAACAATTTGTTGACAATTAGATTCTTTTTGGCAATTCTAAGAAAAATAACGGATTATTTTTCAAAAACAAAAAAAAATGTTTTGTTTTTCAAAAAAATTGAAAATTTTGTATTATTTTATTTAAATCCCTTGTGAATAGTTTTGTTTGACTGTTTTATATGCATATGCAAAATAAACGCTAATAATCAAACTTTTTATATATATATGGTTATTTTTGTAATATCCTTTAACACAAAAAAAGTATTTCAGTCTCTTCAGTTTCGTGCTAAGCGATTTTTATTGTACTTTAAAAACATGTACATATGATATTAGGTTGAATAAAACGTAGAAGCTAAGTTTTTCATTATTGAAAAAGTTAAAGAAAATCATTTTGCGAAACACTAAACCGATTTACTCTTCCGGTAGTAAAATTTAATGATCCGGTAATGTTACAACAGCTGTAACTAGTCTTCTGTAAGAATTAGCCATAATATTTAAGCAAATTCTTAAAAAGAGAACGATAGCGATTTAACATTAGTCATAAAATGAGTTAATAATTCCACTGTCTAGAGGTGCAATCCTTACTTTACTAAAATAAAAGCAAAAAAACAGAGACAAAAATATGTCCTAAAATAAATCCACCTTCATCATAATCATTCATAAAATCGAATCTAAACTTATTTTTTTTTCAATATACACCAATTCTTGATTATTCCTTCTTTTACAAATGTGTGGAAAATGATTCCAATGAAGTCGTTCTGAGAAAAGTTCTAGGTCTGTTGAAGTCGTTAGAACCTGAATTAACAGTACTCTCTCAGTGAGTGGGAAACAGAAGGAGGGTAGATAGGCCCTGGTCTCCAAACTCATTATCATAATGTCTGTTGGAAATGCGTTCTTCACACGATTCCGGAGTGGTAACTGACTTTTAAATAGATCTCATCTCCCTCCCCCTACATCTCACAGGAACAGACAATTTCGGTATTCATCGTTAGTCGTCCATCCTTCGGGGAAAAGTTTCTCAAAAGGTGTCAGTTTTGTTTATTGCGTTTGCTGAAGCATTGGATTTCCTATTTAAAACATTTCCCAAATAGGGAACGGGAAGAATATTTTCGGGTGGAATTTTTAGGATTATTTGTTTCCTGTGGTAGAATCAAGACTGTTTGGTGTAAATGCGGAATGCTTATGCTCAAATTCAGTCATGATATGTGGAAGGATGATGGAAGAAAAATGTATACATAAACTCTGTTTAAGTGCGTAAAAATGTTTTTTGAAAATGTTTAAAAAAATTATTTAAAAATAAAATGCTTAGTATATAAAGGTATGGTTGCTATTTTGTAAACTAAAATAACTGGTAAGTAATAAGGACTTTTTCAGATTGCTCTTAAGTAATGTTGTATGCTATATTTTTCTTTATTTAACGCATTTCTTATAAACTAAACATTTACTTAACTCTTTTAAAGACCAGTTTTTTTTCTAGTAATGTTACGTTTAAATATTTTTAACATTAAGATTAATTGATAAAAGGAAATTCATTTACCTTATAACCTAAAATTAATTTAATTTTAATGATCATTATTTTTTGGTGGGAAGTATGTTATCTATAACGCTCCATGGAATCTCTTCAAAGGTAGGAAATTTCATGTCTTGAATTTATAATTATATCTCATTACATAATATTTATATAATATAGTTCTCAAAACCTAGAATCTACAAAAGACATTACAGATTAGACTCATTTGGTTATCAAAATTTTATGAACATTATTTTCCTCAAAATTTTAGAAAAAAAAGCATTTGCACACAGTGGAACAGACAGTGCAGGCTCTACAGACTCATCTTGTCTTTTTCTCGTGTTCTTTGGTAACGCACAAACGGGAATGTCTATATGATTGTTTGTTTTTGAAAAGATGGCACATTATCACCAACTTTATTCAATAATGAATCATCTGACACAGTTTTCTTGAAGCTCAAAAAACTTACATGTTGTCATTTGCCCTTTACGACTTGAAAACCCATAAATCAGTTATCGTGCTAGCAGAAATACTTACAGGACATATTATAGGTGGGAAAATAGCTTCCATTGAAATTTAAAAATTAAAGTTGTTGGTGGTAAATATACTTACGCACATATCATGGCCTTATAAAGCGTTAAAGTAATCAAAATGCTTTTTAAATTTGAACTGCACTTTAGTATCTAGAAGAACACTAGAACCACATCTCATTCTCAATATCTAAGTCATATTAACAAGAAGACAATGAATCAGGACAGATATTTAAAGTGCTTGAGTTTTACTACGTGGAAAACCTTGAAAAAGTGTACTAAACCCAGTTACCTATTTTTAATGACTGCAAACCAAGCTGCAATGTCACTTATTTTTTCTTTACCATTTGTTTTGAAGTTTTTTTATTTATATTTATAGTATATCTTGCAAATATAAAGTTCTGTTATCAACAAAGACATGAAATGCGAAATTCAAACAAAAATTTTCCTAATTTGTTCGTAACTATAAGAAAAATATTTAATTTGCATCTAAATACACGAAATATTACATTTAAATTCTTTGTAATTAATAGTAACATATTTTTAAAATTTCTGAATTTAAGAGATTCCAAAAAAAAAATTAAAATGTTCATTGATGTATTAAATATATTGGTTCTGTTGTTGTTATACATGACTTTATTGGAAGGATCAATCCAAAAACATAAAGCCGCTCAAGTATTACACAAGAACAATGAAAAAAAGTGAAAAAGAACATTATCTACAAAAAAGAATAAGACTTATTGAAATGGGGGGAAAAGTTTAAAGTTTAAAAAACAAGGAAAAGAGCATAATACATATAATCTTTACAAATAGCTCATGAAAGTTCTGCGTTAGTAGGTAAGAAAAGCCAATTCTATGGTCACAGGTGGAGCAGAGTTGTTATTTTCCTCCTGATGCTGAATTGAATTGTTTCCCTCCTACTGCTGAGTTGAGTTGTTTTTCTCCTACTATAGTGTGTAGGCGGAGCAGGCTGTGCTGAGTTGAATTGTTTTTCTTCCCGCTATTAAGATGAGTTGTTTTTCTCCTGCTATGGTTTTGGTTTTTGACTTGAGTGGGGGCGAGCTGAGTTGTTTCTCCTACTGCTAAGTTGAGTTGTTTTTTTAAGAAAAATGAGCAAAAATTCAAGTATGGAAATGTTAAAAGTTATCATGGCGCCACTTATTGATTAAAATATATGCTAGTTATAGATTTTAAGATGAAAGAAAGAAATAACACACAGCTAAAAAAAATAATAAATGTAGATTCAAACTCCTAGCCTCAGAACAAATTGTCTCCATAAGACAGTAGTTTCCCAATTACGCTAATCATTGTCCTATGAAGGCATACAGAATTTAAGAAAACTTTTGTTCATAATCTCATAAATTCCGTTTTGCAGGCGCAGCAGATGACGACATTTTTTAAAATCATTTTCTTAGTTAAAATGAAATTAAAAAAATATTTAATTTATGTTACTTTAATAATTTGTAAATCTTAATTCAGTATAATGATTACATATACGCAGTAAAGATACAAAGTGAATTGATTATTCAGAAAAATGTGACGTAGTATATATTTGTCATCAGCGTGAACGGGTTACGATTTAACTTGTCTTAGTTTGTCAGCTATTGATTCTACAAGACGGTGACTGAATTCTACATCAGAAATTATCTCAATGCTTAGAGCGGATGGATACATTGCTTTCAACCTCTCCGTGAACTTCGCGCTAGTGTAATTCGGTCAATATGCTTTAGATCTTTATCAAGATATTTTTCAAGATTCATTTCGTTTGTCAGTATTGCGGCGAACTGCATTCAACAAGAAAAAAAATTGTCGATGTCCTAAATATATAGCGAAAAACGAAAGCTTGGAAAAGCCGTGGAAACTTCTGTAAATAATAAAGCAAGAAGAAAAGTTTCAAAAGTAAATAACAAAATTAAATAAATTTCTTATGTAGTGTTTATAATGTTTATTACACTTTCCTAATCTTTATTAATTTTGATATATTATTTTCAGAAGTATGGAAAATTTACCGAGGATTGCATACCAGATGGAGTATTTCCGATTCAAGATGATGTTTTTGTTCTTTCAAGCACCTATTATGAGTCCGTATCAGTATACATAAGGCGTTTCAAGAAGTATGGATAAACATACGGTGGATCGAATGTATCATGCCTAAACTCCTGAAGGACTTTTCCCTCTTGAACAACACATTTAAATAACAACATTATACCCATTAAATACGGTGAGCCCATCGAATGTATCATGCGTAAAAAAGTTATATACAATAAGAATGTCTAAATCACTAGAAAAGAAATGTTACACAAGGTTTGAAAAAATCTATTTTAGCCCTGAACGAAAAAGGACTGAAAAAACAAATTTAAATAACAAGTCGTATGTTTTGTTCTTCATTGATTTTACTTATAAAAATCTTTTGAAAATGAAGCTCATTAAATACGGTCCGGTTGGATATTATTTTAAGAGAAGTAAGAGACATGTTATGTTCACCTAATTTGTTTTGAATATTATGAGGATTTTGTTTATAAAATATTGTAATAAAAAAATTTTATAAGATTCACACACTATTTTAAAAATATTGTAATAATAAAAAGATTTTATAAGATTCACACACTATTTTGTTTTTATAAATTTGTATAAAATGAGATTCCTTATATGCTGAATTTGAGTTCTTATTATTTTTATTGTTTGCTAGTTTAATTTATGTTGAAATAGTTTCACATTTTAAAAATAAATAAGAGTAATTTTTTAAAAGGAATTAACAAAGTATGTACAAGTGATATTTTAAATGTATTTCATATGAAAGTGAGAAAATATATGTTCATGTTTCTAATCTTAAAACTTTTGCTATAAGTTTCATTATTAAAATTTTTAAAAAAGTATTTAAAAACAACAAATTATCTAAGATTGTTTAAGATTGTTTAAGCATAAATTATATTTTATATACATTTCACAAAAATGTAAGAAAAAAAATATTTCTATACATATATAAGTTTAAAAAAAATATTTTTATATAAATTTCCCACAAAGGATTTGGTTCTAAAAATTTTGTTTCTATAAATCTGAATGAAATTGTTTTTTATATGAGTAATTTGAGTTAATTTTATCTGTATTGCTTGTTAGTTTAATTTATGTTCAAATAGTTTCATTTTAAAAATAAATGAGTATTTGTTATGCAAATTATCTAAGCATGTAAGCTAAGTAATACTTTAAATATTTTTAATACAAAACGAAGAAAATATATGTTCATGTTTTAAACACAAACACTTATAACCTTTCACAAAGAATATTAATTGTATAACTATTAATTGCGATAATCATTCATTTTAATTATTTTTCTTTGCTGAATGGAAATAAAAAACACTTATTTTCTATTATAACAACTGTAAATTTTAATTTAGTATAATGATTACACACACAGTAAATATACAAAATAAAATGTTTATTCAGAGAAACAACTTTTTGCATTACGTTTCAAATTAAAATGTTTTATTTACATTACAAAAATAAAACAACTTGTAAAATTGATTTCTGTATAATGACTACACTTGTACAGTAAAAATACAAAGGAAGTGCTTATTTACAAAAACAGCGTTCTGTGTTCCGTTTTAAATTGCAATAATTTATTTACATTGCAAAAATCACATTCTTCTGAATTTGTCATATTATTGGATTTTATGTCATACTGCTCATTGAAAAGGTCTAAATTCATCAAATGGCAAATTCATCCATGGGCAAGAGTAGTAATGCCATCACCATTAATAAATCAATTGTCAACCTTATATGACAGAGCAAGTTTTTTTTTTGATTTATTGAATGCATTGTGAGAAATTTTGACCTAGTTAAAAGCATATGTCAGCATATTTTAATTTTTTATCAAAACGTCAGGCTTTGTAGTCCTCAAATGTTATTTTATTTTTTATCCTTTGTTTTTTTTAATTCCTTTAAACCGCATTCCAATATCCACCCGTTACTATAAAAAGAAGCATATAGTAATATGTGAACAGTTCGATAGCAACTTTAGTATGTAATAACATAGCATCCCCTGATAAAGCTAAGATGGTAAAGTACCAACAGGGATCAAGTTTATAAGCTTGCATGCATATTATTCGAAAGTTTTCAAAAAGATCGATTAACAACAGGACATCTGCTTTTACATATATATCACAGCATTCACAAAGATTATTTAAATGAAATTCATTAAAATTTTTACATGCGTGATTATAATACTCTACACTTATAGCCTCTTCCTTTAGTTTTTATTGTAAAATTTGCTAATAGGTGGTAAACAAGAATCTTTACGCTTTTCAAAACTGTCAAAATAATCATAAGGGAAAAGTCCCTTTTCTTAAAATAATATCTATTTGTTCTAAATCAAAATAATGTTTCATATATTTAAATTCATCTTTTTTTTAGTGTTTTTATCAAGTTTTCCAAACTGAAAGACATGCGTTTGAAAGAATCTAAAAACCTTAACTGAAAATCATTTGAATTATTTTTACTGAAAGAAATATATTTTTCTTAAATTAAATTAATTTGTTTTTATCATATTCTAACTCCTTAATAAAAGTATAGGCGTCATAACCAGAAAGACTCTGGAAGAAAACAGGCAAAAATTTGGGAGTTGTCATTGCTAAATTACAACTATTACAATAAGGGCGATTAAATTTTTGAGTAATATGATTTTGATCCCTAACCTTGATATTGTTTTCGTGAAAGGTTTGATCACAAACTTAAAATTTTTTAGCATTATCATGCAATTGCTTTTCTGATTCGGTAAGAAGTAATAACATTTTTTAGTTTTTTTTTAAAATATTATCAAGTTCTATTGCATCTTTTCTAGAATTTCAATAAAACATTTGGGGGCATTAGTACTCTATATATTACTGGATCCATATAATGCCCCTCGATAACAAAATCAAAACTAAGCTGAGATAACGGATATATTCTGTACAGGACATATTTATAGCTAGTATGTGCAGCAAAACTAATTTCAACTCGTTTTTTATGTAAATTAATTATTGGGAAATAAAGAAATAAAGAAAAAATAAGAAATTAAAGAAGAAGGATGAAGAAAACTTACTAAATTAGTCTTTTTTTTTAATTCAAAATTCTGTAACATAACGGCAAAACACTCTTCTACCTGTTCTACATCTGCAATAAAAGTCAGGGTTTTATTTATTGTTGTTCTTTGTTTGCTTTAAAAACGCAAACAAAACAGCTACGTTTCTTTAGAATATTTCCTTCTCCTACCCTGCTATAAATTTCTAAAATAATCGTTTTCTGATCTCCCAGCTATGGTGGAAATTTCCTTAAAGCTGTTCACTGAGGCGTCTAGCTCACACTTGTCAACCCTAACGATGGACGTTGAGAACGTGTCGTTTGAAAGACGTTCCTCAACGCAGTCTCGATGCTCGAGTTATACTTCGAGGTCTTTTATTATCCCTCACTTACTGTGACATCGTCTGGCCACAATAAGGGCTGATGTCGCTGTCAGGCCAGGGCGTCACCACAAGAGGGCGGAAAGTGAAAAATTTGCCCTCAACTATTGAGTTAGCTTGGAAATGGATGGGCTCTGCCACGTCAAAGGGAGTTGACGGGAGTCACATTCTTGGATACGGGTGTTGTTTCCGCCAACAGAAATCACAGCGGCACACAAGGGAGCAGTCGATCAACAAAATACACAGTAAATTAAAAAAATAATAAAGAATTCACTGAAGACAAATGAAGCTAGAAAATAAATTAAGATTGTTACGTTGCTGAATCTTCACCATTCAATGGATTATTCTGATGTATGACTTATGCACGGAACAATAGAATTTTATGGCATTTTATGTATTTTCTGGGACTATAATTTTTTTTTTATTCTAGAGGTAGATTCTGTTAAGCTCTCATCTCTAAATGATTGAATAATTCTCCTCATTAATTTATTTTGGTGCATCTTTGTGGAATTATTCGTATAATTATATCTAGATAATGTAATTTTAAATTAATAAAATAACGTTTAATTGTTTTATACCTAGATTATCTAAGTATACCACTATTCACCAAGTTTATATTGAATTATCTCACACCCAGTTTTTGAATACAGTACTTGACTTGGTATGTATATTACCAAGTTTACAAATTTTAGAGTGTTAATAAAGAAAACTATTAAACGAAATGTTTTAAGTGTATGCTTGTGTATTCCTTAAATTTTAAATATCATTTCTTAAAAATTGTTTGAAAAAAATGTTTTACAAATTCTTAAGCATTTACTAAAACCAATGCATTACAAATTTATGATGTGTCACTCGATTATAAAGGATAATTATTAATATGTATATTCTTAAAATTATATCCTAAGTGATTTTGTCTTCATAACCATACGTAACTTATTTTCAGCTCTTGAATGCCTTTCAGATATTAAATTCATTACTTATGACTTTTTCTATGCTTTTGATTTAAAGTCAAGGGTATATTAAAAAGTATTGAAATAGTTACATTCTAATATTCATACATATAATAAAAAAGATGGAAGTTTAGTCGAGAGTATTTTTGTGTGAATTATTGACCCAGCGTAATTCTCTTCTTTTCTGAAGTTTGAAAAACGAATATTTTACATCAGCTATTGCAATCGTGATATAAATAAATAGAACTTCTTTTAAAAATTATTGTCTTTCAAGTTTATAGTTAAAGAGTAAATGGTTTCAGTTATATATATATATATATATATATATACACTCAGGAACATTGAAAATAGCGACCCAAGAAGGAAGCTAAGTACAATCGCGAAACTTTGCAAATAAGTACAGCGTAATGTGATATGCAAATGATCCAAGTTTTGTGCCAATACGCATGCTCATACACGCCGAGGTGGCGTTACAATCAGGAAGAGGGTGCTATATAAGCCAGCGCAAATTCGAAGATTCATAAACGTGATGATTACCCGCCGATTGTAGGAAGACTTTGGTAAGCGAAACATGCCAGGTAAACGTGCTAGAAGACATTTCTCACGGTTAAGCGAGTTTGAGAGAGGCTTGATCATCGGGATGAAAACTGCAGGCTGGTCGACGCGCCGTCTTGCTGGCCAGGTGAATCGTTCGGAGTGTGCCGTTAGAAATTGTTGGGAGGCGTGGACACGAGAAGGTACCCAGGCGTGGAAAACCGGATCTGGAGCGACCAGGAAGACCAAGAGGAGAGAGGATCGAAGGATCGTGCGGCAAGCACTTGTGGACCCCACGGTGACTCGTTCAACGATACGAGAAGACGTAGGCGTAGCTATTGTCCCACAAACAATTTCCAGACACCTTGCAGAAGCAAATCTAAAATCCAAGTGTCCTTTCCGTGCATTCCCTTTAACACCAGAACATCGGCAAAAGCGTCTACAGTGGTGCCAATCCAGATCAATGTGGAATGTCACAGATTGGCAAAAGGTTGTGTTTAGTGAAGAATCCCGGTTTGTTTTGGGGACAAATGATAACCATGTACGGGTGTGGAGCTGCCCTGGTGAGCGGTACAATTCCACACACAATGTACTACGTCACACTGCCCGCACAGCTGGTGTAATGGTCTGGCGGGCCATAGCCTATGATAGCCGGTCCACTTTAATTGTGATGCGTGGAACTTAAACGGGCCAACGTTACGTTGATGTTATTCTTCGACCCCATGTAGGACCTTTCCTAAATGGTCTCCCAGGGGCAATTTTCCAGAAAGATAATGCTCGTCCGCATACAGCAAGAGTTGCTCAAGACTTTCTACGTCATTTTCAGACTCTTCCATGGTCGGCCCGCTCCCCCGATTTGTCCCCTGTAGAGCAGGTGTAAGGTCAGCTAAAACGGTAGATGCCATCGTGTCACTCTGTACATGATTTAGAGTTGGCTGTTCAAGATTTGTGGGCCCTTCTGTCTCAGGAAAACTTAAGGTGTCTATTCAAATCAATGCAGGACCCTGTGGCAGCATGTATTGCAGCTGGAGGTGGTCCAACGCGCTTTTGAATTTACCTAGTATTTGTGTCGTTGCACACCCTATATTCGTTTAATTGTCTTGTATTTGAGATCAAGTGAATCCTTCATGTGTGTCATTATGTGAATAAAATTTAATTTCAAACCGATGCTCTTTTCTTGGGTCAATATTTTCAATGTACATGAGTATATATATATATATATATATATATATATATATATATATATATATATATATATATATATATATATATATATGTATGTATATATATATATATGTATATATATATATATCTTTTAACTTTAAATTATTTATCAATGAATGCTTATAATATTCTTCACTTTTTTAGTATTATTTATTTATTTAATCACTTTATACATCAGAACATTCTTTCTACGAATTTATGTGTATACATGTGTTAATCTATTTAATAAATCTCATAAATAAGTCTCTTTGTAAAGAATGAATAAGATACTCTTATCTTAGCTGCAAGGATTTGTATCATACATATAAAGAAAGAGAGGTATGCATATTTTAAAATGGTTTCAATTTTGAAAAAAAGAGAAAGGGATGTTTTTAAAGCTAAGAAATTCCTACTATTAGTATTTTTAGTCACTTATAATTAAAATAAAACATATTTATTTGAGGGGAAGTTACTATAAAAATGTTCAGTTAAAATAAAATCACACTCAGTTTGACATTAAAAATTATTAATCCTTTAACGAATAATAGTGAAACAAATTTATTTAAAACATTTGATTATCATGTAGATTTTATGCCATGACATTTAAAATAAAATATATCAAATTACTACTGTTTTTGGAGTCCAAACTAAAAATATTTATAGTTATTTATTTGTTCGCATTTTTATACATTTAAGATTCCATTTCAAATAATAGTACCTACGATGTTAAAAAGTACATTTCTTGGCTAAATGCTTGTATTCAATCGGAAATAGACTCAAAATAAGCCATTTTAATATTAGCCGTTGTTGTTGTTACGAGTATATTGATTAGTATGTCCTCGAACGGACTATTGTGAGGAAGAGGCCTATTATACTGAGTCTAACATAATTTGGATCATTATCAAAGGTAACAGGAATACAGTCTTTACTAAAATTGATCCACTACTTCAACCAATTCTAATTTCCAAAGAATTAAAAAATAATCATTACCTAACTTTTTATGTAACAGTGATTTGATAATGATAGTTCGTATAGAGATGATAAAAAACATTGAAAAAAGTTAAGAAACTGGCACTATATATTTGCATGGTTTATTAAAAACGAACACAAATATGCGTGACATTGCTAAGACTAATATATGTCATTTTATCTCAACAAAAAATACATAAATTGTTTATGAATAATTCTAATTTTTAAATTTACGTGTATCAGTATTTTTGGAAAGTCAATTCAAATCTATTGAAAATAGCTGTCATGAAAATTTTAAAATAACCTGAGAAAATACAAACAGGATAAAACTAATGAAAAAAACAAGAGTTTCAAAACAACCATTTTATATTTTACTTGTGGTGCCATCTGTTGACTTCCTTATTGATTAATCTATAAATATGTATTACTTAAGGAATGTGATGCAAGTTACTTGCGCAGAACTGTTTGCTTAGTCTTTTTAAATTTTAAATTTTTCTAATGTTTTCATACAAACAGTCAGTGATATATTATAAAATAATTTCCAGTAAATTATAAACAACATACACACATGCTTATGAAATTATATCATCATTATCGTTGGCTCAACAGCACCAGGTGGGTCTCCAGCTTCTTAAGAACATTTTTCCAGGCTGTTCTCCTTGTTCCTTACCCTTATAACGTTAAAATCAATGTTAATGGAATTCAGCCATTAAAGTATTGGTCATCTGCTAGTTTTACTACCTGTAGGTTTACATTTCAAGTAGTTGGGCTAGTAGTATCTAAGTGGTAAATATGCCCTGATAACACAACACACAAACACACACACACACACATATATATATATATATATATATATATATATATATATATATATATATATATATATTAGTTACAATTGCTATATATTTCTATAGTAAATATGACCTTCAAATGAGATGGGATATAAGTTTAGTCAATTTTTTTTTTAGTTTTAGCATGTACCTATGCTAAAAACTATCAATGATCTATGAATTTAGCTTAGATCAATGACCTACCTAAATAAACTATCTGTAACAACTATTATTCTGCATTATTGTAAAATGCTAATTAACAGCAATTTAGAATAGAACGATTTATTACGAAATACTAATGACGAAGCGGAATTCGACTCGCGAATTATAGACTGGGCCCCATAAGAAGAGCTTCTCAACAACGAAAGTTAAAAACACTTGTGAAACTATTTACCTCATCTGATGAATGTGAGAGTGTAGGATTTGAATACATATGTGCGTTATTTGTTTTAAGCGAAAAATTACTTTTAATTTATTTAAATTTTAAACTACTTTTTTTTGGCATCTGTCCTATAAAATGCCCCGGGTTTTAAATATTTCTTACGGTTTCAATATTATCTTATCTGAAGAGGTATAGAGAATTTCTAACTATATGAATCAAATTTTACGAAATCTTTAAATTTCATCGTTTGTGTCATTCATGATAAACATATCATTGAATCAAGTTCTAATTTCAGATAGTGATTCATGAATAAAAACCATAAAATAAAAATATTACAAAAACTATGAAATCCTAGAAAAATCTATCTATGTATAAACTTGCATTGTTAATTTGAGAGAAAAGGTTTTAATGAACTCGAAAAAAATAATACAAATATAACCACGTAAGTACTCGGAAAACGTTACAAAATTTACATTGCAAAAAAAGAATAATTTTAATAAAAATAATAGAGATTATGTTATATACGTTGATGCATTAAAATTACTATGCATTAGTGAAGGACACCTTTATAATAATACAAGGGTTCTGCGTTTATGAAAAATATGTATAAAATATAAATATATGTAAAATAATGATGTACTTATATTTGTTTTCTTTCAACAATTTTTAATTACATTAAATTTCAAAATTGTACAATGATTAAAATTTTTCTTCTTAGATTATTTTTCAAATATATTATTTTCAGTTATGAAATAATTATCGTGCGAAAGAATACAATTGTATTATTTATTGTAAAATATATTTTATTGTATTTATTTAATTTCAAAACACATTCATTTAAATTCCTGTAAAGTTTCTCCGAAAAAAAATACTTTGAAAAAATAACATTATCATTTTCTTTTAATTTCTAAGGTACGCGTAGGAATAAATTTTATAACTAAAAATTAATATTACTTTTTTGTTTTAACAATCTTTTAAGTATTTAATAAAAAAAGATTAAGAATAAAACTCATTGTAATTACGTACAGAAATTTTTCGATCTTTTACTTCATTTATTGCGTGCTATTTAAATTTCTTTTGACACTTACATGTTACGAAATAAAGTTCATGTTAGGTTTTTAGTTTTTATTTGTACTACAGATAACTCCACTAGATTTTAGTTCCAGTTTTCTATGATAGATGGAGGCACTACAAAATGAGAGCTGCGTTTCCTATAAAATGAATTAGTCATTTTATATGAAGATGTGTGATTGCTTAGGAAAAATCTCTTTTTCTAAAATTAAAAAAAATGTTGTTAACTGCTTAGTGGGACCGTATTTTCGATTTAAATACGTTTGAATTTTAAAATAAAATATAAGGTTTAATCCTTTAAAGAATTTTAATCGCGTTTTTCCCCCTCCTCTTACCCCCTCTTTTTTTGAAACGCCATTATTTCAGTTTTTATCAAGTCATTGTAGTAATAGGTGAATAAAATTCCATTTTTAGTTCAATTTACACTAATTCAATCTTCTATATTAGAATTTAATCGAAAATGAAATATTTATCATAAACATACGACAGAATCAAATGTGTATGGAATGAAAGTTTATTTTTGTATCATCAAAAGGCAATACAACCCCGAAAATTAATCTTAGTGATTTACATTCATTTATATTACATTAAGAATTAGCTTTAATAAACATTATTCAGAAAAAGGAAGCTAATTCGAGTGAATACTTTTCCTCAAAAAATTCTTTCTGAATAAGCTAATTTTGCATGTTAATTACACAGTTAAACGTAAAAATAGACGTCCCATGAAATACTTGTGCAGTTGTGATAGAAGGGGGAAGATGGAATGGACATGCACAGAATGACAGAATGGACCTAAGAAGTGTGATCTAGAAAAAAATTTAATTAGAACTTAATCTTTTGAATATGAGGAAGATGCATTAGTAATTGAGAGAGATGGATGCAAGTGAGTGAGTTAATATTAACGTCGCACTGTTCAGCTACACGAGGGCTTTTGTGGCGACGGACCACGTAATTTTGAACCATGGTCAAGTGACGTGGACTACACCTGAGATGGCACCCCCTCTCCTAACTACCACACCACACCAACGGGAGGACGTTTCAGCTCTCGACAGATTTAATCGTGCCCTACACGGCGGGTCTTTAGTGGTACTGGGATCGAACTCATGACATGCCTGCCATGTGGATGGATACCTTAACCACTGGGCTACCGCAGCCCGAGATGGATGCAAGCCTAGAACCATTAAACTCACATGTTTCTTGATGGTGTCACATATAACTTTTTGCCATTTTCAAATGCCAGATGGATGAAATATGGTATAATTATATGCGTTTTCCAATTGGCTTCCAATAGTGTTCTTTGACAGGAGTATAAATTATTTAAATGGCCTACTTCGTCCTCATTTAAAGCTCAATATATCTCTTTATCCAAAGCCATTACTTTTCAGTAATCCTTGTAGTAAAAGTTATCTGTATTCTGTATTTATATTAACAGTGAAATATTTATAAACAAAAGTTATATTTTGTTTTCAACTTGAATGCATAAATTAAAACAAATGTTTTGTTGTTAAAAAAACACTGCATGGAAAACACTAACAAATTTGAAACAATATTTTTACTTCAAAACATCATTTACTATATGTGTGCATGTATGTGTGAATAACTTAACACATAAAATACTACACAAAACCATAGCATTTATATCCGATCTCACAACATCAACTGAATATATTAGTATGAATACGAATCAATCATAGATTTTTTCAACAGTGTCATCTGTATTCGCAATTTTGTTTTGTTACACTTTAAAAATAATGTTTTACCTTTAGTTTTTTGGAGAACATTTGTTCAACAATTTGAAGGAATATTTCGAAACAGGAACTACGCGCAACTCCATCGTATAAATATTTGTCTCATTTCTCATATTTTTTAAGTAAATGGTGAGAAAATTTTTAGATTTTTTTTTGATACAATGTTCTTAACTTAGACAAGCATTCAATTTCATCTTGTTGTAATGACAAGAGTTTTTTTGAAAATTTTTAAGTATAATGGAAATTAATATAGTATGAACTTTATACCACAATTTGAAAATCTCAAGGAGAATCAAACAAGAGTTTTTCTCACCTTCTTTACCTACTTTCCGAACACCATGTAGTCTGTCAAATTATATCAGTGTCTATCACCGGACAGAAATTTGTCAGAGGAGGGTAATATAATTTCCCACTTTTTCCCTTTGTAAATCGAAAAGATTCTCACTACTGAGCAAGTGAACTTTCCGTTATCTTCGTGTCACCATCCGATGATGAATAGTAGTATCAATTATTGGTAAAAAAGGGGAGAGGTCACCAGCATAGCCGAAGATCGTGTCTAGAGAATAACTGAAATTCTTCTTTTTCTTTTTAAAACTTACTGTTTTCTTCAATTAAAATTGTGCTTTATAATTTAAAAATAATTATTTTGCCCTACCTTTCCAAAAAAATCATCATTATTCCTTTTTTATCAGCCACATATAAAAGCAATTATTATTCAATAATTCGTAGGAATGCTGATATTAGGGAAATTGTTTACAAATATTCGGTGTACATGACTTTCAGATTTCTTTTTTTACCTGAAAATATAAAGTTTAAATTTTAGTTCGTTATAAAGGAATTGGCAAAAAATATTTTAGATAATTTCATAACGAGTAACAGAACAAAATAAACTTACAAAGTATTCCATAGAAGTGCTGTTTCAATTGTATTTTCTGAATCTCGACGAACGTTTTATATAATCTTAATTTTTTGTTTGTATATTAAAATTTAGTTTGCGAGTAGTATCGGGTGCTAGTTAAAAATGACAAATCATCCGTTTCATCAAAAATCAGAAAAAAGCAAGAGCTGATTAATTAACAAAACTAATCAGCTTTGTGGCTTCTCTTCCGAAATTCAGAAAGCGAATTTCAAGTGTAAAACAAATGCTTTAAGACAGCGCTTCTCCAACTTTCGATTTCTGCGACTCAATATCCAATCATCCTTTTCCTCGCACCCCCCTTCCACACAATAACAATGCATTGAATTCAATAGTACTGGACTTTGACACTAAAGCTACAATACGACTTTAACCTACTAAAACCGCCAGCGTATATGAATGTCTCGCTCAACCAAAACTTTGATTACCTCGGACGTATATATACGTCTTTGCGAAGTACGTTCTTTTCCATGTATTACTATCCATAAAATTATTCCGAAGGCTTTGCCTTGCGACAAAAGGACCTTGACAATATATGTGCAGAATTTACTTATTTAAGGGATTTTTGCTTCTTTATTCCTTTTCTCTCCTTCCCCACTCAATGCACGTGCCTTCGTGGAAAACGGTGGCAGTGGGGAGCGAATCGCGTAACTTTTTATCGGCAGTTAAGATATTTTTTATAAACCACATAACGTATTAGGATAAATGTTGAGATTTGGGTATAGAATTTTTTATATATAACAAGCCCGTGGGGCTACTGGTAATTATTAAACTTATTTTTATAGTATTGTTAAATTAATTATAAAATACATTTTGCGATACATTTGATACATTTGTAAGTCTATTATGTCTGTGCAAATGTGTATTTTATTTTTTATTATGTCAGAATGTATTTTGTTTGCTTACTTTCTGTAAATTAATAACTGTTTAAAAATAATTTTTTTTGCTTACGACTTTTTAATATGCTCGCACCCCATAGCAGAGTTATCAGGCCCCCAGGAGGCACGCCCCACAGTTTGAGAAACGCTGCTGTAAGATAATTGCCTCGTAGGAATATCTTTTACAAGAATCAAGATAAAGCAAAATTCAAATTAGAAAATTTTTTTGTTTAACCTAATAAGCAATTTCAAACAATGTTATTTCATTTTATTGCGTACAATGAAGTCAGGACAGAAAATTAAATTTTAGAAATAGTTTTTGAAAGAATCATAATAAGTTAAAATATACCTTTTTCCCTAAAAATGATATTTGAAGCCATTTTGAATTCATATAAAAACAGTATAAGTTCAATGTTCCCATTTGTAAATAATTTCTTTTGGAAAGGAAACTAAAAAAAAAAGATGATTAATAAAAAACGGAATTTTTATTATTCCTTTCTAAAACTTTTGTACATCTTCTTCCATAGGAAAATATCATAAAATGAATGTAAAAAACAGCTTTGGTAGTCATGAATTCTTATTTAAATTGCTTTAACAACAACCACTGAAAATTCGACCTCCCATGATAATGAATAAAATATCTGTCTAAAAATGTAGGAAAAATAAGAGAGAAAACTCAGTTTTTTGCAAACACCCGCGTTATTTTATTTCTATTACTTTCAAAATTAAAACAAAATGATTTAATACCTGATGTTTTAATTATTTTTGTTAATTATGTATAATGTTGTAAAGTTTTAATTATTAATTCGAAAGAATGGATATATCTAGAATTTAAACACATTCTGCGTATTATTTGACATTGTTGTACAGAAATAATCCACAAAATGGGAAAGATAGAGTGTCCTTGTGTGCCTGATAATTTCACAATGAAATGATGGCTCTTAATGGAAAATTTAAAACATTATAAGAAATGGTTGTGAGGTGGAAAAATAATTTTCAAGTTATTTACACTTCTCACCAATGATCAAAGCAGGAGAATCATCATCACTCACTGAAGATCTACCACAATGAAAAAAACGGAAAATCTTACGAGACTCTTCCAAATGATCACAAAGAAGACTAATCTTAGTAAGAGGTCACAGGGGTGTTAAATTTCTCTAGAGTGCTGAAAATATAAACAATATTCAAATGCATATAACTCTTTTAATCTAAAATTAAATAATTTGAATCTTTTACACATTATTTATAAGGGAATGGGGCTTCAAAAAAGTGTAAAATACTTAAAATATAATAAAAATTTTAAAAATTATAAGCATACGAAAATAATAAACATTTCTATAAGAAATGTTAATTAAGTTTTACGTTGTGCATGCTATTTTCTAAAATAGTAGCTTTAAGTACTAGCTGTAAGTTGATTTATAAAGTTAAATGTATTCTTATTACACTGAAGTATTTTTATTTAAATAGAATAATACATTATATTTAAAAATACATTTTCAGAATTCTTTTAAAAATTTCAACACTTTTCAAATATTTTGTACAAAAGTTTCATTAGTCTTAAATGATGTAGGGTTTAAAGAGTATGATACATTTTATAATTCTATATAAAGTTTTATACATCAGAGGCTACTATTTTTGAAAATAGCGTTCGCAACGCAAAAATTATTTAATATTTATTACAGAATTATTTCTTATTTTCACATGCTTATAATTTTTAAAATAAAGATTATATTTCAAACATTTTGCACTTTTTTGAAGCCATTATCCTTTGTAAATAATGTGTAAGAGATTCGAATTATTTAATGTAAATTTAAAGAAAATTATACCTGTTTGAAAATTGTTTATATTTTAATCCCTCGTGACAAAATTAACACCCCTGAGACCCCTTGAGTGCGGGAAAGATCTGCAAATGTCAAAGGTGTCAGCATGCTTGGTTACATGATGACTGACTCTTGTCATTAGTATTCATGACGCGATCTGTCACTGATGCAGAATTTTTTGAAACATGGCAAAGGTAATTTGCTTGGTCGTGCAGCAACTGCGAATAAATATTGGCTCTGTCAATACGGTCCAGGAAACAAAAAGAGGAGCAAGGTGTATAAAGCAAAGTTATTCACATCTTCTTCCCTAACAAGACTAAAACACCTTTAGAAAGGTATGCTCTTTGGTACTGTCATCTTAATAAACTACCTGGAGAATTATCCGAAGATAGTTAATGCTTAATTCTGAGCATTAGTAGACGCACTGCGTGATATACTGACTAAAAAAACGATACGGTATGATCACCAAAACCGTTCATCTTCTTGCAGACGATGCACTTGCTAAATGATCTCGAAACGCAGTAGGGGAATTAAAGAAATGAAGTTTTGATGTTGTTTACTACTTCTACCTAAGCGACTTCCCAAAGCCCCAAAAATTATTATGGAGTTCAAGATTTGAAAACACAAATGACGTCATTTTAGAGGTGGAAAAACTGTTGATGTAATCTCCTTTCCGCATGGACAATATCAGAAATATCGAAAACTGTTAAGAGAAATGTGTAACTCTGGATATGCCTGCTACACGGAAAATTGTATACATACTTATGTATGCATACTTTTACAATTCCTTCTTAATATAAAAATGCAACAATATATAAGCATTTGTTCTTTTTTATTTAAAGTTATTCCCTTTCTATCTTTACAAGTATGGTTAGATTGCCTTTTTCCGATTTTCAATATGATTCTGTATAATTATCTTTGACGCTTTAAATAGTCAAGCAGTATCTTGAAATTTCAAAATTTTAGTTTCAGTATAAAGTTATATTAATAAAAAAAACCTTTTCGAACACTTTTGCATTTCTTGACATTAATATACACTATATTTGAACAATTACAACACAAACATATCATCCTGTTAATAATTACGAATCAAAAATACTATTATAGTACTATACGAAACGTACAAGATTGAAAAGGATTATATGTAATCGCATAATAACAATTTTAACCTGCTTTTAACGGTCATGCAATTATAACATATGACATATTCAAAATTTAGCACAGAATATTTAGATAAATTATGAAATATTTCATATACAAAATAATTTGACTATATATATATATATATATATATATATATATATATATATATATATATATTAAGAACTATTTTTTATATTAATACACAAATTAACTTGTGGCGTTGTTCTTAACCCTAATTATTTCGAGAAATTATTTAAATATAAGAGTTATATATTTTCAAACTTCACTTTATTACAAAGGTTCCACATTTTTATATCAATGTAACATAATAAAAGGAATTGTTAGAGTAAAAGCTTAAATGTCCAAGCATTAAAAATGAACGGATAAGAATTTGCAACAAATTTAACAACTTTTAACAAATTCGCAACTACTTTATTACATTACTTTTTTTAAAACCTTACATATTTCAATAATTAAGCGATTCATACAAATTAACTGTTAACCACATTATTAATAATAATAAGACTTACTCTTAAATATATAGTATTCATTACAATTAATTAAAATTAACCTAACCAGATAAATCTCTAATTAAGGTTGATTTTATCTGGCTTATTATGAAAAAGAAACATTTTTGTGATTTCTTATTGCTTAAAAAATAATTTACTGTTTCGAGACACATAATTAAAATATTTATTCTATGCTTAGGTTCACCAGTAAATGACGCATCTTCAGAAACAAAGACAAAACCAATAAAAGCTTAATGTATACTTTAAGTTTAAATGCAATATTCCGTATAAATATTCTCCAAGAAGATCACATGGAACAAAAGATCCCAATATCAGCTTTTATGGGAGTGGAGTGATCATAACATTAATAAGAGAAAGAAATCTTAGTGAACCTCTTTAATTAATCTCTAATGAACTAAAACTCTTATCTCGAATGTTTTAAAATCCAGCAGTGGATTCCTGATTTATCTTGCTTTGAAATGAAATAATTTTCAGAGTATGCTTTAGAAATATTTTTTTGTTTTGTTTTTATATTTTGCGCCCGCTATTTAATAAAATATTAATATTACTTAGTTTTAAAATGTTCTTATCTTCAATAGTATTAATATTTTAATAACTGAGCCTGAAATGCTGTCAAGTGGCAGGAATATTATGTTCATGTTTATTCCAAAAACATTTTTTTAGAGATGATATTTTAAAATTTTGGTTTAAAACAATGACTGGAAATACGGTTCCTTTACAAATAAGTATTTTTGTAGGGTAAATTACATTTTTAAGACATTAAAATTTGTATTGTTTTTTAGCTGGATGTGGTATGAAAATTGTTGTTTCATATTAATTATTGCCATATTTGATGAAATAAAATGTAGACAAAAAGTTTCAAATGACTAAATCAAAGATATTTTAAACTAATTTTGTTTTTGATATACGAATTTTAAAAAAAGAGGAAATTTCTCTACCTTCCATACCATAATCAGATAAGGCTAATGTGTGTATGAAATGAAATAATAGAAAAATTGCCTTTAATAATTGGTTGTTTAGTTCGTTGACTTTACTCGCGCAAGTGTGCTAATTTAGCTTAACGCGCTGTATTTAGAACACTCGCTAATTTATTTTGATTAAGCGAATCAATGGAATAATTGTGACAAACAGATATTAAAGTATAAGGACAAACTAAGGACTAACCAACAAAAAAAAGAACCGAAAGCATTACTTCTACGGTGTCCAAAATTAAATTACGCATGCTTACTTAAATCAAAATTTCCTGAGTAGATGTGCTTATTTTCTTTTTTTTAAAGACTAAAAATAAACATTAACTTCTTTCCAAAACACACACTATCACTACGAAAAACTATTAATTCTATAGTTTTTAGAAATCCTTACCAGAAAGACTAAAATGGTTTGATCATTAAACGTAGACGAATCATACAGTCATTGGAAACTTGGAAATATGGATACTGTAGTATTTTAAGCAAAACTGGCTGAACATAGCTTTTAATTTTATATAGAAGGAGGGTTTCACCAGTTTCATGGCCTTCCTACCTCTGGTCTTTTTTATTATAATATTTATCGAAATTCTATTGAAAATAATGTGTAAAAGCTCTAAATTTATTACAAGAAAAAAATAATTTACCTAGGGCATTTAAAAGTTCTTAGATCACGATAAATTAATGAACCATATTGAAGTTATTGTAAGATTCAAGATTTAAATACAGATTCAAAGCTAAAATAATACAGGCCGAATTTTGGTAGAGCAATAAGCATAAAATCATTTTAACTAAAATAATTATAAACTAAGAATATTAAGCTTAATACTAAAATTACATGAGTAACAAAAAAACTGTTTTTGTATTTGTCTACATGGTAGTACTAGCATTAAAAAGTAAAAATTATTGCAATATATTATTTTTAAGAGCTACTGTAACACCATCGATGAATTTTACATAAATAATCATAAATAATTATATATATATATATATGTGTGTGTGTGTGTGTGTGGAGGTGTTTTAAAGGGAACTAACTTCATAAAAATTTCTTGAAATATTGCTACATCAAATAAACTATTTCGTTTCTGAAACATGTGTTAAACTATTCAATGAAAAAAAATATTAGTTATTTATTTCGCATGGTGATCAAAAACAAAATATTTTTGGCTCAAGTTGAATTAAATACTATAACAACCAAAAACTAATGAACGTAAAATGGATTTATTTCCTTTCACACACAGAAGGTACTATGGTCATTGATATAAATTCTAACCGAAGACTAATGGATCGCCGTTATGGAAAAAAAAAGTTAACAATGAAACTCGTAAATTATTATTAAGCTACATTTTGACAGCAGTAAGTTCAAAAACAAGCTTCGATTCCTTAAAATAACCGCAATTGTATAATATGACACCATTCTCTTTCTTACAAGAAGTCAAGCAAAAGCGTCATAAATTTGGAAAGAGATATTAATGTCACAGAAAGAAGCAACATTATTTTATAAAATAATCCAATATTTTCTGTAGTGTGAAAAATAAGTGTAATTTTTTGATGTTTCAATTAAAAAGGAAATGCATTGAACAACTGCAAAACTTATCAACCTAGATTGGTCAATAGCACGTCAATAAAAACTATTAATAAGTTATACTTGATTACATGCTACAGCAAGTATTGCTTTTATATAACCACTTAATTGTACTAATCTTCAAAAAACAGTGACAAAAATTGCATTGGCATTTTAATCGATTTTAACATTTACAATATGAACTCCAACTCTTTCTTTCAACAAGGAACATTGAAAAAGTCATAATTAAGCAAAACACATATGCACACATATATATTCAATTGAACATTGAAAGTAAAGTGTGGTAATTGGCGAAACCACCATTTCGCCAATGCTTGCCATAATAAATCGATGTAAAATGTCATAAAATTTCCTAATCAAATCTTAAAATATACATTTGTCAGTTATTAATCAACGGTATAAGCATACAATTTGGGGTGCCCGAATTGGACAGTTGACCATGTCTCATACTAATTCGACTGACAAAAGTTGTGGTCAGCTTGTTGACTGAAGAAGAGTATGAACAACATGAAATCAGTTCAGATATACGTGAGCTGTATGGGGCAGACCTCAGGATTACGTGGATTGAATAGTAATGTAAATAACTCCAAAATTTCTTCAAAGTATCGTTGAATTGGTAAAGATGCAACAAGAGTTTTTTTTTCTATTTTTATTTCTAGCAGCAGCACTTGATGAATACATCATTCACTGCAGTGAAAACACTCCGCGCAAAGATTCATGGAATACCAACAAAAATTAAATAAAAAAAGAAACAAATAATCAAAGAACAGAAGAGAAACAAAAGCATAAGCACAATCAGTGAATCAGTCTAATACCAGAGCTTGTAACTGCTCTTTGGCCCTTCAGTATCTATTGTAGATGTTACCCGAGATAGCAGGTCTAAAGGTGCTCAGCATTAATTAGGGAATTTTGTTTACACAAAACACCGTTAGGTTAGGGGAGGACTTTTACTCTATGTAGGTGACCCGTAAGGAAGTCGTGCCCGGTTTCCAGCCAGAAGGCATCAACCACATGGGTGATCATTTAACGTCTCATTCCAAGAATTATCTCAAATTTCTTCAAATAAAAAAGCTTGTATATATATTACTGCAAGAGTACAGTACCACTACACGTTATCACATTGAGGGTATTAGCTGTTTACCTTTATGAAAAAAAAATTGTGACCAAAAGCCCCAAACCCTCCATACATGAATCCAACGGTAGTCTATTGCAAGACAGCATCATGAGTCACGACTGCTAAATGTGGAAGCTCTAAATTATACTAAGGACTTGAAAAATTCGCACCCGAGTGTCATGAGATAATAGCAGGTATCATGCATAGAATGGAGGTTGAAAGGTTATTGGATAGAGAGAAATGATACAATTGGGCAAGCTTGGGCTTATCAAGCAATGGTCCGATCTTGCCTCACATTTATGCACCTTGACATGCCCTCACTCCATTAATAAATTCCTTTCAGCAATAATTAATTTCACAGCTGTATTTATACGGTACAACCTATTTCTTGATATAACACCTAGCTTAACGTATCTAGTTGGTTGGATGCATTAGTTCATTGGCTTTAGTTGGCTTCATTTTTAACAGCGTCGTAATGATAATATTGTTTCTGAGTTGAGAACTAAAATGCTGACAAGGAGAAAACATAAATCCCTCCTTACCAGTTTTGTATAGAGTAGTAAGTCAGTAATAACGTGCATTATGCTCAAAGTTAACATTCATTGATTCTGAAAATTTGATCATATACAAATTCCGTATAAAGAAATTCCAATTCAAATACTTAGAATGACCAAGTTATTATATAGGGGTACTCGCGTATATATCTATATGCATAGGAATTTCTACATATGTGTGTATATGCACTTATTTTCTTTTGATTAGATATTATACTTTTCACAAACTGTTATCTAAAATTCTATTTTGTATGAAACCAAATACTCAAGTCAATTCTTTCTTCACTATTTTCAGTTACTTTGTTTAACAGCAATATTTTAAATGATTTAAGGTGAATGTGAAGAATAGAGGGAAGTTCTACAGAAATACTCTTCTTTGTTTGTTACCGGCAATTTCCTACTAGTATTTAATTTAGAGTTTCTTTTTTTTATTTACTTATTTCGAAGGGAAAAAAATAAACACCATTCTACGATCGTCATCCCAAAGATGCTAGGGGGAAAAGTCAGGATTGCTTTGAGGAACTTCATTTCAATTGGAATTCACTTTTCTCTACGTTCTAAAGATGAAAGCCCCGCATACATCGATCGCAAAAGTGGCTTCAAACTAATAAAAAAATAAGAAAATTGGGAAACACAAAAGTTGTTAGAAAAGAGGTAACTGTCGAATTCGGTTTCCTGACTTCCAGACAACCTGTCGCCCATGTCTGTTACTTCTTTTCAAGAACGAAGAGGTGAGATTCGAACGACTTTGTGCACTTTAAAAATCCTTGAAGTGATCGGTAATTGCTCGAACTAGCATCGATTGAGAACTTGGCCACCATTGGGATTTCTTCTATTTCTTGAATTGTTTTTCTTTTTCTGTGCCTTCTCACTTTTCTTTCTTAGTTACACAACTTGTGAAATTACTGAATCGTGTTGAGACTTAACCTGAATTGTGTGCTTGTATCATTACTAATACAATACATTTGCTCATTATGTTTAAAAGGATTCCATTTCATTTCTGTTACTTTTTGATCGTGTCTATTTCGTACGTGTTTTTTGAACTGTTTTACTTTATTTATAAAATATAAGTGAATAAAACATTTATAAACTTTATTATATCTAAACTTTAAATGCAGTTATGCGTATGTAGTCCCTTTTCGATTTTTTGATACAAAAAATTACCTATTCAAAAAAATAGAAGAAATGTAGAAATATACTGGAAATAGAGTAAATGTTTAGCTACTCTGTTTCAAAATCTTTTAGAACTTCAAAAAAATAATTTTAAATTCTTATCTGAATTATTTATGTACTATTCAGGATTTTTTTTAAAAAAATATTCATCGACTAATACTTTTCAGAAAAACAAATACCATATATATTAAATAGACTGTCTCTATTTTATACAGAGAATTAGATTATAAAATTATTACAATCAAATAACATATATTTTGTTTAGAGCAATGTAATGCATCATTCAAAAAAACATTTCATATAATAAAATATCAACACAAATTTTTATAACTGGATTTGCTTCTTAATTTTTTTTGAAAAAAATGTTAAACTGATATTCAAGAGGATTTTTTCTGCTAAAATATAAAGATCATTTTATACACAGAATATAGGATATAAAACTTCTTATATTATATAAAATAGGATATAGAATTGAATAGTATATAGATATTGAATATTTTGTATATATATATATATGATATAGAAAGCATTATTCATAAATTCAAATCTGCTATCATAACTCTGAAATTAACACTGAATATTTTCACCGCTTTACATAATTAATTATTAACTGCTTATTATATACTTAGTAATTTAGTGATCTGATAAATTCGTATAGTATAGTAGAAATCATTATTATAATTTAACATAATCGTTAACTAGATTCTAGCATTTAAAATACCTTATTAAATGTACATTCCCAAAGAATTGCTAACATAGAAAGTATTAAAGGATGTATTAATTATATACGCCGATCAGATAATATGTTAAACATCTTTAGTCAAACAATATTAAGTCTGCTTACAAACCAATTATTGTACTACGGAAATATGAAAGAAACTACAGACACAATCATTTTATATGTAAGCTAAATTTTAATATTGTTTTTATTGTCGAACTTTGGTTTTCAGAGATACTGTACAGTTATTTAGTATCTATTCGTTAAATGTTTGTTTGAACGTACGGTGTAATATAATACAGAAATAACATTTTTTAACATATTATTAAGACATCCTCTTATATACATAATCATCAATCCTCAAGTAACCGATAATAATTCTAATGGTAGAAATTATTCTGTTATTTACTTTCAAAAAAAAGGAATTAATCTAAATTGAAATCCAAAAACAATTATTCAAGAAAAACCTTTGAAAAGATTGCACAATAACATGCTGTAAGAGAAATTAAACTTACATTGATAAGTTTTTATATTCTAATGATTTTTTCAGAATCTACGAATTATGAATAATTAAAATTATTAATATCATGCTAGTTACAATTCAGATCACCATATATACAAAACATGATTCATTTTTCGAAAAAAAAATTGCTCTTATGTTTTACTTACGTTATATTTTAACGTAAAATATTTATTTCTAGCTAAGTTATAATTTTACTATACGTATTAATAAATTCCATTTATTACAAACTAATTGTTATTTGAAAGTATAAGTTATCCTTACATTTAAAATTTATAACAAAGCGCTAAAGTATTAAATAATAATATGTATTTACAAAAAAGTAGTCCACATTGGGCAAATATTCATCATCGGTTTCAAAAAATATTTTACATATCTTATAAATTTTTCTGAAATGTATTGTAATATTGAAGTTATTGTAATATTACATTTAATTACAATTCTTGTACTATTGAAAGCATAAGTACTTTAA
Source organism: Trichonephila clavipes (assembly GCA_019973935.1). NCBI lineage: Eukaryota > Metazoa > Arthropoda > Arachnida > Araneae > Nephilidae > Trichonephila > Trichonephila clavipes. The sequence continues at coordinate 172,294 of BMAU01020928.1, forward strand.
AACCCAAATACAAAAAAAATATTAAAGTCACGAAAAACACAAAATTTTCTTACTTAAGAAGACTTGGTACCCTAAAAATCACAAACCTATCGTTTTTTTTTATTTTCATTTAATCTTATTCTTTGCATTATTATCTTTCGATTGATATATCACTTGTGCATGTCGGAAAGTTAGAAGTTGAATAAAACTTTTCATTTGAAAACAAATTAGGGCAATTCAGCCACACACCCTTTTTAGAAAAAAAAAAAAGCGAAAAATGCGTTATGATAAAAAAAATCTATTTTATAAATAGAAATAATAACTATAAAAAAAGAATGTGTAGTATTAAAAACAGAATATTTCCGAGGCAATGCAATAATGTAATTTTTCTTCCTTGTGAAATGTGTGCATGTAAAATTTTTAAATTAAGGCATTTTATATTAATAATTTTATATAATTTCAATTCTTATTCCTGATATATTTTTCATACAAATGTAATACTTTAATATTATAAGAAGAAAAACAGCTAAAATTTCTGTCGTGACAGAAAAAAATTTTAAGTTTTTCTTGTGCAATTAGTACTCTCTAATAGTTGATCATTTATAAAAATGTGTGGGTTGAAAACATATGAAAATGCAATTATTTTAAAGAAAAACGTATAAGTAATATCTTAAAGTGGTATTTTAAATTTAATTAAGCTTATAATAATTATTTTTTCAGAATTATAAACTTTAAAGTGGTTTTTCTCAGTTTGTGTTTTTCGAAACCTTAGTGCATTCAAAATGCTACTCCTTCGACAATTATTTACCAATCACTTCAATTTTTTCCTGCGTGTTAAAAATAAAGCATGTAATAAAAATTAGGGATCCGTTTTGCTATAAACTGAATACTTTTTAAAAAAAAAAAAAATGTAAGACATGTTGGCTTTTTTTCGTTGATTTTTAGCCTGTTATTCCAATATTTTATTTTTTTCTTTCTCGAAAATAAATAAAGCTATTGTTAAATCGATCCCTTAAGTTGTTTAAAGCATCCATAAGTATATTATAAAAAATTTCAGGTCAAAAATTAATTTTTACAAAATGAGTAAGATTTTAAAAATTTTCCCAATTTTCTTGAAAAAAAATTTAAATTTTAAATTGTGTGAATAATATATGAAAATATTCATCTGGTAACATTTTCCTGAATAGAAACATTGTATAAAAATGTTAAAAATATAATTTTTAAATACGTAAATAAAGAAGTTTGCTCAAAGGGTTCCAAGTCCCCTTAAGGTATCCAAATATTGTAACCGTGAATTTAAAAGCGCATAAATGGATAATGTTCATGATATTTAGTGTCACTTAGATTATAATATAAGTATAAAATTGTTTTAAGGACATTTTAACAAAAATATTAATTTAAATACAATTTTTTCGCAAAAAATTAACTTAAAATAACCATTTTACAAAAATGTTCTCCATTTATAAAAAATGCTTCTAAAATAATAATATTTTGTTTATATAAAGTAAAGACTTCTCCAGATAGTCTGAACTATTTTTTTGAAAAAAAAAATTTGCATTATTTTCAGAGTTACAAGTTATTGAAATGATTATCGGCATTTTTCTCATAAAATTTAACCCCTTTGTTGTCGTAAAACATGGATAAACCCATTTCTAAGTTATATGTTTCAAAACCTCTAGTTGAGCCTCACTGTTCAGAGGTCTGAGCTATATATACAGGCAAAATATTATTATTATAGAAGCTTTTTTCCGAAAGGAGAATATTTTTGAAAAATTTTTTTTGTTCATTTTTGGCAAAATATTGCACTTAAATAAATTTGTATTGTAATAATATTCTCAAAAAACAATTTTGTATACATTTTCTGATCTAAGTGATACTAAATATCAATAATATTATCCATTTATACGCTTTTGCAAAATCACGGTTCCGAACGTAGTCGGATAACTTAAGAATTTTTACATTTATGAAATTAAAGTACTTTGTCCCCTTCTGAAATCTGTAGTGTTAAGCATGTCCACAGTTTTTAAATTTTTTTATCTTGCTTTTTGTGTATAACAGAAACCGATACACAATACTTTTTACCTTAGAGAAAAGAAATAAGGAGGTTTTCTAGTAGTTCTAAGCATTCCTTTTTGAAAATCTATCATTGTTAATTTCCAAGAAGATTACCCATTGTTGATGCCATCATGTCGAATATCTATATTACAAGCCCTAAAAATTATTAAATATCTCACAAAAAGTATGAAATTTATATTTATTATTCTTCTCTGTTTACACTGGTAATCAATATTAAGTGAATTAACATTTACATTAAAAATATACATATATATATATATATATATATATATATATATATATATATATATATATATGTATATATATTATAAATGCCAAAGTTTGTGAGGATGTTTGGCCGTCTTTCACGCAAAAACTACCTAAGGATTTTAATGAAACTTTGCAGTAATATAGCTTATAAAATAGAATAACACATAGGCTATAATTTATAAAGATATTGTGTGAAGTGTCCAAAATATAACGATATTTGTTAATTAAAAAGGAAACTATTCTGCCATCTGCAAGCAATTCTGGCGTGGACTGCAAAAACCCACGACAGCATATATCTATCCTTTGTTTGTGAAAGAACCCTTTTTCTTTTGGCTACGCAAGGCGCTCGCTTCTAATTAATTCCTAATTTTTTTTTATTTCAGAATAAAACTAAGTTTTGAAGGGAGGGGTTGTTATAAATCTCTCTTTACTGAATGTTTTTTTATGATTTTATTATGCACATTTGGTAGTAAGAAATCGATCTTTTTTTTTTCAAAAAATAAATGCTTTATCGGTTCTGGTACTTAAAGTAAATAAACTTTCTTCTTCACACTACATCATTTGGACAAATTTTCCAAATTTGTTTGTGGTTAGAAGTTAATTATAACGCTATAATTTTAATTGAATAGGCAGATATTGCAATTTTAAGTATAAAAAAATAATTATAACTACTGTACTGCATTTTTCGGAGGGAGTGAATATTAAAGTAGCACTGTTCAGCTACACGAGGACTTTTGGAAACGGACAACGTAATTTTGAGCCATGGTCAAGTGACGTAGACGACTCCTGAGCTGGCACTCCTTCTCCTAACTACCACACCACACCAACTTAGAAGGAATATTCTACCAATATACTTAGCAGGAATATTCTTTTGAAATCCACTCTTGAAATATATATGGAAGCACGGGTTCTATGATGAGTATTTTAGCGGGGAAGGCGAACAGTTTTGCAGCAGATATGCGTTTTCAGCTGAAAGCATTTTTTGCGGATTGCAAAGATTATCATTTATTTCCCGAAAAATAGTTTATGTGAAAATTTCAGTGTCTTATGTTTTTGTATGCTAATGAAGACCTTAGAAAACGACTTGACTATTTATTTTAAGTGAATGGTGTATATAATTAATCATACAGTGCAATTTTTTAAATTAATTTATTATCTCTAACGGATTAAATTTCCCGAAGTGAGTATTTCGTTTATGTATATCCCTTTTAATTTTCAGTGTAGTGATAACAAAAAAAAAATATTGTATGTAAAAAACTGCAGTAAATCATACGGCGGAGCATCTTATATATTAAAATTCGTTGATAAACAAACGTATCTATGTAGGTCGGTATATATGAATATAGCCCAATTTTTCTCTAACCACAAGACGCAGAAACTAGCAGAATGTATCAAAATTTTGGGAATGATGCGAGGAATCCGTTTTGACTATTTATATTCCAATATTCCAATTAGTTAAAAAGATATTGATTAAAAACCTTAAAAAACATTAAAATGCATCGTGGCGCCATCTGCATAGAATATCGTAAAAAAGTTCTGTTTTTACAAACAACGAAATTTTGCATATAAATAAATTTATTTAAAAATTAATATAATAAAAATTATATATATACACTCTGTCGCAAAAAATATATGCACCCAGAAGAAATCAAGCTACAATCACGAAACTCGGCAAGAATGTAGTCTGGTAAGAGATATGCAAATGATTAAAATTTCGAAGCCAATGAGACAAGGCTATGTGCTATGCGCATATTAGTTGCGCAACTGGGAGAGTTTAAAAGCATGAGTACGAGCGCCGTACGGCTATCCAAACGAATCTGATGACTTTGATAGACGATATTGAGACTTAGGATGCCTCTAAGACGTAACCGGCGGCAGTACAAGCAGCTAACGGACTCGATAGGGCCGCATAATAGGCCTCAGAGAAGCAGGTTGGTCGAATAGACGCACGGCCGCCACCTCGGTCGGAACGATATGGTAGTTGCTCGGTGTTGGCAACAGTGGATCACAGAAGGTAGAGTGTACCGTCGCGGAGGGTCAGGACGTCCCAGGAACACAAATGATCGCGAGGATCGTGCAATCAGAAGAGTGGCCACTTCGGCACCAACAACGTCGCTAGCATCGATTCAACGCCACTTACCTCCTTCCAGACATCCAGTGCCATCAAGAGAAACCATAAGGAGACGACTGACCGAAGTTGGCTTGAGGAGCCGACGTCCGCTAAGACGCTTACCACTGACCCCACATCATAGGCAGTGTCGACTGGATTTTTGCCGACCTCGGGCAACTTGGAGTGTGACAGACTGGAGACGTGTCATCTTCAGTGATGAATCCCGATTCAGTCTCAGTGCTGATGACCACCGCACACGTGTCTGAGGCGCACCGGCCAGCGGTCCGATCCGGCATTTATTGTCGAGCGGCATACAGCAATTTCACAAGGTGTGACAGTGTGGGGAGCAATTTCTTGGGACACACGATCATCTTTAGTGGTCCTCAAGGCACTTTGACAGCTCGCAGATACGTGGACGATATTTTAACGCCGATTGTGCTACCCATGCTATCAAGTCGCCCAGGTGCCATTTATCAACAGGATAATGCTCATCCACATACTGCGCGACTCTCCCAACAATGTCTTCAAGGATATGACGTCCTACCATAGCCTGCCAGGTCACCAGATCTTTCACCAATAGAGCATGTCTGGACGCGCTGGGAAGGCAACTGCAGCCGTCCCGAGATACAGGAGAATTAACTGCGCAGATGCAAAGACTATGGCAGGATCTTCCACAGGGGGTCATAAGTGATCTAATTGAATCGATGCCACGCCGAATTTCGGCTTGTATAGTTGCCAGAGGTGGCTTTACTACTTACTGATTTTTAACCTTTGCAAGCTGTAACCGCTTAATAAAATGATATTTTTGTTCTGAATTTTTAATTATTTGTTTATTTTCATATACACTACATGCATACCAAATTTCGTGAATGTAGCTCAATTTCTTCTGGGTGCATATATTTTTTTGCGACAGAGTGTATATATATCTTTCATTTTAATTATTTCACAATTTCTTTTAAATAGAAAATGAGTCGAAATCGGAAATATTTATTTATTTAAAGGAATTAATCAAGTTCTGAAATTTAAAGTTTTATCTACAAGTTGCTTATAGAAATATTGCAGAAAAAACAAAAGAAATATTTTTTTTAAAAAATACTTACGTAAAGAAATGTTTAAAACTATTTCAAAATAAGAAGAAAAGGGAAAATTTATAAAAGTAGAGAAAGCCCGTGCAACGCAGGGCTAAGCGGTGACAGGGGGTGGGGAGTGGAAGTCATTTTGAAATGAGTATTAGAAGTTCAGATTTTGTGAAAGAAAGGGAAAATTTACAAAGTAGACATATCCCGTGCCACGCCGGGCCATGAAAACTAGTATATATATATATATATATATATATATATATATATATATATATATATATATATATATATATATATATATATATATATATATATATATATATATATATATATATATATATAACTTCGGCTAATGTTAAAGAATAGGCGCCAAATTCGCAGAATATATTTTTTCAGATATTAGAGTACTCAAACATTAATATTATATTCTGGCTAAACTATCCTGTAGAGAATCACTTATTTCATCCTACTACTCATTTTTATACGAGTTGACACATTTTATCTTTTATAAAATGTACATTGTATTTTTTTCCTATACCGTAATTCTAAATGAGCTATCCCTTCACATGTTAAAAGGAAAAAGTTATTATTTATGAAATATTTTGAAACATTAAAAACAATTTATAAATGCATAAGCTACAATGTCAAAATTTTTTATAAAAATTGAGGCATTTTCTGTCCGAATATATATATATATATATTTACTAATGAGTTTGTTCAGTTATGTATTTAGTCAATATAGAGTATGTTTGCTTATAGCGAATTTTGAAATCGCCATTAGATTCAAAATCTTGTCTATGAATGTTTTTTTTATTAAGTTTTATTTGGCTTTGTTCTTTTTTCCTTGTGTGTTTTTCTTGTTTATATAAAAATATTATGCCAACTTCTGATTTTGTGCCTATAAAATAATTGTGGATATGTTATCTATGAGTGGATTAGATTTTGGAATTATTGCTCTTTTATTTCACTTTATATTAATGTGATTGTAAAAACTTTTGCTAGTTATCTTTTATTTGGGTCCTTTCATTATACCTTTAACTTTTAAAATAACTATGAATTTGAAAAATAACAAGTTTTAAGCGACTGGCAATTTGTTATACCAGGGTATGACATTGCTCGGTGGTACAGTATAATGGTGTCTGTGCCATCGTCATCCATTTGCCATTTTCTGAGACCTTGTGTAGAGATTTTGTGTGTGTTTGGGTGTGGCTTTGGTTGGTTGTGGTGATGGGCACAAAGGTTCCGAGTTGGCATATAAAAAAACTATAAATTTTTTAAATAATACAAAAAAATGTGTGAATTGTTTTGATAATCAGAATTTTTTTGCTTTCCCTTCTGTATCTAAACATTGTCGTTTTAGATTTTTTAAAACTCGAATTTTTTGGAACTCTAAATATAAGAATTTATCTCGTACAACAAAACGAAATATTCATTTTTCCGATAGTATGGATGAAAATCAAAGAGATAATGATTTTGGTAACATATTAGAAACTCGGTTTTTCAGAGATGTTCATGCTTTAAAACTAAAATTTAAATCTTGCACTGATAAAAGATGCAAGGCGTGTGGCATGATGAGTGGGGAACAGTTGGATATGGATGCAGGTTATATATTTTGTAAGACTTTTAACTGTGTTTACAAAATGACATGCAACATATGTAAATTTGCTTACATAGGTCAGACCTCTAACACTATCAATATTAGATTGAACCAGCATAGGTCTGACACAAGGAAATTTGATTGCAACAAAAACCAGGCTAAGATTGAGATAGGACACTTTCATAAACATGGATTCAATAACATAACTGTACATATACTTAGAATAGTGCCAAATATTAAACAAAGATTATGGTTCGAAAACTTTTATAGATTCATTTAGATCATATTATCCTTATGGTTTGAATGTTGTATGGAAAGGTGAAAGTGTCTTATTAACTTTTAAACAAAAATCCGAAAATTCATTATATCTTCCGAATTTTAATAAATTTATTGATAAAAGTAATAATATTCGTTTAGCGAGAATTTCAAAAGCTAAACGCAGAAAAAGGGTTACTAGAGACATGTCAACCCTCAAGAATTCTTTGTTAGAATTAGCCGCTAAATTTGATGATAACTACAACACAGGCTTAATTAAATCGTTTATGTTTGGCTTGAATAAATCTGAAATTAAAACTATGACAGATATTTTAAGCAGATATAAATTTCGAGATTCTCATGGTATGCATATGATTCGAGACCTTAATAACTATTTAGTACAAAAATGAATATTAAATTAGATGCAAGTGAAAATTACTCTACAGAATATTGTACATTATTATTTATGAATAAATCCTTTAACAAAAAATTAATTTTTCAAGTATATTTCAAAAAAATATCAATCCTTTTTTCCTATTAAAAATATTATTATTAAAAGGCTTTCAAATACAACAAGAAATTTGGTAGATTTATATTTAATTATAATCAAATCTCGGAGCTCCTAAGTTCTGAATCATGTAGATGAAATCTATATCGAGACTATATTGATGATTATCATCAGCACGTTGTCACAGGAGACCTTAGCATCGTGAAAGATGATTTGTTAATAAATTTTATGGGAAAAGGTACCGGTTTTAGACTTATGATCACAAAAAATAAATCTAATGTTATGAAACAAATCATAAAAGATTTAGATAAATTCTACCTTAAAATGGCAATTAAATACGGAATGCCGATTGAAGCATTCAATCAATTTAGATCTTATGTAGCAACAGAGATTCGGGGAATTAGATTTTACTGTTGAAAATGAAATTATGTATAAAGATCTTAAATCATCAATAGTAAATATCCAAAATGACTTCGTTATTACATATGTTGATAAGGTATCTGCTAATTATGCCATAATTTGTAAATATTTTTACAGTAAAATATTAAGTAATCACATTTTAAATAATAATTCATTTCAAAATCATTTTCACAATAATAGAGAAGATGATAATCGTCTTTTAGCTCTGAACAAAAGACTGAATATTCATCTAAATAATATTAAATATCCAAGTATTTTTAACACCAAAATTTCATAAAAGCCCTATAAAATTCCGTAGTATCACTAATGGATACAATACATATATCACAAAGTCTGGGAAGATCTTGCAATCTCTTCTTCAAAGTCTAATTGATAATTTACAAAAACACGGCAATTATTAAAAATAGCTTAGAGATTGCTAGAGTTACTAAGGATATATTGATTTTCTATACATGGTTTTGATTTCGAGGACCTTTAATTCTATAGATATTGATGATATGATTAAGGTTCTTCAGTTAATTTATGATAAATATGAGTTATATACTTAAATGAAAAAAGAAAAATTTGATATTCTTGTTAAACCTCATTTTAAAAGAAAATTTCATTACATTTGATCATAATCTTTATAAACAGATCAAAGGATTACCTCAGGGTGGTCCAGCTAGTAATTGTTTAGCGAACCCTATATTTACATTTTTTTGAAATAGATCATGTTATAAATGATTCTTACTTAATTTATCGTTATATAGATGATATAATAATTTTTGGTAAAAATAGTGAATACAAACCAAATATTACATTCTACCCTGATTATCTCAAGCTCCTTAAAACTAACTTCAACTCTAATAGGGTGGAATTCTTGGATTTAGACTTGCATCTTATTAACAATAATGTAGTCAGTAATATTTTTGACAAAAGAGATTCGTTTAAGTTCCATATAATTAAAATTCCCGTATGGAACAGTAATTTTCATATATCAATTTACAGAAATATCATTTTGAATTTTTATTTAGAAATGATAACTTAACTACCCACAAAATAGATAAATACAATAATATAAAAATTTTTTTCAATGTTGTTTAGATCATGAATACCCTTTTAATTTCTTGAGATCTTATATTCATCACAATTAATTAACCGTCTTGCTACTTCGAATTCCAAATCCACCACACAACAATAGGTTTTCAAAGTCAGCATGTTAGTGGTCTTGCTGTGAAGATTATATCATAACACTTACATCACAGTTTACATTATTTCCACACACATCTTGAACATCTTACACATTATTGACAACCAACCAAATTAGAGCCTAGCAAATTTACATTTTGACAATCAACCAATTCAAATTCTACCATATTTGATTGTCGTCTTTTTTGATATCTGTCTTTGCTGGTTGGTTTAAAAAGTTAGCTCAAAATATGTTTTTATGTATATTCGAATTTTTTAACTTGGTGAATAATTGATTTTCATTGATGTCAAGACGCTTGATTCTCTTCGTTAAAGCTCTGTGAGTAAATAAATTTTGTTAATTTTTCTTTGAAAATACTTTTCTTATGTAATTGTTTTAGGATTTTCCCACATTTCTTACGTAATTGTGTTTTGCGATTTTTCTGCTTTAAGAGTTTGGGAGAGTTTGTTACATAATAGTAGTGAGTGGTTTATCATACACTCTGAGTTTTTACATACTCTGAATTTTGTTTATTTTATTTTATTTTTGGTTTTTCCTACCGAGTTGCAAAGGGGGAAGGTTGGCGCCTTCAATTTAGTTTAACCCCACTTATTCGGTCCTAAGTCCGAAAATTGCTTTCTGACTCGCTAGGTTCTTCTTTTTGTAGTTCTTTTTATTTCTCTATAATTTTGTTCTTCATGTTCAGCTTTTCATATTTTTATTACGTTATTTCTTGTTATGTTCTTTTATCTATTATTTCTTGTTTTTGATAAATAATACATATTTCTTTTATATATATAGTTATATATATATATATATATATATATATATATATATATATATTCAACAATATTAGCAACGATAAAAAAATTATTAAAGTGCTAATATTACATAGTATATCTATATGCTGCTTGAACCTTTGTATCCATTGGAACGATTTGAATAATCATAACCAAACATCAAACACTCGTCATTTTGATTGAAGTAATTATTTTCCAAATGAGTTGCTATTGGTTGAAAATAAATGTTATTTAAAAGCGCAAATGCCAAAAGAACTCTTTGCTTTGAATTCATGTTTTGAATGTGCTTTCTTAACATCTAAAAAGCTTATTTTATGTAAAAAAGAGAAGTTTGAAAGGCATTTCCGAAAAAAATCGATAGGAAAATCAATATGTTATTTCCCATTTAATTGAAATTTCTCGAATATGACCTTATCGGATTTCGTCCTATTAAATGCTGCCCTTTCCAGTAAAATTAAACCTCCTTTCTTCTTATTTCTTCTAACTTTGTGATGTAATGGAGATTTTGGAGTTTTAGTTTGTTTAAAATTGAAATTGACTCGAAAGTACACGAAGCAGTTTTGGCGACTGCATTCAAAATTTTGTCGATATTACACGATGACAAAATTATCCCCTTAACCAGTTTACCCGTACTTCGCACGGGCTACTGAAATCTGACCAATAGAACCGTTGTTTTCTTCGTCCGTTCTTTGATTTGAGTGTATTTTTAATTGCTATACTGATATTTAGTGCTAATGTTTCCAGACGAGGATGCAATGTGCCTGTGAAACTGAAGTGCTTCACAATGGGAATTTTCTTTGTAATAAAGGTAGGAATTTTTCTTTGATAAAGAGGCAGGAATTTAAATGTTTTAATTTGTTTTTCTACTGTATGCTACTTGTGCATTCAGACAACTATTTTTTTTTTGAGTTTATGCATACACACGCTCACACACAAAGTCATTTCATGTAGAATAATGAAATAAATTTGGATACAGAACTGATTATTTTTTTTTCTTCAGATAAATCGTCCAGTGATATTAGTGTTTTTATCAAACAGAAAAAAAAAATGTTACAAAGCGATTTTTTTCACATTTTCTACATTCCAGAATGGAATTTAAATGTCCCCTACTATAAAAAGGGATAAAGGGGGGGGGGATCATGCTGCTAGAATTTAAACTTAATCTCACTGACTGCATTGAATAATCATTCAGACTGGACAATGTGCAGTTTGTTGCATGAGAAGAATTTGAAATAGAAACATAGCCCAAAAAGAGAGAGACGATATACGTTCTCCTGTTTGTAATGTGAGATTTAGTTTCATACAATCTTTCAAATTTCACGTAAAGATCCACTCACTCACACATAAAGAACCAAGTGTTTTAAAATGTACGAACAGGAAAATTTACTGAATGACAAATGAAATATCCTTCACAGTATGCAGAGTGCACTTACAAAAAGCAAGCAATAGGTGATTTTTCTGTTACACAATTGTAAAGTAAAAAATTACGTAAAAATTTAAAATTAAAAAAAAATTAAAATTAAATCCTTTCATTTTTTTCTTATTTTATTAAGTATGGAGTTAAGTTATATGCAATAAAAAAATTGTGCCTTTTCTTAAATATTTTGAATAAAAAATTAATTGGTTAAGGGGTGAAGCATATAGAGATAGACAGCTAATTATGAATGTTGCAATAGAATATTTTCTATATAAATCTTTTCCTTTATTTTTTTACCTCCAAATGTCCCTCGTAGGCAGTCGCACCATTTTTTTTGTTATTTTGAAACATACATAAAATACTTAGGCAGCCTATTTACTAACTTTTGTCCTGTGCTACAAAAAGAAGAGCCGAACTCACGGATTGCATACAAGATAGGCGAAAAGAAAAAAAAAAGAAAGATGGAAAAGAAAGATTTCTTTTGATCAGCCCTATCGGGAATATGGTGCTCAACGGGGTGCTTGAGAATGCATCTTTTGATGCAGCCCAAAGACATTGTTCCCAATCTGAGAAGTCCACTGCTTTTCTGTTTATGGAGGTTTCCGGAAGAGGTGGACGTGACAGCATTCACCAATGAGCACACTTCTGAAAAGGGAACGGGTTCCCAGCGCTTTGGGAATCGAATCACAGACAAAAACTGGTTACGGGAGGACAGAAAGGAATAGCGAAATGGGTTCGAGATAGGTGCTTATCGAAGATGAAAGGAAGGCCATTTTTATATTCCACTCTCAAATATTTTCCTTTCGTAAAAGGTTTTTGACTGCTTTATTAATGTCGAGTATTGCCAGGGTCTTCTGACAAGGAACTGTTTTTGTGACATTTATTTGTTTCTTCCGGTTTGTGTTTGAAACAAAAATACGTGGCATTTATTACGGTTTTCTTTGATATGGACCATTTGAGGATTGTAAGCGAAAGATTTAAACTCGTCAATAGGAGCTTTAATACAACCAAAGAATTGCACAGATATATCATTAAATGTTGTAACGGTTTGCAGACTGCTACTTGTAAAAGTGTTTTTCTTTTATCGGTAGTCATCACAGATTTCGATGACATGTTTTCATGTCGTTATCTTCGCTTTCTTATTCTTTCATCTTAGAAATAGTTTTTTATACATAAATGGCTTTATACCTCTTAATACTTGTATACGATTTTGGATCATCATCTGCAAATTAAATTTATCAATTTATTTAATTATTTAACTTAAAATAAAATTGTTATTTTAGATGTGTTTTTTTTTTAAATTTTGGAAACATTTTTCGTTTATTTTACTACCATTTAAGATTTTCAATTCATTGAAAAAATGAACACCAAATTCAACTGCAGCTCATTTATTCTCCATTTTAATTCGCTATTTAAAAATTTCACAATCGGAGAATAGAATTTCAGATGTTTCTTTCGTACATCTGCCATTTAGAATACAAAAATTCGATAGTTCATTTTTTTCTAGTTAAATTTGAGTAAAAAAATAATATTCTCTTCAAGTGTGATATTGTTTTGTATGGTTTTAAAACTATTGGTGTATTATTTAGAAAAGATTAAAATGTTCTAAACCTTGCGAATGTCAGACCTGTTTATCTAATGCTGTAGGGAACAAAATGATATCAAATTTATTATGCAGTATACTTTTTTTTCACTTTATCCACTATTTTGTAAAGTGAATAAGATAATTTAAGAAAAAAATTCAATATACTCAGTACACATATGATAAAGAAATTTAACATATAGCTTTACTTCAATAATTTATTTTTATTTATTCGATTTTATTAATAATAATCAAAATAGAATTAAACAAAGAAATAAGTATCCAAATACTAAGTTTTACTTTTAGGAACAATAATTTTACATGGTGAGTGCAACCAAACTGCGTTCTGCGACATGCTAAAATACATGAATATATTAATGCGAGAATTTCATCTCACAAATTTTTCAAAATACAATATGGGAAGTAAATGATATACACCCTTATGTTTAAACAAATGGTCAGAAAGCAAGAAAAATCAAAAGCCATTTTATTTTTTAAAGTTCTCTTTGAAATATTAAAGGGATTTTTTTTCTTGTTTATTTCTTTTTGACAGACAGTTTATCAGATATTCTTCATACATTTGATGGATTTGGAAAACGCTTTTCGTAGATGAAAAGTACCAGATGGTATGCGATAGCAAAACTGAATAATCCAACATATTTTACGCAATGTTTTTAAAAATGCATTTGTATATTTTTATCCTACTTTTGATATTTTACTACTCTGGTTTTTGGAACATTAACCTTGGTTTAGAAGTGATTTAAAAGAAAAATTCATGGCTTACCTTAAAGACATAGAATCTCCTGAATGATTTTTCCAGATATTTTTTGGCTGAAAATTTGTAAACAAAATAAACTTTGGCCATGTATAAATACTACTGAACATTAAGATGCAAATGACTATATTTTAATTGAAAATTTGAATTAATTATCCATCGTTAGTCATTTCAGTACACACCTTGCATAAAAATTAAAAGAAATTAAATCACCCAACTAAAAAAATGATTAAATTTTAAACCAATCGATTGGTGGTTGAAATATATTCTACAATTTATGGTATATTTCTGTGACTTATGTAAGGTATATTTCATATCATAATATGATTCAAGGTAATTGCAATTGCACAAATACACTCATGGACAAAAGAAATTAGTGCACCAAAAAATAATTGCGGGATCGTAACAAAATTTAGCATGAAGGTACATGTTGAGGATATATGGAAATGATTCGAAATGCAGCGTATAGCCGGTAGAGGGCGTTTAACGTCGTTCTCCGTGGAATATAAAACAGGTAGCCAAAGCTTGTTTGAGTGTGCTGTATCGTTTACATTGCAAGAGCTTAGGTAGACATGACATTACGCCGTTTTGGAAGACAATATGAGCAGCTGTCGCAGTTTGAGAGGGGGAGAATCCTCGGTATAATGGAAGCTGAGTGGTCATCTAGGCGAGTATCTCGTCATTTAGGCCTCACTGATTATGTTGTGAGGAGGATCAGTGGATCCGAGAGATGCCATTTACACGAAGGCCAGGCTCGGAACGCCCTCGACAGACCAGTCGTGGAGAAGACCGCCACATCGTAAGAAATGCACGCGTACAGCCAACTGCTTCAACGGCCGCCATCCAGACACAGGTAGAAACGTCATTAGGGCCCCTGTGTCTTCTCGAACCACACCAAGGTGCCTGGCTAAAGGACATTTGGTATCGCGGCACCCATTACGTGTGCTGCCCTTGACTCCCACCCATCGATGCCTGCGTTTGAAGGGGTGCTGCGCACGAGGAAACTGGACTGCAGCTGAATGGTAACAGGTCGTCATTAGTAACAAATCCATATTCAATCTCAGCAGTGATGACAATCGTGTTCGTGTGTTAAGATCCCGTGTTGAACGCCTCAATCCTGACTTTGTTTATAGTGACACCCCATTCCCACAGCTGGTGTAATGGTATGGGGTGTCATTGCCTACAATACACGGTAACCCCTGGTATTGATCCGGGGCACAAAGAGAGCCCAGCGGTATGTCCCTGACATCCTGCAACCACATGTGTTGCCACTCATGCAACCGCTCCTAAGACACTCGGCCTCACACGGCAAGGGTGTCACAAGACTGTCTCTACTATCTTACTACCCTTCATTGACCTGACAAATCCCCAGATTTGTCTCCAATTGAGCATATATGGTATCATTTGCGATGACGAGTTGGGAATCCCGTGAGTTTGAAGGAACTAGAAGCAAAGTTACAGCAAATATGGAACGAAATGTCTCAAGACATCATACAGAACTTGTATGCCTCAATGCCTGATCGTATCGCACCGTGCTTTCGCGCTACAGGGGGTTCAACAAGGTATTAAATCCCCCGTTCTTTTGCCTTTTTCTCCGAAATAAATGATCGTTTTTATTTTATTTTCTAATTATTTGCTTATAACAAATGTAGTCATTACGTTTGTAAAATTTCGTTTCATTTTGACGACTCCCTCTTGTTGCACTGATTTTTTTGTCCTTGAGTGTATATCGGTTACGATTTCAAATACGAGGAAGGTATAAAAACTTTCATGATTCGATTACAAAATTGCAGATGATTTCTTTAAAATATTTTCAATTTTAGATGTAGTCTTTCTTTATACTTTTGAAATCATTTCCGAGAGAGGGACATAAGGCTGACTACTACTGAGATCATGTTTTAAATCTCCAGATTTCATTTCTATTCTTTGGTTCGTTTGTCAACAGTATATATATTTGTATAATTGTGTGTGTTGAATATGTTGAAGCAGTGTTCCTAAAATAAGTATGCATTTAGTTTTCTTAGATAACTTTCTTTACGAAGTTTTTTTTATCATTACTCTCTCTCTCTCTCTCTCTCTGATTTCAGTTTTTCCATTTTCAAAAATCCCTGTACGGGGATAACAGAAGCGAATCATCTGCTCCAGCGCTTTTCACCGGGGGCACTTATGCGTCTCATGTTTCTCATAAACGATTACTTTGAGACGCATTACTTGTAATAATATCACTTATTATTAGACATAAAGAAATCCCTCTTTGTGATTTCGAAAACTTTCAAAACGTCCTTTGAATATTGGTCAAAAATGAACTAAAGTACAATATTCAGTATTCAGTAGTGATAATAAATGAGCCATGTGCTGCCGTAACTTGGCCTGAGTTATTATACGGAAGAAGTTTAGAGAAGGAAGATAAACTTAAAGGACGTAGTAGGATTGGAAAGCATTACTTTATCAAATGAAGTACTGCCCATGTTACCCTTAATCTTACTGCTCGTACTTGCTTTAGTGGCATTATGCAATATTTCTCATTGCTGCTGTTGAAGGGAGTAAGAAAATGAAACCACTCACTCCCGCCAATGGATACAACACTCGCATAAGATTCCAGCCATTTAGAGGTTTCATTTTAAATTAATCCATTTTGATATATCAGGTAGTTATACGAGAACTATTTTTTAAGTAAGATCCGTTTGTTTAAAAAAATAACGAAACTATTTTGTTTCAGAAGTCCTTTATTTTAGGATTGTACATACTTTTGCCTATTTTTCTACATAGTTGCCGAGTTTATTACTGCACTTGCCATAACTTAGAACTAAATTTTGAAAAAGTATTCAAAGAAATCTGCAGCCTGGTTGGACAGCCTAGAGTTCACGTCCGCTTTCACTTCTTCGTTGTCACTGTAGCGCTTCCCGGCAAGACTGTGTAGGAGATACCGGAAAAGGTAGAAATCCCTCGGAGCTAGGTCGGGGCTGTATTGTGCATGGTCTAAAACGTCCAAGCTAAAAGATTCAATTAACTCTCAAATGGTTCGAGAAGTGCGAGGCATTGCGTTATCGTGGAGGCGCAAAACACCTTTTGACAGCATGCCACGCCGTTTGTTTTGCAATGCTCTTCGGAACTTCCGTAGAGTTGCGCAGTAGGCACCTGAGTTGATCGTTGTTCCTATTCGTATTAAGTCCACCAGCAAAACTCGTCGCCGGTTCTAGAACAATGTAGCCATAATCTTACGCTTCGACAGCGTTTGTTTGGCTTTGAACTTGACGGGAGAGGATGTGTGTTTACATTCTATCGACTGTTGCTTTGATTCCGAGGTGATATGGGACACCCATATTTAATCTCCAGTAATGATTCTACTCAACAAGTCATCCCCTTCTTCCTCGTTACGAAAAAAAAAGTCCGATGAAATGGAAAACCTCTTCTCTTTGTGTTTCACTGTGAGTAGTCTGGGTATCCACCGAGATCACAATTTCTAAAAATTGAGGTGGAATCAGTGGAGCAGAGACTCGTTGCGGCATACTCGCGAACTAGGGAACTATACGTGCCAATGGACCTTACTTAAAAAATTGCCCTCGTACGCTAGAAGTGGTCCGTTTGCTCTTCTGTTTGAACCACACAACAGCAGAAACAAATCACACAGATGCCATGACACTTGAACCTTGCCAACACCACAGAGAGTGTGAATGCCCCAACTCAAAATAATTACGTGTACTATGGTTATTTGCTTAAATGTTCCAATATTTGCATCATTCAGACTGTTGCTTGCCGATGGTTTAATAATATTATAATTTTAAGGAAATAGGAGTTAACATCTCTGTATTGAGTTACTATCTATCAATATTGTGTTGATCGTGCTGCAACAATTGGTATCTTTTGCACACATGTATGTGATTCTTTAAACTGGTGATACTGTTTGCACCAGTTTTCTTTTTCTTTCCTTTTTTTAAAGTGTGGAATGAATTGTGTGTTTTCAATAAATGTTTTTATAATTTTAAAAGTGATGTTCTTGTGTATGTGACCTAATACTTTAAGAACCTTATACATCAAAGTTGTGAAGGGAATAAATTCGTCATTCATTAGCAAAAATTCAGAGCTGAAAAATGAGCCTTTATAGGTTTAAACTCTGAAGATTTATTGCTCAATTAAATATAAAGAAGTCGAAATTGGATTATTCAGAGAAATTTTATAAGACGTGTAAAATTCTGACGTTAAAATTCTAAGATTTAGAAGGGTTATTATTAATGAGAGAAATTCGTTTAAACTAATCACAATTTTGATCCAAATGATTGCTTAGGCAAGGACGTGATGAACTTCATGATTCCTTAAGATTCAAATTAATGTTATGGAGTTTCCTATTAAAAGAACGTTTTTCAAGTATTCAAATTAATATCTTAAAACAGTGTTTGTGGAATAGGCTGATTTAGCTAAACTTGTCCACGGAGTTTCGGGGTTCTTTTGTTGAGGGCTTAATAATGCAAAATATTTAACTAACATTTATTGTTCTAAGTTCGAATACAGTATGTGGCCTCTCATATAGATTTCTATATAATAATGAAAGATATTTTTCAATTTTTTTTTATAACGTGGCCTTTTATGTGGTAATCATATTATTGGAAATATAAATAAAATTATTTTAATTGTAAAACAATGCGCAAGAAAATATAAGAAAAATAAAAAGATTTAATCACATAAAATATGGAATATATGTTAAATGCAACCCTATGATTACCAATACAATCTTTGTCACTCTACATATTTTTAATTAGGCTCTTTTCTAGTTTTCATTCTACATGTAATGTTATTTATCAAATAATGCAAAACATTAATTATTAGTAAGTATTTTTTTTTATGAAAGATATCATTTTTAGTTATTTAAGTGCACGTTCTTCAAGCAAATACTTTTTAAAAATATATTTGTAAGTAATATTTATTTTATTTTTTTTAAATTTCTAATGGTAGATTATGAGCAGTTACAAAGAGTACTTCACCGAAAGTTGGTATCTTTGTTAAGTGCGGCGCCACTTTGGCGGATACAAATCGTCGCAGTTAATTTTGAATCCTAGTTTCCTCCCTAGAGGGAGGCACCTGAGCTTTGACGATGCGAACCTGTACTAGGATTTAATTTTGCCTAGAGCATTTAAAAATATTTGTGATTAGAAAACCATTGAATACAGTTTTTATTTAAAAAAACTTAAATTGCTAATATATTCTTAAATTCTTAAAATAAAGTTTAGTGCTACGTAGTGTATTCCTGCATGTCTGTATAGCATTCTTATGACTATTTTACAAATGATTTCGTTTAATTAGTGTAACAATGCCTTCTTTCACATTCAAATTATCATACTCTGGATTTGCCAACATATTACTAATGTGGCAGATTTTTTTTCAAGGTTGATTGGAAGTTTTCAAATGAAATTTCGGTTCGAACATTTAACTTTTGACTTGTTATGTTTGTAATATTGTGAGAATTGAAATGAGCCTGTAATCAATAATTAGTTAAGGAGATACATTTTTTATTGAACTGCATATGATTGTATTATGTGCAGCAAAAGTTACAGATAAAAAGAAACTTTAAAATAAATTTTTGATATGGTACCTTCTCAATTAAATACCTCGTAAAAATAAATGTATGCTTGGAAAAACTCTACTTGTATGATTTTATTAGTGTAATGTACAAATATCGTGTTTCCATGTGTTCACCATTTTAGTAACTATGCATTGCGAAGCTCATGATGAAAATTTCTTTGCGTGTTGTGAGCCATTTATGTATTAAGATAAATATACAAAGTAATTTTACTTGAACGTATTATCTAAAAATATTCCGTGTAAATCCCCCATCTGAACTAAATCAAAATACATATCTGCAATGCTTGAATTCCAAAATGAAATAATAACGTAGCGTCATTTCCTAAGTAATAGCTCCTTTGAGACCTCCAATGGAATGCAGATCTTTGGTTTATTTTTAACCGTCAGGGTGTGGTGCAAATTAAAGAGCTCCACCAGAAATGCAGTGGACAGGACAACACCCTGTTCGACGTCTCCCCTTTGGAGGTAATCTCCACTTATTATAAGCCTCTTCACTGCTCAAGAAAGTTGCCGAACATCTCCGCTGCGATCGTTGCATCGCAGTAAAAACATTTCTGGACACTATGGGATAGAGATTTTTCAAGTATGGGGAACAAAGTAGCTACGTTTACAGAAGAACAATTGGAAGATTATCAGGTCAGTATAAATTTAAATGTTCATTTTGTTTGTCCAATCTTTTGTTAGGTATTTTTTTTAATTATTTAGATTGTTGAAATATTCACTATTTTTTAAAAACAGAATTTGTTCAAAATATTCTTCAAATCTGCTACAATCACTGTCATTTACCGTAATTACGCGAAATTATACATTGTATAGTATTTTTGTTTCTAACAGGTAATACATACTATTATTTCCCTTATATGATATATTCTCAACGTAAAACAAAGATTATTAAAATTATTTTCCGCTTTCAACGCATTGCTTCTTGTTATGATGATCATAGAACTTTATAAAATCTATTAATTGATTAAAATTATTTAAACATTTACTGATTTCCCAGGAACAAAGTTTTAGTAACTTGAAAAATGTTTAAACTAATAACACATTTTCTGTTAAAATATTTTTTAAAAAAAACTTTTTTTAAATCTTCAATTTGTTAATAGGCATGTTAATGATTGATAACATTAAATAAAAAAGGAAACCAATAAAGTATGAGATAATGGCGATATACTTCAATATTTTTAAATATTAATTAATAATACGAAAAGAAAAAAAAATAATTTCGTGAAAATTTTTCTGTGAAAAAAAATTTACTCTTTCATTTTTTTTTTAATTCTTAGGACTGTACATTCTTTACAAGGAAGGAAATACTAACGTAAGTTTTAAAGTCTTTTTTACTGTAAAATGAGTGGTTTTTAAAGTTAATCTTTAAAAAATGGTATTATCTTTATATTTCGAAATATATATATATTCTATAAATCTATGCATATATTCCTATAAATATTATATTCTATATTACTTTTAATAATGACATTATTAATATACAGTTCAAACGCGTGATTTATTGAATTACTATAAATTACCGTAAAATCCGGCGTGTAGCGCGTACCGGCGTATAACGTGCACCCCCTTTCGAAATAACAAGAAGTATGCGTGTACAACGTTGGTACGTTTTTATGCCATATATTCGAGGATTTATTCCAGAATTCTCAAAAAAATATTATACTTTCCGAATCAGAATCCTTTAATTTCATTAGGTATGCCATTTCTTTCAAATAAACAGCATTCGATCTATGTAGAAGGCTAATTTCTCTTATCCTCATCTCTTTTTTTAATCTTTGAAACTATCATTTTTTATACCCGGCGTGTAACACGCACCCGTACATTTCGACCTTATTTTTTGTGTTAAAAGTGCGCGTTATGCGCTGGATTTTCCGGTAAATTGACTTTTAAATAATTGGTTCATTATATATTGTTTGTGTATAATATTTAAAAAAAAATATTTGATTCATTACCCTTATATACTTTATTCCAATTTGTCGAGTAATTTTCTTTGTATTTCGACCGGATAATTTAAAGCAAATTCGAAATAAATATATTCAATCTAAAAAATAAAATAAAATTTTTAAAAGTTTCAGAGGAATGGTTTAAGCCCTTTCCAGTCTTAGCTCTAATTTCTTATGGTAAAATAAATTTTTTTTATATTGAAAGTATGACATTGCAGGAGAGAGAGAGAGAGAGAGAGATAATTTTTTCTTATTGTATTGCAAATGCGCATTATTCGACATATCCATAAGAAAATACGGTAATGAATATTAGATTACTCTTAAATTAAATCATTAGACACGTTATTCAAATGAATATGGGATAATAGGGTACTCTTAAAACTTCCAATTCGTCATTTTTATAATATATACGTGTCCATAATTCGAGTATGGCATGGGATTTTAAGAAACTACATTTTGATTATATATATACACATTGAGTATTTCAGTATTATCTTTAAGAAATTACAATCAGGTTTAAAAAAAAGAAAAGAAAAAGGAAAACGTAAATAGGTTAACAGAGGCAAGGAAAATTCGAAACAAATTAAGGGGGAGTTATTTTAATATATGTATTCCAATATTTTAATTTTCAAATTATATAACAGAAAGGGGGAAAATGAACTTTTACTATTATTTTCAATTATCAAAAACTTTAAAAAATATTAAACAACCCATATTTTACAAAACCAATCTCAGTGTTCTAATGTTAAAGATTTAATGCATTACTTAAGTCGTAAGAAAGAAAAACTCATCTCAGTATATGCCATTATTTTTTAGGTAAAACAACATAGGTAGAAAATGCAATTTAGTTACTTAGAATTTATGCATTACTATCTAAGAAAATGAACTATCTAGCTTTTATTGACTCGATATATTTTTTAGAGATAATTATTTGCGTTGAATTATGCATATTTAGTTTTATAAAATAATCTTTAAAAATTAAAGGATTAAGAATTAATTTAATGTGTAAAAATGTAAGGTATCTTATCAAAATAAAAATAAAAAAGGGAATTAAACAGTAAATAAATGTAGCATCATCAGGAAATTTTAAAGAAGCAAGTTTTTTATGAAAGTAGGAAGCCTTTGCACATTAGTCTTAACTATTTAAGGTATTAGCACTAATTAAAAAAGTGGCATTAATTACCTCGTAAAATTATATATTAATATGCATAGTCTTATGAAAACAGCAAACATATTTTGCGAGATAAAAATCAAATAAAATTTCATAAATTACTACATTATTAATTAAAAGAATAGAATTTATATAATTTTTCACGCAATGACACTCTCCAGATCATATATCTCATCCAAATTTTTGGGTTTAATTCTAGAAAAAAATATTATGCATAAAAACTTTAATTTATAATAGAAAAAAACAAGTGTTAGTTATATTCCTAGGATTAAAGTGAATAATAGTCGAAAAGAAATTTTTATTTTCTCCGGTGTGCTGTTTTTATTTTATTAACTTATTTAGTTAATAGTTAAACTTTTAAATAAGTTGGTAAAGTACAAAGATTTGTATTTTAATGTTACCTTTGGGACATAAGAAGCGTTCTTAATTTAAAGGATATTTCCTCAAAAAATATTCGTCTTAACGTCAGAAAAATAGAGTAATTGCTCCTTTTAAGAAAACTAACTAGTTGTATATTATGGAAGGTTTATTTTATAATATTCAAAAACTCATAAAAGCTAAAGCATTATTCTTACCTTAACACTTTAAATTTCATTTTTCATTCAATACTCAAAAATATTTTAATAATATTTTGTATGCAATTATAAGCGTATGCTGAGTAATACAGCGTGTGGTATAAAATCTGAAGTAAAGTTTTGTTTTTGTTTTCCGCATCATTTAATTTAAGAACCATGAAATACCTTTACTTCCTGATAAAATTTGAGAGTTTTTATAATTTTTTACAGTAAGTAAGGGGGTCGGCGTTTATACATGTCCACTAATCTTGAAGAAATGTTGTTTAGGAAAAACGGTTTTTTAATATTTTTCTTCAGCCACGCACCAGCGATTTTAATATTTGACCTTTTTCGGTGTATGGAATGGGACAAAAATAAAGTCACATCAATGTTGGAAGGCAAGTTTCCAAAAAGTTCGTAAAATCAGCATTTACTCATTGGATGTTTTAATGCATTTAATTGTCATGCACCGTGTTTTTATTACAGGGCGTGAAACATAAGTAGACGATCACGAAGAGTTTGCAATTTTTTTTCCCGTTCATTTTCCGAACTTTCAAAAAATGGCACAGGAAGTAAAATTAACCCTTTATATACTGTACTATAATTTACCGAAAATTTTTAATGCAATAAATTTTTTGAATTACTGTATTGAAAATGAAGGGATATGCATAAACAAAATACTCAACTTTGGGAAACTTAATTCGTTAAGGCTAATTATTTAAATTGGTACTTAAAAGCAGTGCTCCCCAACCTTTTTTTTTTGCCTCGAACAAGTTAACGTTTGTTAATTTTATTGCGGCCCGCTGAGAGGAAGGACGTTGATTGTTTATATTTTAGACTGTTTTGATTTAATTATTTCAATTTAATTGTATTTAATCGTTACTTCAGAATAAAATGTAGCTACACCGAAAAAATGAACATAATTTGATTTAACAAGGAATATAAAGTGATTTTCATAAAAAAAGTACCCCCCACTCAAGAAAAATGCCCGCAATAAATAAAAGGGAAATAACTTAAATGTTTCTTGCATGGACTGGTAGTGTTTGATCCACGGAATGGTACCGGTTCACGGACCGGGCATTGGAGACCACTGCTTTAAAGGAAGTCCACTAAGTTCTCAAATGTCCTCATAGCACGAAAAGACTGATTGACTTTATTAACCCAGTTTTTACTCTTAAAAAAGCTAAATAACTAGAGAACAGTAATATTTTACAGCACAAAATAATTATCTTAAAAAACTATTAAATTTTTAAAATTTATTTACTTTAATTACACATTAACTTGATTTGATGATATTCAAAGAAACAGTTTTTTTTTCATTAATACATTCAAAATTTATTACACTTTGTGCATTTTGAGTGAGATTTCGATTGTACGTTTTTTAAAAGAATGTATTCTGGGGTAAGAAATGATGTATTTCTTTAACGTGAACTACTGAACCTTGAGTTCAGTCTCTTAATCGTCATCCTAAGAGAATCTAAAGAAAATTCCACCAGATAATTTTCTGGGACTTCTTCATCCGAAAAACCATCTGTTAGTACACCATTGATTTCAAATAGTAGATTCTGTAATTTATCGAAAGCCTCTTGAAAACATGGCTTCTGTTTTTCATGCATTCTAAGAAAAGGAAATAAAAATAATAATAATAATAGCTCCTTGAAAATCTCTTATTATTGTCCTCTCAGTTACATATAAATAATTAAAATGTTGTTAATTTTTGAAATAAGAATAGATATTTCATTTAATTGTATGGAAAAAATCAAGCTCATATTCAAAGCTCAAATTTTTTAGAAAAAGTTTAAATAAAACAATAAAAAACAAAATAAATAAGTTGTCAGAGTATTCGTAAAAAAGGTCATTCTATGTAATTTTTACTTGAGTGTTATTTATAAGTACCGTAGGTAGACAAAGGGTTAAGATATGTAATATGCAAGGGACCAAATTATTTGCATAAAATATGATAGAGAGATTATAGTAGGATTACTAGAAATAAAACTATCGTTGTTGATGTTTGGAGTTTTTTACATCAAATTTCTCCTTCATGGTGACTTATTTGAAAAAACTACAAGATTCCCCCCTCGATTCAGTTTATATACGGATTTCGAGTTTTGGGTAAATTTCTTAAGATAAGTTGCTATTTTGGCTTATATTCGAAAATATGTGGTATGCCAATTATTTCAAAATTGTTGAGTTGATAGTTTCCCTTGAGAAAACAAATAGTTTCGACAAATTGCTAGTACTTATTAAATATTTCATCAATTTTTTAACAAAAAGAACCTTAGCATTTTGGGAAGCCAAAATGTTTATTCATCAATGAAGTACACGTTTTCTGAAGGTAGTAAGCCAACTCACTGGCGAAACTACCTCAATTTTAGTGCACTTTTAACCCTAAATATATCACTCTAAAAAGAAACTTATCTTTTGAAGTATCCAGACATTTATTCAAATTTCATGGAGCAGCCGTTCGTACTGGAAGAAGAATATTTTAATAGCGTTCTTACAAAGTTTTGGCTCTTGTCTTGTTGCGCTTCATTATCCATCTTGCGAGATCGAATTTATAGTTCAACTCGTTTATAGCTCTCCCTCTGAAATTCCATCTCTTTGAATAGATTCAATTGAGTTTTACACTCGGTTAGACGTAAAAGAAAAACAAGAAGCTATAATATTTTTATGGAAAATGTGCAGAACAGCACTTTTACACCATTTTTTAACCTAGCCCCTTTGGAACTACTAAAAAATAAGGTACAAATATCTTCAGGATATTAAAGTTTGACGCATTCTGTGAAAGCCATTAAACTTTGAAAGGTTTGAGCTTTGCAAAAGAACAAGAGAAAGAGGGGAGGAAATGAATTGCTACTTTACAAAATGTTCCTTTTTTAGCTAAAGATGCTTGTTCCGAAGAAACTATTTATAGGCAGCTTTATTACATTGGATATGTTAGCAGAATTTACATCGTCATTGAATAAAGAAAAACTATATATAGCAGAGAGAATCTTATATCTGACAAGACAGAAAAGAAGCATTAATTTTTGAGAAAGAAAACATGGATATCTTGTCAGAAATAAATAAAACTAGCAGCAGAAAAAAATGTTGAACATTTATTACAGAATATTGTTCATAAGTCTGCACATTATTTTCTTACGTGCTTACATATAACTCCCAATAACAAAATAAACTAAAATACCAAACTTGTAAATCATTTGATTCTTTAATGAAAAAAGACAATAAATATTAGAAGAATAGTTAGAAAATTCTTTACTCATTAGTTAAAATTTGTATCGTATCGTTTAACTTCATGTTGGTTACCATTAGGATTTTCAAATTTTCAGAGCAGTAAGTACAATTTTAAGCAAATAAAAAAAGACTGTTATTCAGAAATTCTTTCAATTAATACTGCGGTACTTTTGTACAAAAATTTTAATGTCTTTATTTTGGTTTGTGTATTATTTTTTATAATTTTTATTTCGGGAATTTCAAATAAAAAGGCAACTTTAAAAACTGTTCTCTTTTCTACATGAGTTCGATCGTCAAATTTTCAAAACGTCACACCAATCTAGAACTAAATTACTAACAAGTATTTTTTAGACTTTGAAGAGAGTGATCACTATTTAAATTATTGCCTTGATAAGGAAGTTAAAAATAAATAAGCGCATGCAACAATTTCAGTAAAGTTTTAAGAAGAATTTTTCACCACAAAAAACTGAAGAATATTTGTTATCAATGGAGGGTTAAGAAACATACAGTTCTAAAAGAAATAAAAAAATGCACTTAAAAGTTTTCAAGAGTATGAGTTTTTCATGTTACACAAATTTATTACTTAATTCGACGAGAATTGAAGGAATACAAACGCTCTAATAATGCAGTAAAATTGCAATAGAATTAGTTAGAGCTTTTTTTTAGTAAGCAATTTAAGCAGTAGAACCCCAAAATGTAACATTAAAATGGAAACAAAAAATTAGTAGATATTTCAGTGTATTTTAAAAAGTGTTTGAATTTATGGAATCCATAGGAATTACTTAGTGTGACCATATTTTTAAAATTTCATTTATTTCCAATGAATATAGCAATAATATACATCAAGTGTTCAAAATGAAGATTGAGAGACTTCAAAGGCTGGGTGGGAAAAAAACTTTACCTAGATTATTTCATATTTCATGTATCTTTTTTATTTTAAAAAATTAATAAGGAAATAAGTGTAACACGTCAGTTTATTATGTTTCTCCTCAACTGTTGGGGATAACAAGTGGATTAATTGGAATGGTCGATTAACATATATATATATATATATATATATATATATATATACACTCTGTCGCTTAAAAAAAAATATATGCACCCAGAAGAAATCAAGCTACAATCACGAAACTCGGCAAGAATGTAGTCTGGTAAGAGATATGCAAATGATTAAAATTTCGACGCCAATGAGACAAGGCTAAGTGTGCTATGCGCATATTAGTTGCGCAACTGGGAGAGTTTAAAAAGCATGAGTACGAGCGCCGTACGGCTATCCAAACGAATCTGATGACTTTGATAGACGATATTGAGACTTAGGATGCCTCTAAGACGTAACCGGCGGCAGTACGAGCAGCTGACGGACTTTGATAATAGGCCTCAGAGAAGCAGGTTGGTCGAATAGACGTATCGGCCGCCACCTCGGTCGGAGCGATATGGTAGTTGCTCGGTGTTGGCAACAGTGGATCACAGAAGGTAGAGTGTACCGTCGCGGAGGGTCAGGACGTCCCAGGAACACAAATGATCGCGAGGGATCGTGCAATCAAAAGAGTGGCCACTTCGGCACCAACAACGTCGCTAGCATCGATTCAACGCCACTTACCTCCTTCCAGACATCCAGTGCCATCAAGAGAAACCATAAAGACGACTGACCGAAGTTGGCTTGAGGAGCCGACGTCCGCTAAGACGCTTACCACTGACCCCACATCATAGGCAGTGTCGACTGGATTTTTGCCAACCTCGGGCAACTTGGAGTGTGACAGACTGGAGACGTGTCATCTTCAGTGATGAATCCCGATTCAGTCTCAGTGCTGATGACCACCGCACACGTGTCTGGAGGCGCACCGGCCAGCGGTCCGATCCGGCATTTATTGTCGAGCGGCATACAGCAATTTCACAAGGTGTGACAGTGTGGGGAGCAATTTCTTGGGTAATGATCATCTTTAGTGGTCCTTCAAGGCACTTTGACAGCTCGCAGATACGTGACGATATTTTAACGCCGATTGTGCTACCCATGCTATCAAGTCCCCCAGGTGCCATTTATCAACAGGATAATGCTCGTCCACATACTGCGCGACTCTCCCAACAATGTCTTCAAGGATATGACGTCCTACCATGGCCTGCCAGGTCACCAGATCTTTTCGCCAATAGAGCATGTCTGGGAAGGCAACTGCAGCCGTCCCGAGATACAGGAGAATTAACTGCGCAGATGCAAAGACTATGGCAGGATCTTCCACAGGGGGTCATAAGTGATCTAATTGAATCGATGCCACGCCGAATTTCGGCTTGTATAGCTGCCAGAGGTGGCTTTACTACTTACTGATTTTTAACCTTTTACAAGCTGTAACCGCTTAATAAAATGATATTTTGTTCTGAATTTTTAATCATTTGTTTATTTTCATATACACTACATGCATACCAAATTTCGTGAATGTAGCTCAATTTCTTCTGGGTGCATATATTTTTTTGCGACAGAGTGTATAATGTGTGTGTGTGTGTTTAAGATTGCCAACACCGAAGTAAGTTGCAATTATTGTTTTATTTGCTCTAAATTTAATTTGGTTCTTTTTCTTAATTAGTTAGCTTAGTAATTATTTGTTAGTAGTTAAAAATTGAAAAATGAACTTTTAACATTAATTATTTTCTCTTACTTGTATTAAGGCTATCATTACCTGATAAAATATCATTAAAGAAGTTTGAGTAATGGACTTATAAATATTTTGATATTCAAGTAATAATCTTTTTTTGAAGAAGAATGATTTATTTTTTTAAATTTTAAATAATTAGTTGTGTGTGTGTTTGCGTGTGTATATTATTGTGTGCGTGTGTGTATATAAAATGAAAAATTCCATTATGTTTTAAATATTTAAACACATATGTAAACACAAATAACATTTTAATATAAAAATAGTTTTTTTTAAGTTACATACTTCATGGTTATTTTCGTGTTTTAGAATGTAAGATAAAAATTTATGAAAATTAATTTATGCATACTAACCAATACAGTATAGGTTTTTTCTGATTATTTTTGAAATATATATTTGCGTGTTTTGTTTTGTCTTAATGTATTAGAATTCAAATAAATTTCTTACAACAAAGAATCTTATATGTTTATATTATTATTATGTTATTATATACACATATGTTATATTATATACTACTATCTTGCGTTTGTAGGTATCGTTGTAATAAATTTGGTTAAATTAGTTACCAAAAAACTATAGAAATATCATGTATAAATAATCTTAAGCAAAACGGAAGTCACACATAAATCAGTTCATAAACAGATTATATGTTTGAAGCTAAAGCTCTATAATTTTATTTAGAATGACAGTAAAAAAGCAGTATTTTCATGCAAGGTAGACGAAGTAAAATATTTGTGCAGTATAATCTTTTGTGCGTGTTTTTTTTTCAGAGTATTTAAACGCTATCGAGAGCTGGATCCACACAGAGTTCCCTTAGTAATGACGGGAGATGAAGCCCACACTGTCACGGTGCCATTAGAAAAAGTAGAGAAAATGCCTGAACTTAAGGTTTCTTGTCTTAATATCATGGTCTCTTTATATGGTGATTAATTGAAAGTATGAAAATGAAATGTTGCATTCCTGTAAATGCTACAGTTACATTAGGGCATATCTGGTTCAGCGAAAAGAAAATAAATTTCGGTTTGAATATTAGTGTTTTTTATTTCTGTGCAAACATAAAATATTACTTTGCTTTATTCTGAAAAATTCAGTATTGATGTACCTAATAATTTTCACAATAGCATGTCTTTATCAGAATTAAATAATTTTTCAAAACTTGTTTCTCATCTGAAGTTGTGTATTCACAGCAAATATTACTGTGCCGTAAAAATTATTTTATGTATGAATGCTTTATCTTGAATATATATTTCATCAACTGGGAAAAGGGTTTTCCTATTATATTCTCATATATATATATATATATATATATATATATATATATATATATATATATATATATATATATATATATATATTTATATATATATATAAATCAATTTTAAAAAATGGAAATTATATGAATTTTGTAATACTAAATCTCATTTAAAAATATCAATGGTGAATATAAAAAGTAAAATACCAACGTTTTCAAACAAAATTAAAAATTTTATAAAATAAAAATTTATAAAATATTCAAGTGCAACCTCGGACTTAGAACTGATAAGGGGGGTTAAACTAGTTTGATTGCGCCAACCTTCCCCCTGTTGCAACTTGGTAAGTTAGTCGGGAAATATTCAATTCTCAAAAATTTAAAATTTAAAAATGTAAAAAGTTAATACTTAAATTAAACTATTCACTATCGCATTTCGAAAGATATTATAGCATTAAAATGTTAAAACTCTAAAATAATTAAGAATACATTGTAATTGAACCACCGAACACCAAAGAGGATTCACCCATGTTTAAAATAGTCGTATAGGAAGAAAAATATTTAAAATATGAAAGTTCAAATTAAAAAAACCCAGTATATTCACAAATGAATAGCTTAAATCATCAAAAACCCATCCAAGAGCATCCTAACAATACTTCAGTTCTCAATTTCTGAACAATTTCTCATATGTAATACAACAATCATCACTCCTATATTGTTCATAACTTCCGCCAATACCATAGCAATCCAAATGATCCATATTCTCACATTAGCGTTTAACTATTTGGTATTAGATGCAAACCAGATTGCATGGAAAAAATTGTTTGATTGGTCATAAATAATTTTAAAGTGTAGTTATGTAAATATGTATCTATGTGTGTATTAAAATGTATCCTGTGTGTGTGTGTGGAATGCACATATTCTTCACAGCTGGACTTTGTGGACCTAATGTTGTGTGGTGGATTTGTGTATTTATGAGTTTAAAAATATTTTTAAGAAATTTTTTTGATCTATGTATTTTCTCAAGAAGTTGATGGGATAATCATTCTGTATGCAACCAAATATAAATTTCTGGATGTTTTTGAATTTATCAATATTTTGTGTAGTTAAATTATTATTCCTCATCAAAAAATTTAAAATTATATTTCTAAATATTGATATATGTAGACAACTATTGAAATTCGGTATCTTTATAACATTGAAATTAAATGCTTCCCTTTTATCATAGATATTGCTATATAATTTTTGTTGTCAATAATATTCTAAATCTAAAAATTCAGCTTTGTTCGAGTTAAAATTTGTCTGCATTAATTTTAGGTATTCCGGATAGAAATTAATGCTAGGTTTAAATTCCCTGTCGCGACCTATACTAAGTAAATCATCTATGTATCTTGATAAGAGGCAAGGTGGTTCATTTCTTCGTTTTGATTCATAGTGGTGTAAATACAGGTAAGCGAGACTATTAGTGGTCGCCATACCCTGAGGCAATCCTTTGATTTGTTTAGAAAGTTTGATATCAAAAATAATAAAGTTCCTCTCTATTACAAATCGAATTAGTGTATTGAAGTTTTCAAAACTAATGTAACTTTTCAAACCATATTTCTCATATTCACCTGAAAGTACCTCAAATATGTCTTCTATTTTGATGAAGATAAATAAATCTTCTAAATCAAATACATGCACTGAAAATACCTCTTGTTGCTCAACCTTCTTTATTACATCTTGGCTGTTTTTTTTTAAAATAGAAAATTTTTTAAATGTGTATATTGTATCTTGTAATATGTTCTGTAAAATTCTTCCCGATTTGGATACATAAGTATTTAACCCATTTGTTACACTGCGGAATTTGACTGGATTTTTATGAAATTTAGGAGTCAAAAATATAGGGAATATTTAATTTTATTGCTAGAAATATTTAATTGTTTACAAAATGCCAATATAATCTGTTGTTAATTTCTTTCATACTAAATTTACTTACTTCATATGCATTATTATTTTTTATATGATCATTTATTAACTTACTATAGTAATATTTGCATATTATTGCATAATTCCCCGGGACTTTATCAACATAGACTATCACAAAGTGTTTTTGTAAGCTTTCTATTGGTCTTTAATTTCTTTATAAGAAACATAATTTTTTGTTCTAAAATTAAAATCCATTAAGTCCCTGAGGACATAAAAACCATATTCCTTAAAAGCCTGAGTAGGTAAATTATATTGTATTGCAACATTGAGGATAAATTTATTAAGAGAGTTCTGAGAGCTGAGAGCTGTTTTTTTACATTTAAATTGCCATTCGAAATAGTTAATCGATAACCAGTGCATTTGCTCATAATTTCTCTTAATTTCTGATCTTGAACTATTTCTACGTTGCCTGTAAATACGTGTCCATGATATTCATCCACGTGTTTCCTGTAATCATTGCATCTGCTTTCTTTTTGATCTACCACTTCCTTAATGTTATTATAGTTAAAAATCGATCTACCAATTTTTTATTATACTTAAACGCTCGCTTTTTATCAACACATTTCTCACCGGAAATAAATCCATGTGTTTCTTAAATATTTCAGAAAAATTTATCCCATTATATCATTGGTTCATACATAGCAATGTGCAATACTCTATCTTATAAGCATCATTAGAGTCTATCTTTATTTTTAATTTATTAGCAATATATTTGCATAGATCCATGACTAAGCGTGATCCGTGATTATCTCTATTAATCCAATGTTTTTTAATGAATTTAAAACTATTATTATTTCCTTTTTATTTAGTCCAAATAAGAAATACTTTTTTTGTCCTACACTGAAATTATCCTCAAATACTTGTAATGATTTATTTAATTATTTTTTAATTCCATCCCTTTCTGTATTTCATCGCTTTTTGCGTCCACCTTTTCCAACACTTTTAATCTGATTAATATTGTTTCTACCATTATATATAGACTCCTTATCATTTTGCTTCAAAGCCTGGATTAAATTTTTGTTGTTCCATATTACATTTAATCCGTAAGGATGCATAACGTTATATATATATATATATATATATATATATATATATATATATATATATATATATATATATATATATATATATCCCAGCAGTGCCATCTTTAAGGCATTTAAGCTTATATTAGTATTAGTAGAATGCCTTCGTGTAAATGCTTCTTAAAATAGTTACATTCATTCTTCTTGTCTCGGAAGGGTATCTCTAAGGAATACCGCCTACAATAAAATTTCATGGTATTTCATGAAATTTTGTTAGTTTCGGCAGTGTTTCTCAAACTATAGGGAGAGCACCCCCTTTTAGGAGCGTAATAACCTACGAGGAAAATTGAAAGCACATTGAAAAGTCGAAAACAAAAGATTATTTAAAAAAAATATTAACTTACTGAAAGTAAATAAACAAAATACATTCTAAGACAATAAAAATAAAAATAACATTTACGCGGATATAATACACTTATAAATGTATCAGTACTGCACATTGTATTTTATAATTAATTTAGCATAACTAAGTTAAGAACAAGTTTAATCATTACCAGTGATCCCAAGGACTTGTCATACATAAAATTATACGCAAAACTTAATAAATAGCTTGATACTTTGTACGGTTAAAAAATAAACCCCTTAACGCCAATTAAAAGTTACGCGATTCGCTCCCCAATGCTTCGCTTCCCCCGTAGGCGCATGTATGGGATATATGGGGTCGGGGAAGAAAAGAAATAAATACGGAAATTCTTTGATATAAGTAAATGCTTCGCAAACACTATCAAGGTTCCTTTTATGTATTTCAAAGTCTTCGTAATAATTTTATGGATATCAGTGCACACAAAATATCGTACTTCAGAAAGACGTATATACACGTCCTGGGCATTTAATGCACCGGTTGAGCAAGATGTATATATATATATATATATATATATATATATATATATATATGCCGGTGGCACTTAAGATGTTAAAGTCGTATTGAAGCTTCAGCGTCAATGTATAGTATTGTTAAATTCAATGTATTGTTATTTGTATGGAGATGCAGCTCGATGAAAATTATGATTGAATATTAGGTCACAAATATTGAAAGTTTTAGAAGCACTGAGATACGGTATTACATTTCAATGACATCTCTTTGAAGGAATTATTCAATGAATTTTACTTAATTTAAATGAGAATTATCATCTAAATATATATATATATATATATATATATATATTTATATATATATACAAGATCCATATAAGCTTTCTTTCACCTAAGATCCATACCATTTACTTGCACAACTAAAGCAGTCGCATATTGTAATATTCAAAGAGAAATTTTAAATTCTTAACTCCACCCAGATAAAAAAAATCTTCAGAATTAGATGGTAAGCAAAATCTAATCTCACTTGTAAAGGGAACATAAGTTCATTCATGTTCTATTTACTTTTGTTGTTTTGTGTTCCAAGCTGTCTCTCTCTTACTTCAAAGACATTGGTCCGAATAATGATTGGCTTCATCAAGCCTTTTGTGCACAATTCACAATGGTACAACATTTTCAGTGGCAGTTGCCAGCTATGAAGGTCACTATAGAATACGATGGACGGCTGTTGTGTATATCTACTTTGAAAAGCAGTTGTTATACGTTTATTACATTGTACAACTCCTTTTACAGGTTCCAGAGTTCTGAAATTGTTTCCATGTCTTAAATACTGTCTGTTTTGAAACAATCATAAATCGTACTCTGCTTCCATGATTATCTACCGTTATTTTAAGCGACGAGTAATTAACATTGCACAAATTCCTCCAGTTAATCTTCGAAGCTATTCAACAACATTACAAACAATTTTTTGTCTTTGCACACTTAAATTTAACGCTGTATTGTAGAAACTCACTGATAACGTGCAGTACGTTGCCGCGCGCAATTTTTGTCATATCCCCTGGTATGCATATCAAAAAACGTTTAAATACAATTCATTAAATAATGCTAGTTACGCTTACCCCTTCACAAATTTCCTGCAAAAATGGTTTGCATCAATTACCTTTTCATAAAATATCATAATGTTTACTATTTTAAAGATTAGTATGAACATGAGTGCGTATATATTTACGAAAATGTTCCTATAAAGTATGTTTATATATCAAGTAGAACTACTATGAATTTTAATTGGATTTAACATAAAAATTTATGATATTGTAAGGATTTTAAAACCACAAATATATCTAAAGAACATTTTTTTTTAAAATGAAATATTCAAAAAAAATTTTTCCTTCAAAAGTTAACTGTTGAGAATTTTATAAAAATAAAATAGAAGATTTAACTACAAAAAATTTAACTAATTTTAAATTAATTAAGAGTTAGAAAACCCTAAAAATGACTAAAAAATACAAATACCAATGGGTGTTTCAAATTTCCTCGATTCAAATATCATGTATTTAAAAAGCCACTTTTGATTTAAATTTTTAAAATGTTTTAAATCTTAAGGAATAATAATCAAAAAATAAATGAGCAGTTCAATAAATATCTGTGTTTTGTAAATCAATGAACTATTTTAATGATAATAAAATAATTATTGCACTAAACATGCAAATAATTTTAACTGTTATTTAAATTGTTATTTCCCTTCTTAAAGATTAAATCATGGTAATAATTTACAACTTTGAGAAGGTCACTTTTATTTATAGTCACTATATTTAGACAGTAGCTTATTATGTTCTAAAGATTTTGATTACGTGCGTTATTTACGTAAATTTGTAACGAGATGGAGTGAATGTATTTCGTTCTTTAGTACACACACTTCACGGTCTTTAACAGGAAGCAATTTAGAGTAATGTGGATAATTTGCAATTGCTTTTCATTTTATAAAGAAAGCTGTTAAGCTGGTTAAGCTGAGAGCTGTTAAGCTGGTTTAGCTTAAATATTATTACTCCAAATTTTGAATAATTTGTAACTTTTTGAATTATTTAGTACACAGTTACTTAAAATGCTTTATTTTTTGTCTTAAATAGAAGAATTTGTTCGATATCTCAAGCTGAAACTCGATTGAATGTATGCAAAGAGCAAACTTCTTTAAAAATATTCTATTGTATCATCGTGACTGTTAGTTCAGCACAAGCTTTTTAAAAATGTATCAATTATCCAAAACGTTCTGATTGTATGAAATAATATAAATTTTCTTCTCTCTTCAACAACACAGATAAAAAAAGCCCTGTCTCAAGCTTTGTTCCTGTGGAATCAAAATTATTAATGAAAAATGGGTTATTTTATTTTCGATAAAAATTAAGTCAGTTAATTTAGATAAATTGAAAAGTGCTTCAGTTTTACTGAAATTTTATCTAGAAATGTCATATAAAGCTATTATTGTTGAAATGTTTTCATATTTTAAGATTGGTACTCATTTCTTGTTACTTTCTCTTTTATTGAACATTTGTCTTGGATGCTTTGTCATTGTTAAAAGAAGAAAAAAAAATATCCTTAGTCTTTGAAACCTGTCATTTCTTTAAAAAATGACTAAGCGAATGATAACTTACCGGAACTACTCAAATATCTTCTAAACCTACAATTGGAACGATATTTCATTTCAAATGCCAAAGGGTGTGAAAATGATAAATTGCTCTCAAATTGGCATGTGTAAAAAATTTTATTTTTTTCTTTCAGTTTGGGAGATAGAAGAGAATTCACTTTATACTTTTCTCCACATTTATAATTGTTGGAAGAGAAAATTTTACTACTCTTTGAATTAGAAATAATTTCAAGCGAAATGAAATTTTAAAAATATACTAAGTAGCGTTATTTTAAATCCAACTTGTATCTGGGTTAAAACTTGTATAATAGGTTGTTAAAATATAAAGATAAAAAAAATTATGAATTGTGTGTACATAGTTTTAATCTTATATACCGTAAAATCCAGCGTAAATTAGGGGTGCGCGTTATACGCCGGGTATAAACATGAGAGATTTAAAAATAAAAAAAAATGAGCATAAGAAAAAAAAACTAGATTTCAATTTAAATCGAAGTACTGCTTATTTAAAAGAAAATAACAATCTTTTAATGAGCTTAAAGGATTATAGTTCTAGAAGTGTACTATTTATTTTCCAAAGCTTGGAATAATACTGCGAATAAATGATTTTAAAACACAAGGGCATATTGCGTACGTACATTTCAGGTTTCTGAGTAAAAAAGGGGGTGCTCGTTATACGACTAATATACCTAAAAATTAAAAATTGCAGTTTGAAAGTACAGATCCGCGTTATATACGCCGGATTATACGGTAATTAATAGCAAAAATTGGCTAATATCAAAAAAATGTTCTAATATTATTGTAAATTATACAAAATTACATTTCAGATAAATAAAATTATGCATGGCCTTTATTGTAGTTAATTTCGACTAATTGTACATCTATAAATATCGCAGCTTTTACTGAATAATCCATGCATGTTTAACATTTTTAACAATTAGGTTTTGTTTTTATCTATCTATCTATCTATCTATCTATCTATCTATCTATCTATCTATCTATATATATATATATATATATATATATATATATATATATAATATACAGAAATAAGACATCAAAAACAGGAAATAATAGATAATGAACATATATATATATATATATAATGACAGAAATAAGACATCAAAAAGGTGATAATGAACACAACAAGCAAAAGGTTATAAAAATATAAAAGCTAAACATGAAGATTGAATTTATAGAAAAATGCAAAAAGGAACTACAAAAAGAACCTAGCGATCCATATATATATATATATATATATATATATATATATATATATATATATATATATATATATATATATATATATATATATATACATATATATAGCTGATTTTGATGAAAAAATTTAGCAATGTGTCTAAAAATTATTGTAGCATAAAATCATCGTTTTTTAAAACATATGAATGCATTCCATGCATTCTCGTCTCGCAAATGCCTCGATATTTCTTTTTAAAAAAGAAAAGACTACAAACAAGTAGAATAATGAATCATATTTACATTTTTGTGAGATATTAGACAATAAGGTCTAATTTGTAAGGTCTAAGGTTTGATGCATTTATCAACAGATTGGAAAAAAACTTTCAATCTTAAAAAATATATATATTATAAATTTTGGATAAAATTTTATGAAAACAATATAATTATTGATGGGTTCAGTACTATACCAATCTTTGTATACTTTAACAATGATGATATGTTAAATGTTCAATTAGACTAAATTATAAGATAATAAAAACAAAATGAATTTTTGGATATTTTTCTATGTCCATCATTCAATGATGTTTATGTGAAGAAAAAGAGGAATTTATATCTATTACACTATATATATATATATATATATATATATATATATATATATATATATATATATATATATATATAAGAGAACAAATTGTATATTACTATTTCATAGCATTCTAACGTCTAGTACGTGGGAGA
The DNA here is from genome assembly GCA_019973935.1 of Trichonephila clavipes. Lineage (NCBI taxonomy): Eukaryota > Metazoa > Arthropoda > Arachnida > Araneae > Nephilidae > Trichonephila > Trichonephila clavipes. The sequence continues at coordinate 211,124 of BMAU01020928.1, forward strand.
ATGCTCTATTGCTGAAAGAACCTGAAACATTAGGTGAGAAAAGTCATGGAAATGAAGCAATGAAAGAGCGAAGCTTAAGCATTTCCTCAAAATTATTACAATTTTGGATGATATTGTATATGACTCTTGTAGCATTGTTTGGATGTGAAGGAATTATTTAAAAAGTCTTAGACTAAAGCATGAACAAAGTTTCAATGTTTGCGGTCCAATTTTCAATCATAATGTTCATGGTGCCCCCCCTCCAAACAATACAAATAAATCGAATTCAATAATAATGTTCTTTGACGCAAATGCTATAATACGACTGTAATTATAAACTTAAGAAATTATCAAGATAAGTATTAAATTTTGCATGCAATTTTGTATATGACAAGACCATGCGAGAGTCACTAGTAATTATTAAACTTGTTTTTAAATACATTGTGCTTTACTGATACATATATAAGTATATTATATCTTTGTAAATTGCTGTTTTTATTATCTTAGAATGTACTTTGTTTTGATTCGTTTCAATAAATTAATATTTTTTTTAAATAATAGTTTATTTTCGACATACTCGCGCCCCCAGGCCCTCCGTAAGAGGCGCACCCCATAGTTTGAGAAACGCTGGACTAAGGAAATCTAATAAATAATTTCTTTTACTTCTTGAAGTCTTTTTAGAATTTAAGAAAAAGTGAGCTAAAGTTTAATTCAAAGAAGCAATTCATTTTGCGCATAAGTCTCAATGCAACTTAAGCAAATTTTCGAGAGACATTGTTGTCCACCATTTTAAATAAGCCCTTTATGTGATATTTTCTGTAAAGTTACATGTACCAATCCTTTAGTACTATAGAAGGGATTACATGAAAATCCAGAGCATCAATACATGTAGTTTCTAAACTTCAAAACACTTCCAGTATAAAAGCAGCTTACTTTATTTATTTGTTTACTCTTTTGCATTTGAATATCAATGCCTCCTTTGACACGGATCATGCATTTATATACTAAAGTATACCCTTCTTTTGTTCCGGTTCGTACAGGAGAATCCTTTTCGACAGAGGATTTGCAAAGTGTTCTCGAACGACGGGAGTGGAAACCTGACATTCGATGACTTCCTCGACATGTTTTCGGTCTTCAGCGAACAGGCTCCGCGCAACGTCAAACAGGTCTATGCTTTTAAAATATACGGTAAGTGAAACGTGAAAGAAGTATCTTTATTTTAAAAAAAATGCATCCAATATGAATACTTGAATATTGTTTTTCGATCTAGAAGTTTAAGAAGTTTGAGCTAGAAGAAAATCATCATAATTTGTGTAATAGTTATAGAATATTGAAATAGTTAGAAAGTTTTGTCATTCTGTGGAAATATATACAATAATAATAATATTTAAATTAAAATATGTAACGAAAAAACTGTTTGCCTATTTTGTTCGCTAGTTTCGTTTTGGGAAACAATTTTAAAATAATTATATTTTTTACTATATTTTTTCTTTGAGTTAGAGTTATGTAGTTATGATCATTTTTATTTACAGTCACATTAAGTATAAATAAAAATAATTAAAACCATAACTATATTCATAATATGTCAAACATAGCACCAAGTATGTATAAATTTTGGTATTATAAAAACGATTATACAAACACAAGTCGTTATCCACCAGACTTCACTGAATATTTCAAGACTAGTAATAAACATTCTTTTCTTTAAATTATTACTATCTGATTCCTAGTATTAAACTTTTGATTTTTTAAAAAAGAATCTTCTTATAGCACTGATTTCTTCATTTAAAAAGAATATAACTTGAATTTCTATACAGAAGCTTATTTATAATTTACTCCCCAGTAGCACTCAACTCGTAATCGATTTCCACAAACACATTTTTAACGCATATCTACTCATTAAAAGAAACAGACTTTCTAAATTCCTGGACAGTAGATCTTGTTGCTCTGTTGAAAACGTAATTGTTCAAATGATTCCAAATAGGATGTTTTTTTCTTAAACGTCCCATAACTCTCTTAGAATTAAATTCGTGAAAAAACATTTTATTTAAGAGATCTTTAAACCGGCAGAAATAGGTTTACCGAGTTTACAGTATGTACGTCTTATAGTTCAAAACGCGAAGATTTTTTTTTATCTATAACTTTCCCGTAATCCACCTCCCTCCTTTGAGAATCGTTTTCACAGAACCTGTCCTTACTGGATCCTTACTCAATAGAAGAAGCCTGTTTTCCAAGTTTCAAGTTTGTAAGTCTAATAGTTAAAAAGAGATAAATATTATATTTATAACGCACCCGCAATCTACTCGGGAAACTACATTCTACAAAACCCGTTCTTATCTTTTCTTAACAAAAGAAACATGCTTATCAAACTTCAAATCTATAGGTCTTGTTGACTAAAATAACTAAATGGACTGTAAATTTGACAATTTTTAATAAGCGAAACGGATCCCAACCATATGGGATCACTACAATTTTCGAACTGAACAAAAGGTTACAACAGTTGGCTCGGAGCAATCTATACAAAGAATCCAACTGGCGCCAACATCCTGCCCCGCCTTGCAATGACGAAGGCATTCAACAAGTTTATATTATAGAAATATTATTAAAGTTACTATAATACAATAAGAATACATGGAAATAACAATTACAATTCAATATATATATATATATATATATATATATATATATATATATCGACTATGTTGATGATTATTATCAGCACGTTGTCACGGGAGGCCTTGCATCGTGACTTGGCATTAGACTCTGATGATCACAAAAATAAATCTAACGTTATGAAACAAATCATATGAGATTTAGATAAATTCTACCTTAAAATTGCAATTAAATATGGAATGCCGATTGAAGCTTTCAATCAATTTAGATTTTATGTAGCAACAGAAATTACTAGATTTCACTGTTGAAAATGAAATTATGTATAAAGATCTTAAAATCAATAGAAAATATTCAAAAACTTCGTGATTACATATGTATAAGGTCTCTGCTAATTATGCCATAATATATATTTTTACAGTAAAATATTAATAACCACATTTTAAATAATAATTTATTTCAAAAATCAATTCATAATAATAGAGAAGATGATAATCGTCTTTTAGCTTTGAATAAAAGACTGAATATTCATCTAAATAATATTAAATATCCAAGTATTTTTTAAAACCAAAATTTCATAAAAGCCCTATAAAATTACGTAGTATTACTAATGGATAAAATACATACATCACGAAGTCTGGGAAGATCTTACAATCTCTTCTTCAAAATCTAATTGATAATTTACAAAACACGGCAATAATTAAAAATAGCTTAGAGATTGCTAGAGTTACTAAGGATATGTTAATTTTTTCCATGCATGGCTTTGATTTCGAGGACTTTTATAATTCTATAGATATTGACGATATGATTAAGGTTCAACAGTTAATTTATGATAAATATGAATTATATACTTCAATGAAAAAGAAAATTTGATATTCTTGTTAATCTCGTATTAAAAGAAAATTTCATTGCATTTTTGATCAGAATCTTTATAAACAGATCAAAGGATTATCAGGGTGGTCCACCTAGTAATAGTTTAGCGAACATATATTTACATTTTTTTGAAATTGATCATGTTGTAAATGATTCTTACTTGATTTATCGTTATATAGATGATTTAATAATTTTTGGTAAAAATAGTGAATACAAACCAAATTACCCTGATTATCTCAAGCTCCTTAAAACTAACTTCAACTCTAATATGGTGGAATTCTTGGATTTGGGACTTACATCTTATTAACAATAATGTAGTCAGCACCATTTTTTGACAAAAGAGATTCGTTTAAGTTCCATATAATTAAAATTCCCGTATGGAACAGTAATTTTCATATATCAATTTACAGAAATATCATTTTGAATTTTTATTTAGAAATGATAACTTAACTACCCACAAAATAGATAAATACAATAATATAAAAAAATTTTTTCAATGTTGTTTAGATCATGAATACCCTTTTAATTTCTTGAGATCTTATATTCATCACAATTACATTAACCGTCTTGCTAATTTCGAATTCCAAATCCACCACACAACAATAGGTTTTCAAAGTCAGCATGTTAGTGGTCTTGCTGTGAAGATTTTATCATAACACTTATATCACAGTTTACATTATTTCCACACACATCTTGAACATCTTACACATTATTGACAACCAACCAAATTAGAGCCTAGCAAATTTACATTTTTGACAATCAACCAATTCAAATTCTACCATATTTGATTGTCGTCTTTTTTGATATCTGTCTTTGCTGGTTGGTTTAAAAGTTAGCTCAAAAGATGTTTTTATGTATATTCGAATATTTTAACTTGGTGAATAATTGATTTTCATTGATGTCAAGACGCTTGATTCTCTTCGTTAAAGCTCTGTGAGTAAATAAATTTTGTTAATTTTTTCTTTGAAAAATACTTTTCTTATGTAATTGTTTTAGGATTTTCCTACATTTTTACGTAATTGTGTTTTGCGATTTTTCTGTTTTTAAGAGTTTGGGAGAGTTTGTTACATAATAGTAGTGAGTGGTTTTATCATACTCTTTGAGTTTTTACATACTCTGAATTTTTGTTTATTTTATTTTATTTGGTTTTTCCTACCGAGTTGCAAAGGGGGAAGGTTGGCGCCTTCAATTTAGTTTAACCCCACTTATTCGGTCCTAAGTCCGAAATTGCTTTCTGACTCGCTAGGTTCTTCTTTTTGTAGATTCTTTTTTTTATTTTTCTATAATTTGATCTTCATGTTTAACTTTTATATTTTTATTACGCTATATCTTGTTATGTTCATTATCTATTATTTCTTGTTTTTGATATACAATACAAATTTATATATATATATTAATACACAATAATATTTAAATACAATTACGAGGACAAATTCAATTTACATATGGTAAATTGGCAATTTTAGTAACGGGTCTTTTATAAATTCCCTGTTTACCCTTTAAATTTACTACTCTGACTATATTATCTTTACCAGGGCTCAATTTTAAAATTCGTGCCAAATGTCATTTTAAACTATCTGAATTCTCTGAAGGTTTGACTAATACCAAGTCCCCTTCTTTGAAAACCTACATTGCCCTTACACCATTTGGGTCTCTGTTGCAATCTATTTAAATATTCTGAAGACCATTTGCGCCAAAAATGTTGGTTCATCCTTTGTACCTACTTCCTTTGGCTTAGTCTGTTCATGGGGATCTCAGTGTAATCAGGATCAGGTGCTGCAACCAATGATGATCCAACTAGAAAATGTGCAGGCGTTCAAGTTTCAACATCATTCGATCATTAGAAAGAGGACAAATTGGTTGAGAATTAAGAACCGCTTCAATTTGAACTACAAGTGTTAGAAATTCTTCATGACTTAAAAAAAATTGAATTGCCCTCTTTAAATGGTATTTTAAAGATTTAACCCCTGCCTCCTTTAGACCACCAAAATGTGGTGCGGAAGGTGGGTTGAAGTTCCATTTGATTTGTTCTTTAGACAAAAAATCCATTATTTCTTCCATCTTACCCTTAAATAATGCTTTAAGTATTTTTCTTAATTCATTATTTGCACCAACAAAGTTCCGACCATTATCACTATGGATCTCAATGGGTTGCCCTCTTCTAGCCACAAACCGTTTTAAAGCTGCAAGAAAGGCTTCTGTAGTCAAGTCACTATTTCTAAATGGATAGCCTTAACAGTAAAACAAATAAAAATACAAACATAGACTTTCCCAATATGCCTGCATTTTCCTGGAAAAAGTTTTCAACTGGAAGGGTCCACAATAATCAATACCTACCTGACTGAAAACTCTGCAAGCAGTGACTCTCGCAGCTGGCAAATCAGCCATTAATTGCTGCGAACCTTTAGCCTACAGGTGATGCATGTTCTAAGAATTTTTCTAACTACATTTCTTGCGGATGGTATCCAAAAACTATTCCTAATATTTGCTAAGGTAGCTTCAGCACCTGTATGAAAATAGAGAATATGAAAATGATTAATAATAATATAAGTAAAATTATGGTTGGTGGGAATTATCATGGGATGTTTCTTATTTCTTGGAATAGGGGAGTTTCTTAACCGTCCTCCAACTGAAGTAATCCACTATCATCTAAAAAAGGGTTCAAGTTTAACAATTTACATGAGTTTGGAAGAGGAATTCCCTTTTCTAAATATTGATTTTCATTATAAAATGAAGTTCTTAGAATATTTTTATGATACACTTTAAAGATTCTGATAGTTCTTTACTCTTTAAAGGCCCCATAGTTCGGAACATTGAATGTCTTGCATTTTCAATAAATCGCTTACACCAGGCAATTACTCTCTGCAATTTAGTAAATGATGAACAATTACTAATTATATCCAGTGGTTCAAAGTTCTTTAATAAGGCACATAGAGGAAAGTCCGAAGTTTCTTTCAATTCTTGTAGGAAAAGATCATCTCCTTTTACGGCAGTAATATCGTAAGATTCCAGTTCTTTATACTGATGCAAGAAAGGTGGGCCAAACCATCAAAGTTCACAATGTTTCAGGAGGTTGTTTTCAGAATTCACGTGTTTCCAAAAATCAATTTCTGTGAGTTCCTGAATTATGCTGACCCGATTTCTCACAAATGTTTTAAGTTGAGCAAGTGGCTTTTTGATCCAAGCCAGTACAATACTGGAATCAGTCCAGGTAAAGTGCAGCACTGTAAGCCTTTTCAGACGAATCAGAGAAGCCATGCAACTCTGTTCTGATAGACTTATCTTGTAGACAATAACGTGGGATGTTGAGACAGTTTACAGATTCCAAAGCATCTATGAAGGATTCTCAATAGGAAACTAAGTTCGAAGGCAACGGATCATTCCAATCAAGTTTCAACTGCCACAAAGACTGGAGTAAGATTTTGGCCCTGGTTATTACATGTCCAATTAGTCCAAGCGGATCAAACATTCTGGCGATTGTAGATATTACTGATTTCTTTGTGCCTATAAGATTGTCACAGTTTGAGGTCATAGGAGAAATTTTGAAAGCAAAGGAATCAGGATGTGGCTTCCACAAGAGTCCAAGGGTCTTGGGGTCTCGGTTGAAGAAGAATAAGAGAGGTCCTTAACTTGAAACATTGAGTCTGGTAATAGTAATGGATTACTAGCTGACCACTTGTGGAGTTCCATTCCAGCACCCTTTAGCATTGAAACTAGTTGCACTTGGAGCTTTCTTCCAGATTCTAAATCGTCTGCACCAGTAAGATCATCCATATAGACATCAGACATTATAACTTCGGCAGCTAATGGATATTTATCACCGTCATCTATGGCAAGCTGTTTCAATGATCTTGTCGCAAGGTATGGTTCACTCTTGGTGCCGTAAGTAACCGTAGTTAATCGAAAAATCTTCACAGGACTGTCAATTTTATCCTTCCAAACAATGTGTAATAAATCACGCTAGGATTCATCGATCAAATTCATCCTAAACATTTTTTTAATATCTGCTGTTACCGCAAATTTGCGAGCTCTAAAGTTTAATAAGATTGAAAAGATATCCCTTTGTATAACACCACCATTCAATTGTAAAGAATTTAAGGATTCCCCTGAAGTAGTAATTGAGGATGCATTAAAAACTACACGTAAAGGAGTTGTTTTGCTTTCTTGGCGGTAGACACCATGATGAGGGAGATAATACACAATAGCAGAATCCTCATCTTCCACTACTTCTTCCATATGTCCCATTTCTAAATATTCACGTATAAAATTTCTATATAATTCCAATATATTTGGATCTTGAACTAATCTTCTCCACAACGAATTAAGCCTACGCAATGTCATTTGTTTCGAATCTCCAGAGCAACTCGGATCCCTTGACGGAGGCATTTTCACGATAAAACGACCAGTTTCATCTGTATTATAAGTACTCGTAAAGTGTTCCTCTCATAATTTTTCTTCTCTACTCATTGTAGGAATTTCAAAATCAGGACAATTTTCAATTTCTCAAAAGCGTTTGATACTATTATTAAGCTCATTTGCATTAGTAACTAGTCCACAATAGCTCTTCCTAGTGTAATTATGTGACATAACGCCGCTAGCTACGTAACCGAATACTGTATCTTGCAATATCAACTTCCCATCTGCTAGTTTTAATTTCCCACTATTTAGAATTTCAAAGAAAATCTGATTTGATAAAAGCAAATTGATTCTTCCAGGCGAATAGAAATTCTCATCCGACAACTTAATATACTCAGGAATTTTTATCCCACTAATATCTAATTTATTTGTTGGAGTCAAACCCGTACAACAAGAAATTCCATTAATTTCTGAAACTGTCTGTTTTTACTTGAAACCACAGTAGCCACTTTGTTTTTTATAAATCGAGGAGTCCCGTTAACACCGCAAATAGAAGTGTTTACTCTTTCACACTTCAACCCCAAAGCGAAGGCAGCCTCGTGGGTGATCAGGTTACTTTGACTCCCCGAGTCCAGTAGGGCACGCAGAGGAAAAACTTCCCCGCGACTCTTTTGACAATATACTACAGCTGTGCTTAAGAGCATAGTTGAATGACCCTTAGAATATCCCACGAATTTCCCTCCGTTTTCAAACGATTCGACAGTTTGCTTCGGTTGAAAACATTCACTGTTTACATTTAAAGTAGGGGTAGTGATTCTAGGTTCCATATTTGGCAGAGTTTCGCTACCTGGATTCCTTTGGCTATCCACATTTCTCTCGAAATTTCTACACAAAAGTGAATTGTGACGCTTAGAACAATTAGGACAATTCCTCGAACTTTTACATAGAGCCACTTTATGAGAAGAGCTGAAACAATTGATACAAAGATTGTTCCTTTTCACTGAATTAAATCTTTCATAAACGCTCAAATCGTTAAATTTTTTGCATCTAAATACAGGATGAGATTGTTGTTTACAAATTACACAGTTAGCTGGATCTAATTTAGCAAGGAAAGACTTTGTTTTATGAATTCGTTCCGATGGAAAAGCTGTTGAATAATTTGCTTGAATATTTTATAGAATTAAACAACGTTTTAACAAAAACTTCATAAAATCCTCCCACTTAGGCAGTTCCGTAGAGGCTAAGTTGAGCTCATAATTCTTTCTTATTTCTTTATCTAAAAATTTTTCTTAAAATTAAATTTATCAATAGAACTTCTGAAAATTCCTTTAATTCTAATCCTACCATTTTTAATCCTCTTAAATGTTTTTAACAATAATCTATTAAGGTTCTTAAATTTTTAGCTGATTCGTGAGTGAATTTTTCCAATTTTTCCAATTTTCACTTAAATGACTATTTATTATCAATTTTTTATTCTCAAATCTCTTTTTCAAGCATTCAAATAATGAAGTATATGAATCATCAATCGTTATAACATCTTTAGCAATTCCAGTGAGTGTAGATTTTAAATAATATAACTTTTGAGAATCATTTAAACTATTGTTAGAATCAATTAAAGAAACAAATTGTTCTTTAAAATTAAACCACTCATGGTAAGAACCATTAAATCGTGGCAATTGAATATCTGGTAATTTAATGTTCTTAAAACTATTTTCACAAGACGTAACAGCATTATTCTTCAGATCAATATTTGAAAGAATATTTTTAATTCTTACCTGGATATATATATATATATCTTCGCAATCATCTTCTAAATCCAGGATTTCTGATTCAAGGGGTTCCAAATCTCTATCATCTGCTACTACTTCATAATATCCTTCCCGAATATCACTTAGCTTAATTCGTGAGCTTTTCAAGGTATCCAGTTTGGATTCTAAATGTGTTTTGTCCTTTTCATCAGGATTGATCATGAAGTTCTTAATTCTTGTAAGCTGAGCTTTTACAGCTCCACGCTTTCTATTCAAAGTTTTTTATGCTTCTTTAGACATACTACTATTAATTCTAACGATACTACAAAGGTTTTACAACTCCACGAGCGGACCAAATGTTGACTAAAATAACAAAATGGACTGTAACTTTGACAATTTTTAATAAGCGAAACGGATCCCAACCATATGAGATCACTACAATTTTCGAACTGAACAAAAATGTTACAACAGTTGGCTCGGAGCAATCTATACAAAGAATTCTCGCCAACTGGCGCCAACAGCTCTAACTATTCAAAAAAGGGAATTTAGTTTTTAACGCACCTCCCCCTCCTTTGGAATGAAATTACAAAAATCTCGTTTTAGTTGATTCAACACATAAATGGAATTATCCTGCCAAAGTTCAACATTGTTGGCTTAGGAGTTTCAAAGGCTTCGTGATGAATAAGTGAGCCGCTTTTATCTTATATATATATACATAGATAAAGATTTTTTCCTTATATTTTAGTATCCATTTTGTTCGATTTATTATATGGATAATTAAAGAAAAATCATAATCTATTTAATTTTATGAAATTTGAAATGATTTGCTTGAGGAAACTGATGTTTTAAATCTAGAAGTAACTAAAATAGTTTAATACTACACCATGATAGAATGTTAAAGATCAGCAGCGATATTAGCAATAACAATTTCATTTATAATTCAGCATGCAAAATAATTTTACATTAAAGCAGTAAAGTTCAGCTGATGATATGAGTTGGGCTGCTGTAATGAGACAGGAACCAGATAACTGCATATAATAAACTGCTGTTGAATAATCGAACAGGCAAATTTTCTCTATATGCAGTTGCATCAGTAGAAACATGAATTCATTTAGCTCATTATTAATTTATATTTAGCAGGTTTTCATCAGAAAAAGTAACCGGTCTAAGCTTATAATTACTGAGTATGAAAGTACGCAAGTATAAGTGATGCCACAGTTTTAAATCCAAACTCAAATTACAAGTTAACACATTATTTGAGATATATTATTCTAAATTTGCTACAAAGTGTACAAAATATTTGAACATAGAACCCAGATTTCAGCATATTTATATTAATTATCCAATAGCTACACCATCAGCTTTGATCTTTAAATGTTTTTATTTTATATTTTTTCCAGTTACTGTATTTGTACATACATTTTCTTTTTGTGATATATCTGTTCGCTTTCTTTAGTATGCATATTTTTATAATTTATTTAATTTTAAAAGGAACTATTAACGAATTTGAAGAAACTCTTAGTACTAAGATCTTGTTTGTTTGCTTTTTAACACGTTTTTATAAGTTTCCCTTGTATGTAACGGAAATTTTGAACTCGATTTTTAACCACTTTAAGAGTTAAGATTAATTCGAAATTTTGCACAATTGTCAAGGACCGATGAGAATACAATAAATTCATAATTTTGTTCCATTGTCCTTATCAGGATAATTAGGAATACGATTTAGATATTTGGTGACTAATTTCGTATACCACTTCCAAATTTGGCGACACATTACATAAACCATTTCCAGATGTGGTTACTAATTCCGGATTTAGGGACAAAAAATTAAGTTGCAACCCTAAAACCGTGAATAGATTTGTGGTTAATACAAATAAAACAAAAAAAGTGTTCTTTATGTGAAAAAGGGTAGGGTAGGTGCATGAGCAATTTCTTACCATAATATGTCTAGTTTTTCTGAAAATGGAAATTAAAAAAAAGACTCGTACATGTGAATAAAAAAAATTATGATCAAACAGCTAAATATTTTTTTATTTTTATAAAGCAATATATATTTATGCGTTTAGAAGTTTTGGCATGAAATAACATTACAGAAATACGTTTAAAAGGTGATAAATTTATATTCTAACAGCAAAATATTTGCTTTTTTTGATAAAACAATATGTTTAGAAGTGACGATACGAATTAAAATTACATCAATACGTTTAAAAGATAATAATACGATTGACATTTAATATTTCTTCTTAACACAATTTTATTAGTAAGATTGGTATCTATAGAAAAGGAATCTTTTTGAAATATAATGATACGAGACTCATCCGAGGCTCCGTAAACAGAGAGAATAAATACCATTCAAACCCATTAATTAATATACATTGAAGAACAAGACGTAATTCCGGTTCCAAATATCAAACTCAAGGCTTAGTTCAACACAAAATAAATAATAATTTTAAAAACTAAAAAATCAGGTTATAATTGTAGATCGAATTAAAAAATGAAAAATAAATTATAGTTTATATATATATATATAAACCGAAAAACACGCTTTCATGGTGAATCGAACTAAAAAGTAAGCAAATAATTCTTAATATAAGAATAAAATGATTAACGAGAAAATTATACAATATCATTGTGGTAAAACCGTGGAGTGCTTTGTACTTCATTTTTACAGTAGCTCAGCATTTTAGAGTAGATCAAGTAAGAAACTATATAACAATTAATATAGAACACCCCACGTTTTTATCCTAATGACAGTAATTTTTTCTCGTTAGTTATTTTATTTTTATATTAAGAATTATTTTTACTTTTTAGTTTCATTAATTATAAAAACTGTTTTTAGCTTTTTTTATAATATAATTTATTTTTTGTCATACTTTTTTTATTCATATATTTGTTGTACTCATGATGTACATTTGAAAAAGATACGTATGTAACTTTGAATCAATGTTTTTAAAAATGTCAAAAAGAAAAATGTTTCCTGTTCTTTTTTCATCAAAAAATTAGCATAAAATATTTTACAATTTTTTAGACTATATATATATATATATAGACTATATATATATATATATAGACTATATATATATATATATATATACATATATAGATATATATATATATATATATATATATATATATATATATATATATAGACTATATATATGCATACTATTAATTTGAATGTCTAAAAACGTTGATCATAATAATTTTTGTCTTTCATGTGTATATAATTGTAAGCATCAAAACAAATAAGCTTGTAAAATAAAATATTATGAACATCAGAAAAATAAAGTAATAGGTTAAAAAATTTAGTTCTTAACAAAAAGTAGGTTAATTGTTTTTTCAGATTTACATATATGAGCATATAAAAAAACCAAAATGTATGAACATTAAATATTTGAGTTTCCTTCGTTTAAATATTTATCAAATTTAAAATTAATTTTTTTAAAAAAATCAGGAAAATAATTTTATCAAATTTAAAAAGAAAATTCAAGCTATTGCGACGTATAGTCATTACCGTTAAGCTTGGTTTACATATGAAAATAAAAATAATAACTTAAAGACCTAATGAAAGTGCTTAGATAAATCCTTTCCACTAAAAGCTCTTAAAAATATTTTTATAAGTAATACATAGCATGATAAATTTAAAACTTTTCAAAAATTATATAATCCTTTCATAGACTATTACTGAATGTTTTTATATACTTTTTAAGATAACTGGGACATGAAACTCCTTTAAAATTTTCCCTTTTTATTTTAGTTTTAAAAAGTAGAGGGCACTTTTTTGCATCCATAGATGCATTATTTATGAAAATGCGATAAATATCACGCTAGAAAATTGAATTTTAAAATTGTAAGCAAATGTGATGTAAATATGATTCAGGTACACTTTCTTCAAACTCCGTGTTGTATATAATATGTATTGTAAAAAACTTATTTTTCTGTACAAATAATGTAATTTTTCTGTATTAGATGTTCAGATTTATTGAAAATTCTACATTTTTTCTTCAAAAGTTACGGAAAATTTAAATCGTTAGTTACAAAATTAAAAGAATTTTTGGGGGGTTTGAAATTTAATTATGTTTTGTTTTACGGTAATAAATACTCCGTGAAGTTCTTAAATTATAAATCAAGTGTATGTACTTAGTACAAAGTGGATCTTCAGGATTATTCTAAATTAAATGCAATGCTTGTGTAAAACAAACATTTCGTTTTTCCTAACTGCTTATTGTTAACATTTGGATACTCATAAATAACTATAAATATTTATAACTATTGGTTTTACTTTAAAATAAATATTCATATGCTTGAGTAAGAGTAGAGATTCTTTTGCTATAATTTTTAAAATCAGAGTTCCATTTAAATAAGACATCAAATTAACTTTTTAAATAATCAAATACATTTTCTTAGTGTATTTTTATAACAATAAAAAATGCATTAGGAATTCTGTAATATCATGTATTGATGATGTTCAAAGGGAAGTAAAAATACTAAAACTTATAGACATAAATTTTGGGTACTTTAAACGGAAGGTGTGAGTCGTCGACAAAGCGTGTTTATGAAGTAAAGAAAGAGTAATTAAAAAGACTTGAACTATATATATGCAGTGGGTGTTAGGCAAAGTGTACCTAAAGGTAAGAACATGTCTCGAAAATAAAAAAAAAAGTAGTTGTTGATTGTTTATTGCTCCTGCAGATTTAATTGTAATTTAAAATGGATTTTTTTTACATTAACAGGTGCAATGATATACAAATAATTCAACTTAAAAATTTTACTTCCGTTGCTTTTAATTTCAGTAAGTGAGTACCATTTAAATTTGGTGTAAAAAAAGTTCATTTTTCCTTCTCGCAGACGTTCCAATTACCTTAAATTGATAACGATTTACGAACATAAAATTACAGGGATAGTTCGGTCGAAAATTTAAAAAATATAGTCCACTTTTTCTTTTTTCTATAGTTATAAAATAATTTGGTTTACATGAATCAAATTCATAACAAGTTTTGGATTTTTCATCTTGATAATTTAATTTTTCTTCTCTTTTCAAAACATATTTGAAAATATTATTTGAGTGAGAATATTTTAATTTTTATACCGGAAAATGGTATTTTTGTAATCATAACAAAAAGAAAACTTTGCCATGCTTTTAAATTATAGAATTAAATTCGATTTCAGATTCAAAGTCTGATTTATAATATATATCTTTATTCTTTTTTCATATATTATTATATTTGCAGTATATTTTCTGTTGTTGCTTGCGGATAATATATTTTATTGTTTAGATTGGATTAACTCTTTGAAATTGTTGAAAATAATTGGTTAGTTAATTTTCTAAATTTAAACCATAGTAATTGGAGCACTATATATTATTTGCTACTTCCCACTCCACACCACAAGCAAAACTATATTGCAATATTTTAAAGGAAAGCAAAAAAAAAAGTTTTTAGAAACTATTAAGAGTCTTAATGGAATTATGAAACTTTCAAAGTTTTAACATTTGAGAATTTTTAATACACTTTACTGAATTAAATTTGCATTATATTTTCTCTTTTCTCTTCTTCTTAAATAGTGTAAATTTAAAATTTACTGTTATCAATACATTGTTAATTGACAAGAAACAAAAGCTTATTTTAATAGAGGGAATAAATTTCACAAATTGTTATTAAGTTTTTTTCATTTTATTTTATTTAAATAATTTTAAATTCTTCCTTAAATATAAAATATATATCGCTATAAGAATTATTATTACTTAAAATATTTTTTTTAATGTTTTTGTATCTAAATGTCATGAATATGTTCAAAGAACGACAAATATTAAATAAAATTAATTTTTATTTGTAATTATATGATTCATGACCTTTCCTTTAAGTACATGCATTTAGATATTACTTTTTCAGATATTAATGCAAGAAAATATTGCGTAATAGAATATTACGAGAGTATGTTCTTATTAAAAGCTTTAATATGGTTCCAATTATAATCAAAGTCTATTTAAAATTTAATGTATATAATTTTCCTTTTTGTATCTAGTTTAATTTTTTTCTATTGCTGATTTTTCATATAGATTATGACGGAGACCAGTTTATAGGTCCCAAAGATCTAGAACAAGCAGTTACTGCTCTAACGAGAGCAGAACTTAATGAAGAGGAAGTTGCTTTAGTAGTCGAGAAAGTTTTAGATGAAGGAGATCTGGATGACGATGGAAAACTATCTTTTTTAGAATTTGAAGCAGTCATATCCAAAGCTCCCGATTTTCTGGGGTATAGTATAGTATAACTATTAAAATTAATCTCCTCTTTCGAATAATGCCTTTATCCCTCTAATATGTTTTGAGTTTGAAAATGATTACATTAAAATTAAATTCAAATCAATTAAGATGAGTTTTGAATACACACTATTCTACGAAGTCTTTTCTTACTCGATTTTGATTTAAATTGATATAAACACGTATAAATAATTAATTTCTAATTTTTTAGATAAATTAAAGTACTTTTTTTGAAAATGTAGGAAATAAATGAGGGATTATTTAAGAAATTAATGTAAATTGTTTCAATTTAATAGTAAATTACTGCATGTATTAATTTTTTGATTTATCAAAGAGCAATTGGAATTTTGGTACCACGAATCTGGTATTAAATAGAAGGCATTTAATTTGAATAGAGGATTTAAGTATAAAAATCCTTACTAGCTTACCATAACTAATTTTTTTAAAAAACTTGTGTACTCTCATTATAAGTTTTCACGTGGAAAAATAATGAGTATGCAGATGCGTTTTATAGCTGTTCATTTCAGTTTTCCGTTAAAAAAACAAACAAAAAAAACGACTTTAACCAAAAGTTTAATGCAACGCTAATTAACGCTAATAACTTACAATTTAATACAAAGATAAAGTCAGCTGAAA
Source organism: Trichonephila clavipes (assembly GCA_019973935.1). Classification (NCBI taxonomy): domain Eukaryota; kingdom Metazoa; phylum Arthropoda; class Arachnida; order Araneae; family Nephilidae; genus Trichonephila; species Trichonephila clavipes. Next base: position 227,585 of record BMAU01020928.1, read on the forward strand.
TAATCGAAGGTATCAAATAGTTTCCATTATATAAATGTATAATTCTTGAAAATTTAATTTAAAAATGTTTCATTTATCTCTCATAAAGAATCTAAAAATGTTAAAAGTATTCTATTTTGATTTATACGCAACGCATTTTTTTTCAGGACATTCCACATCAGAATCTGAAGTTGGAAAAAGGTTGATATAAGAAAGAACTTAGTATTCTTCTAATTTCCTTATTTCATTATAAAAGTGAACACCCACGCTATGTTACTCACGTGTATACAATTAATTAAACAAGGATTTGTGTTATTTATTTGTCAGAAAAATTACATCTGTATAAACTTTATTAATTAAAATAAAATATGTGGCTGGGAAAATATATGTAATAAACTCAAATAGCAAATATTTCATAGTGTTTACTTAAAAAAAATTGTTAAAAATGCAAAAATAATTACTCTTAATTAAAAAAAAAGTCAAGTTTTAACATTGTAATATTAAAAAAAAATTTCAAATTATGCTTAAGAGCTTTTTTTTAATTTTGTACAATGCTTAGAAAGCAAAGTTATTAAGAATTTTAAGAAAATAGAGTAAAGTAAAGTTTTTATCATTAATCCCTCGTGTGCAAAATGTTTTGTTCATATAAAAATGAATTGTTCATCAAAACTTCAAGTTTATATTGGTTCTTATTTGTTTTATTTTTTTATTTTGTGTAATATTAAGAAAGGAAATGTAAAATTAGAATTTTATTTCCTGCATTAAATTTTGTTAAATTTACAAAAAATGCGCCATGCGTGAATGTACATGTTCACACAGGAAAAGAAATCGATTAACAATTGTAGTAAAATAAATCAATTGACTCCCAATAAGAAAATTTTAGAATAACAAATGTTTTACTTCAACAATCAAGTATTCTAATAATATATATATAAAAGAAGAGAACTAGAATTATGTTTTTTATAATAAATATTTAATGTAGTCACTAAAAATAAAGCGCTAGAGTGTCTATCAAATATAAGCATTCATTTCATTTAGGAAAATAATTTACATTATAAACGAGGTATTTCAATGGAAGAAGTACACTGTAGGTGATCTAAACAGGAAAGATGAACATTTAGTGGTTGGGGGAGAAAAATGTTGATTTTCTAAATTATAAAAAAAAAAATGTAGATATCTGTTATTCTGTCGCAAAATGTATACATATCTATCACTGCAGTTTAGGTATGAAATTAAATTATTTAAATTGAAGTAGAACGTAAATTCACAGTGCGCTTCAAATCAGAATTTTATTTTAAACCAATGTTAAAAATGTTCTTAAACTAATTCCCGTATAAACAAATAATTGCGTGTAAGAAATTAGTAAACAGTTTGTTAAATATACTGTAATTTGATACTGACGTATATGAAAAAAAAACCGAATTTACTGTTAACGTATTGTCTAATTTCATTATAAATATTAAAGCAAACATTTGTTGAGTATACATATGCATACTTTTTTTGTTGAAATTTTAAATATATATATATATATATATATATATATATATATAATATATTTAATTTAATTTAATTCAAATGTTCGACAAAATACGAAGAGGAAAGTGTCTTCAAATAATACAACCGCATTAAAATAATAAAAAAATTTGCTGTAAGAAAAAAAAAAGTTTCTATTTCATTTAATTAACCACTTGATATCTATTTGCTTAACACGATGACCTTATCGGTATATGCGTAGAGGACTAAATAAAAAATTACCTCTATTTACAGATTTATTTTTTCTCGTTCAAAATATAATAATTCAATCTAATTAAGCTTTTGAGTATGAAAAGGGTTCCCTATCGGAAAACGTCTTTGAAAATTCATAAAAAAAAACTAAAATCGAATTAATTCAATTTAAGATTCTGTGCCAACGTGACTCATTTTCTGTAGCAGGAAAACTACCCAACATCATAATTGATACAAGAAGAATTTTGATAAGAAATCCCCTAACATTCCGATGCGTCACCTTATCAATATGTCATTCAGACTTCATAAGAGAAAAATATGACAGCGACGAAGTCACCTCGACCTCATTATTACGGGAGCTTATTTTGTTATTTTACTTGCAGTTGTTTTCTTTTTCTTCTAGTAACGCCGGCGCTAGTTGGCATAGTTAGTTAGACGCTTCTCTTGTTTGCAAGTTCAACCCCAGCCCAAGTCGGTGGATTTCATGACGCAAAAAGTCAACAGTGTCCATGTCGTATTATTAGGCTACATGCTAAAGATACCTAGAGTGCCTGTTTGGCTTAGGTGCTCTCAGCAAATTTAAATACCTTGCTCAATTTCGCATAACCGAGGCTCAAGTGTCTCTCTCTGGTGTGGAAACAAGGCGTCAACATTCCAGTGTGGCAATTCGTATCTACCTATAAATCATCACACTAAATAGGAATATCAGCTCCCGGAAAAGTACTAGGTCTGCTTTGGTAATTATCTATCCGCAGCTCCATTACAAAGGGAAAAAATTGTTAAATGATTGATAAACTCAATAGTGATTCAAAGGAATTTTTAAAATATATGTATGAGCAAATTTATTAGCCCTTGATTATTATTAACACTCAGACGCTAATAGTTCTTGGAATCTCTTACAAGGATTTAATAATAAATGCTATAAATGATATGCATGACAAAATGTACTTGAAAAAGATATTTTCCCATTTCTTGTGTAGTAGAGAAAGTATAAAAATCCTAACATAACTCTTAAACTATGTATAAAACCCTACATTGCTTTAATACAGCGATTCTCCAATTGTGAGGAGCTCCTTCTAAGGGGACTGAACAGATCACAATTTAGAAAATGAAAAATATTATTTACAAAAATTATAATTTAAAAGTAACTTACTTGAAATATGTACTACTTAAAATATGGGTTTCTTAAAAATAACATATGCAAAATTTAATACTTATCTTGATAATTTGTACGGTTTATAATTAAGGTCATATTGTAGCTTTAGCGACAAAGTGTATTATTATTGCATTCAATGCGTTTTTATCGTACTTGGGGAGGGGGATACGAATAAAATTATGGTTGAAAATTGGGTCTCAAATATTGAAAGTTTGAGAAGTACTGCCTTAACAGGAATCAAACATACACTCAGATACAAAGTATGCTATAAATTGTTTCTTTTCCAAGTATAAACGATCTGAAAGGAACTTTTTTGTCATTTTAACATCAAATCCATATTTTTAACACTCTTTTGTTAGCTTCACCTGTATGTAACGGAACCTTGAACTCGATTTCTACCCACTTTAAAATGTTAGATTAATCCAAACTCCAATTACACTCATCAAGGACCGATAACAATACAATAATTTAATAATTTTGTTCCATTGTACTGATAAGGATCATCAGGATGAACGAGTTCCCGATTCCAGAATGGCGACTAAAAAATTGCTACAACCCTAAAGCGGAAACACTCATGGTTAATACAAATCTAAAAACAAAAAAAATGCGTTATGGAACGTGGAATGAAAAGTCATCCGTTGCTTCATTTTACCCAAACAGCTAAGAATGTTTCAGAGGTCACCGGATTAAAAAAGTAATTATTTCTCACATGCTCTTCGATTCCAAACGTGTTCTTTTGCGTCTAATGCTGATACAGCAGTGCTTCTCAAATTTTTAGTATTCACGACCCAATGTTCAATCATAATTTTCATCGCGCCCCCCTCCACCATGCAATAACAATGTATTTAATTCTATAATACTATATCTTGACGCTAAACCTTAAATACAACTTTAACCTCTTAAGTGCCACCGGCGTATATAAACATCTCACACAGCCAAAGCATTAATTTTATGGGCGTATATATAAGCATTTTCAAAGCATGATCTTTTCTGTGCACTGCTATCCGTAAAATTATTCCCAAGGCTTTAAAAAGCAATAAAAGGACCTTAACAATGTTTGCGAAGGATTTACAAGATTTCAGAGTATTTGCTTATATGTATTCCTTTTCTTAACCTCCCCCCTCCCTCAATACATCAAATGCACGCGCTTACGTGGAAAACAGGAGCATTGAGAAGCGAATCGCGTAACTTTTAATCGGCTGTTAAGGGATTAATTATAAATCGTACAAATTATCAAGATAAGTATTAATACAAGCCCATGGGGTCAACAGTAATAATCAAACTTGTTCTTAGCTAAGTATTGTTAACTTAATTATAAAATATATTGTATAGCACTGATAAATTTATAAATGTATTTTATCAGTGTAAATGTGCGCTATATTTTTTACTATGCGTGAATGTATTTTGTTTGGTTACTTTCAGTATAAATCAATAATTTTTTAAATAATCCTTCTTTTTCGATTTTTTAATATGCTCAAGCCCCCTTGTAGAGTTATCACCCCCCTCTAGGGGGGCGCCTCACAGTTTAAGAAACGCTGTGAAACAGGCTTCAGAGAGAATATTAAGCTCATTTTAGTGAAATATATCAGTGACCTTACTCTTTCTTCCTCATTAAATACTTCAAACTTCCTTAGCTCTTCCAGATTTCCATGTGTTGGCTGATTTTGCAAACCAAGACTTTCGACGTACTGATAGGACGCTAATGGGTATTCCAGATTCTAAAATAATTACACATTTAAGATTAATTCATCAATGTATAAATTATAGTTCAAAAAACTAAAAAACACGCTTTTATTGAAGACCAAACTAAAAAATGAAAAATAAAAATTATAGTTAAAAAAAATAAAAAAACACGCTTTTAAAGTTAATAGAACTAAAAAGTAAAAATAATTCTTAATATAAGAATAAAATGGCTAACGAGAAAATTAATACAATTGTGGTAAAAGCACGGGATGCTCATTGTACTACATTTTTACACTAAGTTTGCATTTCGGAATAAAACCAATAAGCAATTATAATAATTCTTATCGTGAGTACCCCATGGTTTTACTCCAACGACATTAATTTTCTCGTTAATAATTTTATTCTTATATTAAGAATTATTTTTACTTTTTGATCCATTAATTATGAAAACTGTTTTTAGCTTTTTTATAATATAAGTTATTTTTTATCATACTTTTTTATTCATATATTTGTCGTACTCATGACGTACATTTGAAAAAAGATACGTATGCAACTTTGATTCAATGTTTTTAAAAATGTCAAAAAGAAAAAGGTTCTAGTTCTTTTCTTCATCAAAAAATTTGTTTTAAATATTTTAGAATATTTGTAGACTATATATGTGTTAAGTTCCACTTTAAATTCAATTTTACCTGTATTATTTTATCTTATTCTGTCAATGGAATTGCTGTTCCCTTTTCTTTAAATTCAATTTATCCATCAAATAATTTTATCACCTATGACTTAATTCCAAATTCTCTTTGAACTAACTCGATTGTTTATAGGGATACTCTGTTCACGAGATTAAGGTGGTGTCCATGGACATGAGTTCTTGACAGTCGATAGATAACGGATATTTTCAACTTTGAATTTCTTCCGATCCTTGTTTCGATTCAAAGAATAATAGAAGCTACTTGGAATTTCGAGCAGCTTCCGTTTGATTTATCTGCAGTAACTTGGCACATGACACTTCTCTTCCGTGTTTCTTAGAACATTAACTTCCGAATGGATCAAGTCAGGAGTTTTTGTTTTTTTGATACAAATAAATGTTCTCTGTATATATTTTTGATAGTTTAACTTGGAAGTTTAAGAATAAAAAAAAGTAGTAACCTTACCTTATGTGAATTTTAAACAAAGGTTTAAGGATATAAGAATGTATTAAATACATATTAATTTTTATATTAATGAACTAAGACGCTTTTAAATGTTACTTAAACAAAGTGATACATATTTGGACGTACACATACAATACCATACAGTATGAAACACGTGCAGTATGAAGCAGATTACAGCTTTTTTGATAGTTATCCCTTTAACGGGCACACAGCTAAAATACAATTTTCTGTGATAGGAAATATAATGTTCTCATCATCTATAAACAGTATTTAGCCTCAGAAAAATATCTGATCAGGGTTTTTTCCCTGGGTGGAGGCTAGACGTCATAGCCACCGCGCACTTAAGACATTTAACGTACTTTTCAGAACAGAGAGAGAAATAATGAATCACATTACAATAAACTTTTTTATGAAAAATTAACATTTATGCTAATAACCATTTCAATAACAATTAAATTCAAAGTACAAGTGTAATAAAATAATAATAGAATAATTGTACATTATAGAATACTTACTAAAATATACATTCAAATTAGTATATATCCACATTTTATATTTTATTTAATTTTAGTATAAAAAATTTGAAATAAAGTAATATTTCTGAGGATTTAAATTATTTATTTTACAAATTTGATGAGCTATTTACTGTGGAACTTTTCAAAGCAAGTAGACCATTTGCTTGAAGGCACAGTGGTACGTTGCAGGACCGACACAGCCATCTAGAGCGATGAGCGTCTTTTCTGGAATTGCAAAGAGAGCATCTGCTGTTTTGACTCTCTCACGTGGAGGAAGAGAGAATATTTCAAGGTCATTTTTCTGCTCTATGTGGGCAGTGGATAAAGCCTCTATCCACATTTAAAAGCTTTGCAAAAACCAAAATAAAACTTTTTTTTTCGTTGCACATTTGCTTAATTCATTAAAATGAGAGGAAAGTATACTTCAGACTTGATACATTTTTTTCACAGATAACGAATTTTATTTATAGCAAACAAATAAATACAATTTGTAGATTTACACAGAGAAAAACTGTTTTTAACTACACATCAGAGGACAAGAAATGCAAAAAAAAAGGTATCGTGGATGCCATTTGTATTGATTTTTATGCGTTTTAGCTTTAATTAACGCATGTATATAGGCTAAATATCCATCAACTACTTGGAGAGATTTTTTTAATATGCGGTTGGACCAGCGTTTCTCAAACTGTGGGGTGTATCCCCTAGGGGGAATGATAACCCTAAGAAGGGGGCATATCGAAAAGTCGAAAACAAAAGATTAAAAAAATTACAAATTTACTGAAAGGAAGCAAAACAAAATACGTTCTGACATAGTAAAAAATAAAATGCACATTTACTTCGATATAATATAAATGCATCCGTACTGCACAATGTGTATTTGATAATTAATTTTAAAGAAAGTAAAGAAAAGACTAAAGTAAAGAAAAAGACTAAAAATTACAAGTGACTCCCATGCGCTTGTCAATTTCAAAATTATTTACAAAACTTTTCTTGGTAATTTGTACACTTTATAATTAAAATTGTATTGCAGCTTTAGCGTCAAAGTATATTATTGTTGCCTTCAATACATTGCTATTGTATGGAGGAAGCCGCGATGAAAATTATGATTGAAAATTGGGTCGCAAGCATTGAAAGATTGAGAAGCACTGGACTAGACTTATTAGCCACTGCCCACTAAGGGCTTATTCAGTTAATTACATATAAATAGTTGTGCTGCCTTTCAGAATTCAATTAACTTTAAAAAAAAAAGGCCCATCTATATGTCAATGTTTTGAAATTTATTGTTACAACCTAATATTGCTCACTGTAGCTTCGATTTGAATTGAATTTAAGTCAATATCTGCAATTCAATCTGGTAATTGACGAAGAACCTTTGGACAATGCGTGCCACGTGTGGTCGCGCATTTTCCTGTTGAAATATGGCTGTGATCAAACCCTGAAGGGAAGAAAGGACAACTGGCTCCAACACCTCGGAGATGTAGCGATGGCAGTTTAAAGTGCCGGCAATGCGTACTAGAGGAGTGCGAGAGGGATATCCAATACCGCCCCATAACATAATACCCGGCGCATGACCAATATGGTGGTGCATAATGCAGCTATTCAGCATCCTCTCTCCACGGTGTCTCCAGACTCGAATCCGACCATCGTGGTGTTGCATACAGATGCGTGACTCGTCAGTAAAGACAACTTCATTCCATTCTGCCTCCCACATCCTTCTTTCATCGCACCATTGGTGGCGGAGACGTCTGTGGTTCTGCGTCAAGGGTAGACCAAGCAATGGACGTCTTGCGGACAGACCACTCTGCTGTAAACGGCGTTGAATGGTACAATCAGACACTGGATGACGCGTTACAGACTCAATGGGCTGTACTATGGTTCGTGATGTAAATGAGCGAGCCGTCACAGTCATGCGCACAATTTGCCTGTCCTCATCATAAGTGGTGCACTGAGGTGTATGCGATCGACGACGTCGGTCCGTCGTACCCTCCTGCATCCAACGGCCACATATCTGCATTACAGTTGTTTGGATTCGTCCAACACGACTACCGATTTGCCTGAAAGATAATCCACAATCTCGTTAGGCCACTATCCTTCCTCTGTCGAACTCAGATACTTGATCATAAGCTGATCGTTGTTTTCTACGAGACATGACTGATCTTTTTTTGAAAAAACCACAAGAAAAACACTATTGCCGAACTCGAAATCGTCGAAATCTTCAAGTCTTGAATAGCGCTTTGAAGTGGCGCCACGGGTGCGCGTGATGTGTGTCAGAGCTAAAATTCTAATAATTTGCATATCTTGCCTCCGCTAATGCAAGTTGTAAATTTCATGTTACTTGAATGCTTCCTTCAGGGTGTTGCATTTAGGGTGGCCAGCAGTGTACTTTTTGTTTCTTAAGAAATCATATTAAATTAACAATATATGAATTGTATTCATACTTTAGTGCAAGATTTTATCTAAATGGTTAAGGAGTAAACATTATTTGAATAAAATAAGAAAATTAAATGTGTTTCAGTAACATGAAATATTTATTTAGATTAATTATCAAATTTTTTATACATAGAAGCCTTATAAATATATTTAGTTTTTTTTAGAAGTATAAAACAAAAGAGAATTTGTTTTATACATAGAAGTATAAAACAAAATTTTATAACTGCTATAATTTTAATATATTTATGTGGCAGTTTAAATAAAAGTATACTGCTTTCTAAACCCGTTTCATGCGTTATATGAAACCACTGTGAACTAAATGTTCTTATCATTGACGTACATAAATCGACAGAAAATAGAATTCAATCAGTTATCCGATGAACAAATTATATCAAATTCTAAGCTGATTAATTCCATAGAAATGTGTGCTATAATTAGACTGAAACAACATATGTTTCAGCCTTTCTAAATGTGGTAATACGATGAATGTATCGAATGACTAACGACTGAAACTAATTAATTTTGTAAGCTCGTTACATAGACTGTATTCATAGAAATAATTAAAGGTAAATGATTTATTATAAACAGTGCGTTGTTAGCAAAATATATATGATCACTCATCAAAAATTCATGTCCCTGTTACCTAACTATTATAGAATAAATCTGAGACCATCGTTAACTTTTATTTAATGAATCTAAAGGATTTATTGACCCATAAAAATATAAAAATTCATTTTTTTCTTATCAATGTATTTATTTTCCTTTATTTATGTTGTACTTTGCTTCTAAAAATAAATGATGACAATCATATATCTTGCATATATTCAATACATTCAACATATCTTATACATTTTCAATATATTCCACATATCTTGGCGAGTGATTGATTATTTACTGATGCCTTTTACACTTTGAAGCAGCAGAGTGACACGGTTACAAAGCCAGCCAACAGTTCTTAACTATGACCACTAGATAATCTTCATCAGAACATCTGGTAAATACAACTTTTACGAAAAGTAGAATGCATATTAATAGTAAATGCTAAGGAAAATTAAGTAGGACCATGTTTAGAAATGTATATACCTTGCTGATAATTAAAATTGCAGCACCATGAAGAAGGCATGTACACGTCAAATTTGCACGAAAGTAAGATGGTGGAATATGCAAATGATAAGCACACACTCAAGCACAATCGAACGGTGCCGAAGAAGCGACATTCAAACTCTGCATAAAAGTAAGTGTGTACGCAGCTAGTTTATCATGCGGAAAATGCATTGGAATGTTGGTTGGTAGTAAGAAAATCAAGTTATGCCTCATATGAGAAGAAGAAATGGCTACCAATATGTTAAGGAATTCATGGCCTGTAGATATATTGTTCCATAATTTTTCTATTTGTATTAGGCGAAGTCTAACGTGTGTCACATAGATATGGAATTTGATCACGGTAGTTCAGTGCCAAGGTCACGGACTCATGGCTGGTATATCATTTCGAGACTAGTATCGCTGAAGAACCGTCGTGAAGAGGGGCTGATGCACGTTATGGATGTCGAAGCTCAAACTTCTTCCATTGGTGTGGTGTGGAAGTTAAGAGAGAGGGTGACAGTCCAGGTGTCTTTCTTGTCACTTGATGGCTCAAACTTACGAGGTCCGTCACCAATAGCCTTCGTAAGGCTTTACACTACGACGTAAATTTGACTTTAACTCTAACTATATGACTATAGAATCGATGGATTCAGTAGGGTTATACTAAACGACATACGAGACCTCCATAACCTCTTTCAACTAACACGAGAAGAAAACATGTTTTCAGATCGATCTTTTTGCATTGTAGAGTCAAATTACGGACTTTGAGTCAGGAAGTGGGCTTGTTTGCTACACGGTAAGCATCCGCACGGACGGGAGTCAACGTATGGGGCAGCAAAGACTGTCTGCATGGCAACCATTAATGCAGATTACCTTGACACTCAAGTGTAGACGATGGAACTGGACACACGAGCGGCAACACATTGTCGTTTTAAACGAGTCACGATTCTAATGGAGGTATCAGGAGAGACGTATTCGTATCTGGAGGCACTAGGGAAAGCTCTCGTATCCTACTTCTATTCGACATCGTTTTAAAAGCCTTGCGACTCGTGTAGCAGTTTGACAGTAATTTGGAGCACCGCACAAACAACTCTTGTTCACACTGTCGGTAATCTAAAAGCCCAATGCTACATTCTTCAGATCTTAATCCAGATGGATTTTCTTATCTTCGAGGACACCATATTTCAACAATAGCAAGGTTGCATTTTGCTCTTCGAGTTCTGGCCGACCTCGACACAGAAGTGTGCAATGGTTACTCTGACCAACGCATTCCCAGACCTCTTATCGATTAAAAACATCTGCCCATGATTTTCTGAGAAACTGGATCCTCCCCGTTTACCTGTCAATATGATTGAGGAAGTCAGGTAAATAAATAGCAGGAAATGATACCTGCATCTGAGATCGAAGTCTAATTCGATTTGATGCCTAACAGGACTATATCCATATTAGTTGTTACAGGTGAACACTATGTATATTAATTTATAACACTAATACTCATATTGTCTACCAACTTAATTATGCTTTCTTCTCATTCTGGCTACCCACAACAAGCAAAATCTCATTATTTGTTATCCTTCAAAGTGTCGCGATTTAAATGATTAGCAGTGTTTACAATGTTAATAATTTAAATCGCTATTTTTTCAATAAATATAAGTTATGCATATGCTAAATATTTATTTATTAATCATCGATATTTTCTATAAGCAGAAAAGATAGTATTTAAGAACAGTCGGTACGGTCTACACCGACAATGTTACATTGAGCTATTTTAGGAATCTGTTTCTCAGAAATTGTTGAATATAAAAACTTCAAATTTTTTTAGCTGTATAATAATTAGGCTTTTTTATTTAGATAACAGTAAAATGTTTCAAATATATTGTTTACTTTTCTCAAAAAAATTCATCGTAAAAATATCGCTTTGAAATTTGTAAAAATCGTCATTTTTTTCACGATAACTGCTTCTGAGGAAAATATTTTGGTAAAATCCTTAAGAAAATAGCCCTATTATATATAGTTACATATTATTTATGTGCAGTAAAAATTGCAAGTATATTGATTTTTTAGATTCTTTGAAAAAGGTACACGTATAGTTTGAAAACATTTTAAGTGTAAAAAAGCACTTAATTACAAAAATAATCAATTACAACATGTATTTGCCCTATTTATAAAACATTAGTATCTTCTTAATTTTTTTAAACATAAAAGCCTTAAAATGTTCAGAAAATACTTATATAGTAATTTTCAGTTTTTGTTCAACGAGATCTTTTTAGCATTTTGCATTAATTTTCACAAATTATGTAACAATCTGTGAAGAATTTTTAGCTTCAATGTATTACAAATGTCAAAATTGACCTTATAACATCACAAATATATAGTAAACATGTATCAATATGTAAAAGTTATGATTTGGGTACATGTGATTTTACGACGTTCGAAAAATTTAACTTTGGATTTGTAATTTTCCATGCAAACACAATTTCTAAAAGTTTCCAAAATTCTAAATTTTCTCTAAATTGTACAAAAGATTTAAAAAAAGTCAAAAATAAAACTGTTTTTATATTTTTAAACATGAAATTTGTGTATTTTTATGCATGCAACAAGCTTCTCGCAACGACAAAAAGCATCACACATCTGAGTTATAATTAGTTAACTATTATTGAAAAATCTTTGAATATTAAAGCTTAAAAACTTGTCTAAACAAAAAATAAACAATAATATTTGCATTGAAGTGAAATATTTAAAATATATTGCTTAGATTTCTGAAAAACATGTAACATAAAAATATCACTCTGAATTTTTTAAAAAAATTGACATTTTTTGTCACGATATATGGACTTCAGTCAAATATATTGGTAAATTCCTCAAAAAACTCACATGAATATATATAGTTACATATCAGTAACATGAGGGGAAAATGTTATGTACATTTATTCCTTATATTCTGAGAAAAAGATGAATACACTTTTAAAAACTTCATTTTTGAAAAAATTGAATGTTTACTATAAAGTGGCTTTTTATAACAAAAATCATGAATTACAGCATGTATTTGTCCCATTTTATTGAACATTAGCATCTTTGAAATTTATTTTGCATAAAATAGTAAACAAAAAAGTCTTAAATTGCCCAGAACAGCGTTTTTCAGTTTTTTTAACGAGAAAACATCAACATTTTCTCAAATACTGAATCAATTTTTGAACAATTTGTAGCTTTCATACTTTACAGATATCAAATTTGAACAGAAAGCATCATAAATATAATGTGAAAATATATCAATATGGTTTTGGTGTGAATTTGAGATGGTATTTAAAAATACCTGATTATATATATATATATATATATATATATATATATATATATATATATATATATATATATATATATATATATATATATATATATATACGACGTTTCTTAAGTTTTCGTTAGGTTTTCGTAACATTATCATAAGGTCTTGTTGTTGCAGACAGTTCTTAAGTTTAAAACTTCAAAAGTTACTTTAATCTGGACAAATGATTTCTAAAACAGACAAAATAAGACTGTTTCTATGTTCTTAAACATAAAATTTATGTATATTTATGTATGTAACAAGCTTCTCGCAAAGACAACAAACATGACATTTAATGTATCATCTCATACCTTTTTCTCAGAAACTATTAAACATAAAGACTCAAATTTTTATTTATATTAATTAGACATTATATTTATACTGAAGTGAATTTTCTTTAATAAAATAAATAGTTTTTTCAAAGACAAAATTTTAGTTAACCGAACAATTATTATTATGAATTTATTAAAAATTGTAATTTTTTTGTTATGATAACTGCTTTATATTTAAATGTTTTCAGAATATTTCAAAAATGTCACTTCAGTATACCACAATTGCATTTAAGAAACATACATGCAGTAAATTTACACAATTTTAAAAATATAAGTTTTAAACATGCATACAGTAAATTTACACAATTTAAAAAATATAAATTTTAAACATGCATACAGTAAATTTACACAATTTTAAAAATATAAATTTTAAACATGCATACAGTAAATTTACACAATTTTAAAAAAAAATAAGTTTTTGAAAACCGAAATTTTTATAAAAAAAATCTTACCTTTGTATTAAATTTAATCCAAGTTTTTCTTAAATATCACATAATTGTAACATCAAGTATTTTTAAAATATTTTTAGCGTTTTTCTAAGTCTTTTAAAGTTTCAGTTATTATTACTAATTAATTAAACTAAATTTAAAGTGAAGAACAGGTTTAAATTTAGGAAAAGTCACTAAATATTAAATATAGCATTCAAATTAAAACACATGCTTTGAAATTTGGCGCAATTTTTTTTTTGCATATCTAGCACAGTTAAATTTACAGTTACTGTACAGGTATTTAATGCGTATTAATAAAAATAAATTGAGGCTTTGCAACTTTGCTTCAGATTTAAAAAGACAATGTTTACATTTCTCTCTGTCAAATGGACGTGGTTCATAAGCTGATTATTTTTTTAAAGCATTTTAAAGTACTTCTAATTCATATAATGGCTTTATGTTATACCAATGGAAAGCTCCCGATTAGGGGTTTATAGAAATATCAAAATCTCAAAATCGATTTTTAAAAGGGGTCTACCCTACCGATTTTCCTTAATTATTTTTATATGATAGAGTATAATTTTCTTTAAATAAACACGAATAGAAAAATTAAATCTACTTTGTATTTTTAATTGCAATCCATGGAAAATGGAGTTGAATATGTGTGCAGTTTTTCCATGCATCAATTACAAATCATTTATTTTATGTGTAATTGGATATTAAGTAGTTTTTCTGAAAAAAACAAACAAATCCTAAAGTAAAGAATTGAATAAAAATCAAAAGCCTAGCATTCAATTTTGAATATAATAAAAATTTTACTAGTAAATATATTATTCTTTAAATAAATCTACTTAAACTAAACCAATTTATTAAATTTAAATTTCAGTTACATTTATTAACATTTACAAATAAATATTCCCTACAAGATAAAATATGTAGCATTTTTGGATTTTTTTTTGCCTTTGGAATATTGATGAATTTTAAGCACCCCAGCTATAAACATATTTTCCCGTTTATAATATCAAGCACTTTTTTTATCTCTAAATTCATAAAATTTCTTGCATTGATTTGTTTTTCCTAAGTTTTAATAACAAAATAACAATTTTAATACCCGGATTACTTAGACGTACAACAATAATTTGATTGCTTATCGCAATGGATTATAGAAAATAGTTAAATAAATACAGATCAGACCTGAGAAAGCTCATTTAACTCCCGTTTCAAAAATCACAGCTTATGAAAGAGCATTTATTAGTTAACTCTTTATTAATTATTAATTTAATTCTTAAGGTAATTATTGTTTGTTACAGTTTTCACAGCGCATAGTCATTTAGTTTTTGTTTTGAAATAATAATCATTAAAAAGAGATTTAAAGGATTACAGAAGAACAATTTTGTTCATTGTAAAAGTTAAATTTTCAATCAAATTATAATCAAAAATTGAAATTAAAAATAAAAAGCCGTCTAAAAAAGAAAATGTTAAGTGAATTTTTATCATCTGATATTTTTTGCTCCGCATTTTAAAACGGTTGACTAACTTCAAATTGACATGTTACTTAAAAGGTATTTAGTCATCATCGAGCTAATCTATTGAAATTCTCAATTATTTTTTTCTGTATTTATATTCAATAAATCTTTTACTTTTATTGGAAGTTTCCTTTTTTATTTTAATGTAAAACTTTGTATGAACTCAATTCCCTTCCCCAAGTCATGACATTAATAAAAAAATGTAAACGTCAACTTTTTCTATTCTATATCATTAGAGATGCGTAAACAATGAGATTTAAAAAATATTCTTTCTTTAAAGATATTATTTCTTTCACCTTAAAAACGAATTAAAAATCATGTGCTCTAGTTTTAAAACTTATTTTGAGGAATGTTTTTTTAAACATGATAAAAATTAAATATATATTTTAAAACATGGAAAAAGACCATTACTAATTATTAATGTATTAAAGTATTTATGTTTCTGAGATAATATTAAAATTTTTTAATGGCAGAAAATAATGCCATAGGAGTAATAATTTATGCCGAAATTTTTATTTAATATTTTTCTTTCCTTTTTTGTTAAATTAAATAAAAACTACATTATTTTTGAGCTTTATTTAACGTAAGAATGAGAATATCTTGTTAATACCAGCTGCATGGCCCGGCGTTGCGGGGGCTTTCTCTACTTTTATAAATTTTCCCTTCCCTTCACAAAATAGCCCATCGATTATTAATTTTCGAATATATACTTTGACTTCTTTGTCTCTTTTCCTATCGCTTAGCTTGGATGTACACGGGCTTTTCCGAGTATATAACTTAATCCTCATGTTAATTTCCTATTTCCTTCATGTCGCCAGCACTCTGTGTGGGTGTGCACAACTACGATATGAGTGATTACTATAATGCTGTCATTAATGTTCAGTTTTTTGCAAATGTTCACTCCTTTTCACTGTCAAACAGGTCTCTTTCCCTTTCATTAACCCCCAATGTTGTTCGAACATTTTTGAATGCATGACATATTGTCATGGAAATTAGCATTCCCCTCTCGCTGACAGCACTTCCTGGAGTATGTGTGATTCCGATATTAACGTCATTACAATTCCCTTTTTTGAAATTTCTTCTACATATTTCCATTGTCAGAGACGTTTTTCTTATCTCTCTATAGTCCGGCCTTACAGTGGGTCTTTTAAGTCTACAACTACTTTCCCTCTCCCCACCCTAGACATAAAAGATCTATTTTCAAATTTCGATGAATGCCTTATAAAAAAACAATATTCCTTTAGTTTAAAGATTATAAATATAAAGCAATAAAAATAAAACGATTCTGATGCTAAGAGTAAAAAAAAACAACCTTTATTATTATTTTTTAATTATAAACAGTTTCTAAGAATCTAAAATAATACAACAGATTTCAGATTTTCATTAATCAATCAATCATTATATACAGTTAGCTTAAAAATGTCTCTAAAATCTATTTTTATCCAAAAAAATAAATGATGCACTTTTTTAAACAAATAATTAATTTATTAATGAAATAATAGAAACACTACTTTCTTTTTTTTAAAAAAAATATACGTTACTTTAAATCCATTACCTATAAATAACGAATTAAGAAATCTTACAGGTAGCTATTGAAACGATTTATTTTTGTTTGAATGTTTGATTAAACACGTTTAAGTGTAAAAAATGCTGTGGGGAAAAGTCTACATATATATTTACATTCATTAAAAAAATTTTCAAAAAGAAAATAATTCTATCTGATAAAAATATTTTATTATTTTATTATAATTTCATAGTTTTTATTCCACTGTGTTTAGTAAATTATTTAAATGTGTAACGGATGGAAAAATGTATATTATATAAAAGACTAACATATTCATTATTTTATCATAAAATTGATTAAAAGTGTTCATTTAGCAATTGATTATGACAGATCGTTTGCTTAAAGCATGGCAGTAAAAGAAAAAAAATCTGTTTTATTGATGTCCATCTCAGTGGCAAAAAAGAAAGGGAGGAAAGAGGAGTAAAATTTAGAATTTATTTTTCCGCCCATGCTCTGTAAGCACTAAAAATCTAAAATTCTCATGGTGGTTACCCACAAGTAATTATTACTGCCCTTAGGTAATTTTAGCTACCACTGAAGTCCCACCGTTCAGAAAAGCAATGCACGTTGAATTTGTCAATAGCTCGGACGTCCTAGCGTTGTTGAGGTCTGGTGTGGTAGGAGAGATGTGTGCCAGCTCAGGTGTCCTCCTCGTCACTTGACTATTGCTCAAAATTTCGAGGTCCGTTGCCAAAAGCTCTCAAGTGGATAAAAAGTGCGGCTTTAATATTCACTCACTCACTTTGTCATCTTTTCGTTGCAATTTTTTTAGCCCCCGGAAACGAAGATGTACCTTTTTTAAAAATAGTTGTATGTTGTAAAAAGGCACAAAAGTAATTATTTTTAAAATTATAAAATTCCACAACTATATCAATTATTGAAGTAAAATTGTGAGCATCGTTTGAAATGTTGGACACACTGGAAAAATGTTTTGTTCAATTATCTTTCCAAATGCAGAATTTATTAAATGTTTAATTTAAATTTTGAGAATTTTTTAAAAATTCGTAAAAAAAAGTTTTCGGCATTGTAATTTTTAAATCACTGATTGTAAAAGATCAAAGTATGAGCTTTTTAAAAATCCTTTTCATTTTAACGCAGGTGTATTAATTTATTTTGTTAAAAAAATCACAAAGTATGCAAAGTATCGTTGTTTTGCAAGAAAAAAAAAACATACCGTATCGGTGAAAAAAATGATTTTTCCGGTTAAAAAAGATAGTGGCTTGAGAAGTTATTAAATGTGCGAATAAAATTTTGAGTATTTTTTTTTATAAAATCATTAATGTAAAGTGATGGTGTTGATTGGAACCAATGAAATCTCGATGGAAAATAAGTGCTATGCCAACCGCGCCACGAAGTTTGCAGTAGGAAGGGTGATAAGACTTTTAAAATAGAAGTAGAAGATATTCACACCAAATATAAAATGCATTAAATTGAATAAAAAAAAAATCTACTTATGCATTAGTTCATGTAAAGACAGCATACATGAAGGATATTTACATATAAGCTATTTATTATAAAATAATATAAACTGAAATATTTTTTTTTACATTATTTCATTAAAAGAAAGAAAACATCTGAGCATTTATTAAATTGTTAAAAGTAGCATATATGTTTAAAATCAAAGAAGATTCAGTTTTTTTAAAATCAAAAATGAAGTTTGTGATTTCAACTAGAAATTTTTAAAATTACAAAAGTTTACATGTTTATTAAATGATGCATTAAAATTGTGAACATTTTTTAAAAAAGAGTAAAAAAAGGTTTTTGGTATTTGTTTTTTTAAATCACTGATTTAAAAAGAACACAGTTGGAACTTTTTATTTCAGATGGTTTATTCATCATAAATACAAGAAATTCATACATAACGATAGAAAAATTCTGATTAATGATTTACAGAAAACAATACGGCTTTTCTTTAAAAAAATATTAATTTAAAGCAATACATTTAACTGTATTGCAAATAAACGTATTTAAATTAATGATAACGGAATAAAAGTGATTAAGTTTTCCAGAAATATTAGAGAAATTTTTGTTTCATAAAAGGATGATTAAAATTATTATTTTTTAATTAAGAGACGTACAGAAAATGAAACAAAAGTAAAATTTTCACTCGCATTATTTTTACTCTCCAAATTTGGTGATTTTCTTCATTTATAGGCACTTTCTTTTTAATGTAACTCATGAGCGGACGCGAAGTGCAAGGTATAACAGATAATCATTTGGCACTAAACAGGTTTTCGAATCCAAACCCATGGGTTTTCGTAAAATCGCGTTTTTCGTTTCGTTTTTCGCTTCTTCATAAATGAAGAAGTTATTAAATGTTTAATTAAAATTTTGAGTATAAAAATCGTAAGAAATTGTTTTTGATAATTTTTAAATGATTGATTCTAAAAGGAAAAGCAGGAACTTTATAAGCTCAGAGTATTGATTCATTAACAAGAAAAAAAGTTCATATGGAATGATTTAAAAATCATTTTGATGAAAACCCATCAATCTTTTCTCACTTAAAAAAATTCGTAAAAAATAGAAAATAGCATTATTTTGTAAATAAAATTATACCATATCTTGGTGAAATAAATGATCTTTCCGACTCTGTAATTATTTTTTGTCTGAGTTTCTTAGAAGAATTAGAACCCTTGTTTAAAAAAACATTGGGAGTAAAAAGAAAATTTCACCTCCCAGTTATTCATTATCGTCGCCATGTATTTGCTGAAGAAAGAACACACAGAGCTAAAAAATTACGTGTTTTAAAGTTTTCAATTATTATTTTCTTAACTAATTAAACATTGGAATATAAATAGTCAAAACGGCTTCCTCGGAAATTTCCCCATCTTTTAGTACTTTTGGCGAGTTTTTGCGTCTTGCGGTTCGTGAGAAGATAGACGCACATAGAAACATACATAGATTGATAGATACGTTTGTTTACTTTCGAATTTTAAGAGTGTATATTGATTTATTTTTAATATTCCATTAATTTTTGATAATAATCACTTTAAAAAGGCAATTATGACAAACAAAATTGACAGAAATAAATTAATTTTGTTTAATTAATTAATTGATTAAAAGCAAGACAGATTTATACAAATATTTCATAAAATTATTGAAGGGTTTTGAAACTAAGTGTTATTAACATAATTAAAACTTTTAATTGTATTGAAATATTTTATATATTTTTTTTAAATTTAAGTTTACTGAAATTATTTTCAATACCAATGATCCTATATAAATTGTTTTTGTTTGTTTTAAAACATTAATTTCCCTTGAATTCGTTTTAAATTGTAAACTCTGTCAAGTTAGTGCATACATCAAAACCTTTAAAAAATACAGGCTTTTTCAAGTGCAATCGCTTTTTTCTCCCCTTTCACGAAAATTATTTCTTTTTACGTTAAATTTTCATAAGCCTTTAATGTTACCTTGATTCATCAGTACTTAAGCAACAAAGTTAATTTACCAGTTCTTCTCCCGAAGATTAATGTAAAAGTAATTGTAAATTAACTTTGGAGAATATTCCATCAAACATTAATAACGAAAAGGGAAAAAAATGATCTAACAACTAGCATGAGCGATTAAGTCATGTTTTCGAAATGATGCATGTTCTTGTTTTAGCTAAGTAATATTAAGTAAAAAAATTATTTAAGTGCTTAAAAAACAATGTAATGTAAGATTTCTAATTTATTTTCATTTTTAGCGTAAATATATTTGAATTTACTTATATTAATTAAATTAAAAAAAACTTTCATTATTTTCAATATTTTTTTAGATATTAACAATAAGATAATGATGAAAACTATAACTTAAAGTAAACAAACAAGTGACAAATCGTACATGCAATTCAGGCATATCAAACTCATACGATAGTGCGGGTGACATCGTCTATTTTATCTATTTTATTATAAGTTGGGGCCACTTGTTTTCAATTTTCCAAAAATCAATAAAACATGATTTTTAAAATGTATCGTGCATTTGTTATACTCAATATTTGTATACGTAGTCATTTTTCATTCATGTTATTTTTTTAAACTTAAATTATAAATATTTTACATTCTTTATAAAAAAAAATTATTGTCAGAAATTTAATTTAACATTATTTTTTGGAAGATATTTGGCATCGTTTTTTTCACAAGGCAAGTCATCAAGATTTGATAGAAAATTTTGAGCTGGTAAAATTTTTAAAATTGACAATAAATGTTGATTGGTTTAACCTTAACCTTCCTGAATTATCGCTATTTTTGATTAAGATGTCCCAGAAACCTTAAAAATTATCCGTGCACTAAAAAAAAAACATCCTTTTTCTTAAAAAAATGCAACTTAGCAATAAAACAAAACAATAGTTATAAACTTTTGACACATGAGTACGCCATATGTGTACATTCTTTCTTAGAATTTCAGAGACCTTGAATGAAAAATTAAAAAGTTACAGAGAAATAAAAGTTTGATCAATTTTTCAATAATATGAAAAATGGTATTTCACACCGTGTAGGATTCTGAATTACAAAATTGATTAACATTTTAATCGCTAACTTTATTTAATATAAAAATGTTCCCTTTTAGAGAAAAAAAATTAAGATACAATTATGAACAAAATTTTAAAATTTTATGAAAAACATTCAATTAAAAAAATAAAACAAATATATTTAAAATTGTTTGAAAATTTTTCTATAAGTTTTAAAGAGCATTATTTTGAACATGTGCATAAAATTTCATATTGATATGATAAATAGTTTTAAAATATCCAAAGTTTTTCATTTTGAGAAAAATGAAGTTAAAAATAAAAAATAAAATTAAACATACTAGTATGCATTAAAAAGCCACAGAAGCATAAATATTTCCCTCTGCAAGCTTACATTGTTCAATTTCTTTGAGTATCAATTGGTATTTCTTGATTTAAACAAGGTTCAAAATTGCAAGGTTCATCACCAAAAGCCCTAAATGGTGAGACGTTAATGTTTACTCATTCACTTAGAAATATGTTTGAAAATCTAGAATTCCAACTTCCATAGAGCTTTGCTTCAACAAAGCCTCACATTGGATTTTAATTGTTCCATATGTAAACTTTCATCAATCATTTCAGTTTCGATAGATAGAAGTCTGATAAGAGAGCGAAATTGTAACTCACAGCTTCTAAAAACAGAAAATATTCGATCTATAATTCCGTTTATAACAATTTAATTTAGAGAGCCTATTCAGAAAATTTTAATGTATGGGATTTAATAAATAGATATTGAAAGCTTTCAAAGTAAAACAAGTTTTCTTTTTTCTATTTATTTTCACCAAAGTAATAATATTTAATAGTATCAAATAGAGCTGTAACACACACACAACATGACTTTCGTCTTGAAGTTTAAAATTAAGTTGATTAAGATGAGACTAGTAATATCAACTGAGAAAGCCAGGTCCATCCTTTGTCCATCTTTTAATTCAGCAAATTCAGAATTTTTGTTTACTAGAAGTTTGTAATTTCGTCCAGCAATTTTAAGAATTGTTTTAAGGTATCCGACGGCTTGTGACTTTTTTTAAAAAAAAGAAAATGGAGATATGCGGATTTTTTTTGTGGTACATAAACAGTACCCATTCTGTACCAAAATTTTATGAACTAATTATCAGTTTTTCAATTCTGATGTGTTGCTATGTTATTCATTTTTTAAATGACTTTCAGGATAAGAGATACTTTAATTTTTGCCAGAACTAGAACATTTTATCTTAGTTATTATATCAAATTGCTTAAAAAACAGTGATTATATTCACATAAGGGACTGTAAATTTTGTAATAAAACAGTTATTGATGAATCTGAAAGTTAAAACACTTCTATTATTATACAGAACTAGAACAAGTTAATTATTTTCAAAGTTTTTTGAGGAATCACTGTCCCCGTTTGAGCCTTCTTAAAAACGCACATTTCGAGTAAAATTCATTTTAAAGTATGACATCTTTCTTAAAGTAATTGCACCTGCTTTTACTAAAACACGTGTAGTTTTTGTTCTAGTGAACGGAAAATAGCAAACAGTATTTTTATAAAGGTAATAAATTGACCTTCAAAATACAATTATAACAAGGCTTCAACTGTTGATATTGTTAAATTATGTCGATTTATCAAATTCTTGGCTATTTCATCACAACTCTGCTAGGTACAATATGTCGACTTGAACTTACCATTTTAATTTGATTTGTTTGTGCTGGAAAAAATATTTTCGATGCTTTAAATAAACGTTCCCCTGTAAATTCCCTTTCAGCAGTGACGTATCTACCGCCGTATCAATGTTACGAGCCCCCCAAGTTCCAGGGTCCCCAAGGCATGCGAGGAAAATTTGTTAATATATTAAGGGGCCCCAAAAATGGGTGTGCAAGAAATTTTGATACTGGGCCCACTCAGAACTAGTTACGCCAGTGCCTTTCAGTAAATGATTTCAATTTGCTTCAGTGATTAAATGTGATAATACATTATTACATCATCCGTAAAGTGAACAACACATTTAATGAGTACATTATAGCTTTTAAGGAATTGATCTTAATTCTGACTTGTCTGCACGAACTTTTGCAAAGTATTTGTCATGTATGGTTTGCTTCCCGATTTGTATCATAAAAAATAACTAGAAATAACTATTAATCTAAAAAATAACGACGCTCAGCCTCATTTGATGTTTCTTTACTCATTGTTGAAATTTTATTACGTTTCTTATTAAATAACTTTTTAGTTTAATATGAATAAAAATCAAAATACCTATTCGTTCGCAAACGATTGAGAATACACTGCCCTTTATCTTAACCGACTGGAATATATATTTTTTTAATCTTTAAAAACATCTCTGACTGCCTCTTGGTGATGGGGCACTCCAAACATAGAAGGGGGAGGATAAGTGAAAGTCGCACACACAAATAATCCATGTACCATACATAGTTAACAATATTCATATTGCATTTCAGAGTTTAATAAAATGTAATTTATTATAGTAAAATAAAATAAAAACGTTTAATCAACTATAAAATATATTTTTTATTTAAAGGTCATTTCTATTATTAAAAAGGATTATTTTTAAAACAAGAACCGGCATCATGAAAATGTATTGTAGATTTATATGCTTAGAAGGTTCATTTCAAATAAATTTAAAAATTAAAAACCTGGTATGTAAAACTTTTTAAAAAGTGTTGTTGGCCCGCAAAAATTATGAACTGGCAGGCCGCCTGTTTGACACTCCTGACGTAATTTAATAAAGTCCGAAGTAGCATTTTCAAAATTTTCTAAAATAAAAGAGACATCAACTTTTAAACTAATTGAAATAACAATTCTGAAACAAAAAATAAGACAAATAAATATGCCCAAAATCATTAAAATGAATGCGCCCAAAATAATTTTTTGTCATTAAATGATCAAAAGTTTCTATGAACCTTTTTTATTTTATGATTTTTTTGGTAAATATTTTACTGTGTTGAAGCATGAAAATTATAAAGACATAATAAAAGGAATAAATTGTTATTGCCTGTGCGTTTTTCGGATGTTTTATTGATGCTCTCAAACACTACAAATTAAATATTTTTTTAAAATTTGTTTGGATCTCTTATGGGATAATTTTTATCATTTTCTAGAATAAAACATAACTCATTTGATTCAATTAATAAAGTATGTCATAAATTTTCTCACTGATAAATAAAAAAGAGGAATTTTTAAAACAGCAAAACTTCCAATTCTCTTTAAATCAATACTTCGGATAAATAAGATTTTTTTTTCTTTATCTATGTGTCTGAAAAACAAATATTGGTCGTAGAAAACAAAGTCGATATAAATCTTTGATATTTGATGTAATTCTATTCTCTTTTTTTTTTTTTTTTTTTTTTTGTCACTTTGTGACAACTCAGAAATATTGCGTAATGCCAATAAAAAAAATTACTGTTCTGTAAGTTGCAAATTGTAAATCTCTGATGTTGAGTTTGAGTTTGACACATTCAATACATTGTTGTATAATAAATGAAACAGAACCTGTCAAATAGTGACAATTGTTCCTCCTTCTATTTTAACTAAATGAAAATACTTTAATTTTAATTATACTTACACATATCTGTATAATTAATATTATAATTAATCGCTTACGAAAACAATATACGTTTTAATCTCCCCTTCCCGTAAATTAATTATATTTTAATACTAATTACACTACTTTCCCATGAGAAAAAAATTCTTATTAAATCTATAAGAAAAATGTTGTAAATGAAAATAAATGTGAATGTAATACCTAAACCCCCTTTTGTTATATACTCTGTTTTCTTCTGTACTTCAACTAAGGTCATTTTGCGGTAGAAAAAGCAAGATGTGGTAACTGATAACATTACCAAGCAGAAGAAATTTTCTTCCGAACATAGAAGGAAGGATATAACTTCTTATTTCTGAGAATAATTCATGGAAAGCCTTTTGTGCGTCTTCATCTGAGCACCTATAATAGGGCTAAAGAAGATTAATGGTTCCTCAGTGAGTGTAAAAGACCGTGTGCTAAGATGAGAAGAGAGGGAGTAAAGGCAGCGGTTTGAATGACCCCGCGGCGTGATAAGATGTAATGCAACAACCAGGTTTTTATGAACAAGAGTTTCCAAAATAGTACCCATATGGACAATAAATAAATTTCTGCCACTTGCGTAAATAAAAAATAATCCATGAGAAGTTAGTGTTGTGCAAGCTTAAATTGATTAGTGTTTGTACAGTGTTGTCAAGAAAAATTGATGTTTAAGATGAATGGGTATTTCTGAGGTGGCTTAAGCAAATTTCATGACAGTATCAAATATTAATTTTTCTGTTAGTTATTTTTTTTCTTTCTTAAAGTTAGAATATTCAGTAATTTCCCATTATATCCCTTTCACTGCATCCTTATATGAATTGCTGATGCAAAGATTTAAGAAAAGAAAATAATAGTAGTTGCATTGCTAAACAAAATACATAATCCCTTACATTAATGTCTACAGTACCCTAGTGGCGTGACCAACGTTGTTGAAACGTGTGTTCGATTCCTGATGTCACCAAAGACTCGCTATGCTGAGGGACCAACTTACGTTACATTTTTTGAGGCTCAAATTTCTCACGTATGTAAGTTAAAAGAGTGAGTTTCCAGTTCTGATGCCTCTATCGTCACGAGTCCATTGCTCAAAGAGGTTTGTCACCTTCACTTTTCTTTAGAGTTCGTCGTTAATAAACATTCACTCATTCCTTTGGAGAAACAAATTCTTTGTAATTGCATAAAACAATTAGTTCATATGGATTTAGTTATTTAAGTAACTTTTTGTTGTTTTTAATATCATGCTCTATTAGATCCAAATCTTCCACTTTAAATAGACAGATGGCTTCTGGGAAGAAATATAACTCCTTTCTGAAGATGCCAACAAAAAGTTCCTTGTTACCTGCCTGAAGCAGGCAATATAACCTATTTTAGGCTTCGTTAGGACTTAATTCAGTAGGATTTTCACACGAATATATTCTTAAAAAAATTAAACGTATGTTCTAGAATCTATTGACATATTCTTATCAGTATAATGCCAGTATATTTTTTTAAAAATACTTCAATAACTTGACAATTTTAAGTAACGTTATTTTTAATTTATTTTCATATCAATTAATTATACTATACATATTTTTACCTTTTCAATTATTTTCTCAAACTTTGCAATTCTTCTTTTTTATTTATATATTTAAATTTGCTTAGCCTTGTATGAAAGTATAGATTTTACATTTTTTAGCCTTTTAAGGTATCCGACTACGTTCGGAACCGTGATTATAAAAAACCACATAAATGGACAATTGCCGTGATATTTAGTGTCACTCAGATTAGAATACATGCATAAAATTGTTTTAAGGAAATTTTGACAAACAAAATTTATTTAAATATATTTTGGCAAAAAATTAACTTATAATAATCTTTTTTCCAAATGTTCTCAGTTTGTGAAAAATGGTTTTATTATAATAATATTTTGCCTGTATATAGCTCAGACCTCTCTACAGAGACCCAACCATAATTTTTGAAAAATTCACGTTATTTTCAGAGTTACCATTAATTGAAATAGTTATCGGGGTTTTTTTCTTAAAATTGCTCCCCTATGTTTTAGTCTAGTTGAGCCTCTGAACAGAGGTGAGAGCTATATACAGGCAAAATTTATTTTAGATTGTGGATTTATTTTAGGACATAATTTTGTATTTGGACATATTTTTCAATAATGGAAAACTTAGCTTCTACGTTTTATTCAACCTAATATCATATGTATATGTTTTTAAAGTACAATAAAAATCGCTTAGCACGAAACTGAAGAGACTGAAATACTTTTTTTGTGTTAAAGGATATTACAAAAATAACCATATATATATACAAAAAAGTTTAATTATTAGCGTTTATTTTGCATATACATGCATATGCATATAAAACAGTCAAACAAAACTATTCACAAGGGATTTAAATCAAATAATACAAAATTTTCAATTTTTTTTGAAAAACAAAACATTTTTTTTTTTTTAGTTTTTGGAAAATAATCTGATATTTTTCTTAGAATTGCCAAAAAGAATCTAATTGTCAACAAATTGTTCCATATCGTCCATTTTGTTACTTATTTCAACATTGGAATGTGTGTCTAAATAACTGCGTATTATTTTCATAACATTCCTCATTACGAATGACGTGGGAACAGGAGTTACAATATTCATTTAACTCTCCTCATCCGGTCTGCATCAATGATTTTTTTTGAGTTTTGAACGAACTCCAAAATGTCTTTGTTTGCCAAGTCGTTGCTGTACACACATTATCATCATATATTGCAATGAATTATTCCTATAATACAGTAGGACAGCGCAATCCGACTTGTGTTTTTCGTATTTTGTTTATTCCCAGAAAGGAAATCTTTTGTGTTTAGAGAAATTAATTGCTTCAAAATACATAGTAGCTTGTGGGGACCATTGCACTATTTCTTGTTAAACGATATTTCGTCTTAAGCGTTTTCGCGTCTCGGTATCCGACTACGTTCGGAGCCATGATTTTGCAAAAGCGTATAAATGAATAATATTTGTGATATTTAGTGTCACTTAGATTAGAAAATGTATATAAAATTGTTTTAAGAATATTATTAGAGTAAAAAAAAATTTGAGTACACAATATTTTGACAAAAAATGAACATAGAATGACAAATTTTCAAAACGTTCTCATTTTATGAAAAATGCTTCTGTTATAATAAATTTTTGCCTGTATATAGCTCAGACCTCTGTACATATGCTGAACTAGAATTTTTGAAGTATGTAACTTAGAAGTGGATTTATCCATATTTTACTACAGCAAAGGGGAGAAACTTTAAGAAAAATATTATACGCCGATAATTATTTCAATTGGTGGTAACTCTGAAAATAATGTGAAATTTTCTAAAATCCTAGTTCAGACTCCTTGCAGAAGTTTTTACTTTATATAAACAAAATATTATTATTATATAGAAGCATTTTTTATAAAAGGAGAAAATTTTTAAAAAAAGATTGTTCTAAGTTAAATTTTTGCATAAATATGGTATTTAAATAATTTTTTTTGTCATAATATCCTTAAAACAATTTTATGCATATAGCTAGGTGACATTAAATATCATGAACATTATCCACTTATGCGCTCTTGAAAATCACGGTTCCGAACATATTCGGATACCTTAATGAGGTTTCAAAAGAGAAAATCTTTAACATTTTACATTTTGCTAATCAAATACATATAGATTAAACTTATGAATTATTTAATTATTAATGAAATGTAGATAAATAAAACGTAAGATAATTTCTGAGTAAAGATACAACATAAATGAAAGTAAGAAAAACAGAGTAATATCATGTTTTGTATATAGTGGCATTTTTTTTTGTTCTGTTTTACTTGAAATGTTAGTTCAAGTAAGTTTTTTTTTTCAATATGAACCATTGGATCATTGTTAGTTGTTGATACATTAGTGATGTTAACACTTTGTTAGAAATAAAACTCATTTTAATAGTAGTAAGTAATTTAGTTTACGAAAAATTTATATAATTTTTAGGATGTCCATTCAATTTTTATTGCTTATAAGTTTTTTTTTAAAGTCACACTTGAATGAACACAAACATATATAAGAATTATTTGAATTTCCCACGAACTAAATACAATTGTTTGTGTGTGTGATTAATAGTTTATATACGTCAAACACATAATTACGAGCTTCTATTAAGTGGCGAGGCTGACACCTGCTTTAGAAACCAACTTCAAACCAATGGGATAACTTTAAGCCTCAACAGATTTCATGCATTCCTTCTGCACGATGGGATTTCAGGACAATATAATTCAGCAAAAGCAACTCTGGCCACGAGTTCACGATCATGACCACTCAAATACCACCGTGGAGAATATATTCTTGGAATGAATAAAAACAGTATATACACTATTAAAATTCTTAGGTAAACAAACGTATGTATCTATGCTTCTATGTGAATCTTTCTTCTCACAAACCGCACAACGCAGAAGCTCGCACAGAGTACCAAAAGATTGGGAATGATCCGAGGAAGCCATTTTAACTATTTATATTCCGATATTTTTTAATCAGTAAAAAAAGATTTTAATTAAAAACCTTAAAACGCATGATTCGTTTACCCCTGGATTTCGTTTCTTCCGCTTATATGCGGCGACCAGAATGAACGATCGGAAGGTGAAAACTTTTTTTCTACTTCTGACGTTTTTCAAACAGCGACCTAATTTTTCTATGAAGCTTGGACAAAAAATAGTTACAAAATCGGAAAAGTCGTTTTTTTTCGCAACGATACGGTAGAATTTTTTTCACAAAATATTAATATTTGTATTTTTATGATTTTTTTAAATCAGTCAAAATCGATGCGTTTTATTAAAAAGATTTTTGAATTGTTCCATATGATTTTTTTCGAGTTAAGTAATCGATATTCTGTTCCAAAAAAGTTCATACTTTTTAACTTTTAGAACCGGTCATTTAAAAAATAAACTACCCCAAATTTTTTTTTTCAGATTTTTCAAAAAATACTCAAAATTTTAACTTAACATTTAATAACTTCGTCGTTTGCAAAACTTTTTCATGTGTCGTAAGTTGTCCGTCTTTTGACCAAAGAGTGGAAAAAAATGCTTGTAAATAACGGATTTTAAAAATATTTTCGTGTCTTTTGTCTAAAATACCGTTTTTACAAAAATCCATTGAAACAGAATTTTTCTTACATTTTTTATTTAAAAATTATCGTTGTTTGCAATTGTTGTGGGGAATTGGGAAACTTCTATTTAAAAATTTAGCCATCAAAAGAAAAAAAAATTCAAAGAACAGTTGCAAGATTTTGCTTATGCGCTAGAATATCAGCGAAGGTCAATCTATTTATTCGCTGTTCCGTTTAGAAATGGGAAAGAGGGGTAGTTTTCATTGGTGAAAGATAACAGAAACTTTCCTGCTATATGCCCTCTCATCGCTTAAGTTATTTGCTATGTATAATAGTATCTCATGCATAACAGATAAATGTTTTAAAGGGAAATCTTTTATTTTTTTATAACAATTGTTAGTTTGCTTCATTTCTAAAGAATGATTTATTGAAGAACTGTGGATAAAATACTTTAAAAATAAAAGAAATTTCTGAGATATATTTTTATTACATAGTATTATATCCTTTTTGAATGATTTTATACAGTTAATTTAAATACATTTACAGGTTTTTTACCTTTTTATTCTTATATATTTTTAATTTTCCTACAATTCTGTACAACAACGAAACTTTGCTTATTAGTAAAGTAGTGATTACTAAAGTCACACAGTTCACCTACTCGAGAGCTTTTGGCGACAGACTTAGAAATTTTAAACCATGGTCAAGTGACGAGGACGACACCTCAACTGGAATCCATCTCTCCTAACTACCACTCCACACCACAACAGCTCTTGACAAATTCAACGTGCATCGCTTCTCTTAACGGTGGGTCTTGAACGGTAGCCAAAATTTTCAAAGAGTAGTAATAATTAATTATGGGAAATCACCACGAGAATTATATATTTTGAGTGCTTACAGAGCACAGACAGAAAAATGAATTCGGCAACCATACTCCTTCTCCACTTTTTTCTACTGAGATAGATATCAATAAACGACATTTTTTTTCCTTTTACTGCATTTTTTTTAAGTAAATGGTATGTCATAATTAATTGCCCAATGAACATTAATAATAAACTTTATTATAAAATAATGAATACGTTAGTTTTGTATAATTTCCTTTTTTTGTCAGGTTTACATAATTTACTAAACGCAGTGGAATGAAAAATTATAAAGTTATAATAAAATACTAAAATATTTGTATCAAATGGTATTCTTTTCTTTTAAAATAGTTTTTCGTCTCTTATTTTGGATAAAATATCGTTAGATTTTTTAGACATCTTTAAACAAACCGTATGCAACGATTGATTAATGAAAATATGAAATTTATTTTATTATTTTGAATTCTTAGAAACTATAACTATTGTTAAAAAAATAATTAATTTTTTTGTTTGTTTTTAATTTTAGCACCAGAATCGTTTCATTTCCATTGCTTTAAATAAATATTTTCTGAATTAAAGCTGTATAACTATTAGTAAGGCATTGATCGAAGTTTGAAGAAAAATTTTATTTTGTGAGAGGGGGAAGAGGGGTAATAGTAATTTTATTCTAAAAAAAGCCAATGTAACGTAAGGCTATACAGAGAGGAAAAAAATCTGCCTTGCATTAAAAAGAAGTAAAACGAATTTCAAAAAAGGGAATTTTAATGGCATAGTTTAAGAAATCACTCACATTGCGCGCGTACAGAAGAGCTATCGTCATAAGGGAAACCGGAAATTCCAATGAGGATTAAGTTATACACACTCGGTAAAAGCGTATGCAACACCGGGTTAAACGGAGAGGAAAACAATCCGCACAAAGAGGCAAAGAAGTAAAAAAAAAGTGAATTTTAGCGGCATATTAATATAGAAATCCAACCCATCCCTAGACGTACTGATATTGAGAAGGGAGTATATATAAAAGTAGTCCCCCGTAGTAGTATCCTGTGCAACGGCGGGCTATGCTACTCGTATCTTCATAAATACTGTTGGAAATAGGTGTGTGTTATATATAGATAATTTAGATTCTGCTTATTTTTCTACAGCGAGTAGATAGTTAAAAACAATAAAAATGTGATAACTTTTTGAATAGTTCCATGCTTATGAAAAATTAAACGATAATGATGAATGGTATACAATAGAATAATCTATGTTCACGAAAGAAGTAAATATATCAAAATAACTAATGATTGTTGCTAAATGTGCGTTCTTTTCGTAAATCATAATTTGAATCAATTCTAATTAATCTAATTAATATTATGAATTTCATACATATTAGGAAACGAAGAGCAATTTAGGAATGAGGATTTATTTTATGTGATAATTATTGATGGTGTTTTCTGTAATTTTACTATAAATGATAACTTCAAGAGAGAATTACGATAATTTCCTCCACGAAACAGTATGAGAGCAGTACTGTTTGATGATTAATGTTTGAGAGATAAAAGATAATGAATTTTTAGAGCAAAACAGAGTGAATATCAGATTTATGTTTGCAGTTCGTATAAGAAATCGACAGAGCTGTCTTTACTTTTGGCGCTTATGTGATAAATAGTAGTTACTTTGCCAATATCCTATTGTATGAGAATATTAATGAGAAAACAGAATGTTTTTCTCAGTTTAGGAGATGATTTGATACATTAAAAAATACCATAAGCAATATTTATTACTCTTTTTCACACGTTTTTATTCTAGATTCATTTTGAACTTTATTTCATTAGGAACTGAGTAGTGAACGTACTTGCTAATAGAAAGAATTTTCCTGTTAGTTTCTATTTAAATAACTAGAAATAAATGCTCTTTTTATCTGCAGAAATTTAGAAAACTATATTTAAGATTTAAATTTTGTAAGGAAAAGGGGTTTCTCTTTGAAAATACTTTGGTGTTTTATATAGAAAATAAAACAATGTAGAAACTCAAATAGAGGGAATTAAAGTGTCCAGAAAGTGCAGAAACATGACACACAAAAAAGTGAGAAAGCAATATGTGATGCTTCTCTTCAATTTATACTTGTTACACTTTTGCATTGTTACATCTTACTGGTAGGTTGTAGGATAATCATTAATGGTAATAAAAAAGCAGCATGTCTAGTTACAGAATCAGTGAAAATACGGATGGCGACCTGTTGAATGACAATCAATTTTCTATCAATCTCTCGTTTGTCATAACTCATCTTCTGAACACGTTGGAAATAGGGTGTGCAAATACCATCCATTCACGTCCCTTACATGTTCGATTAGTGACAGAATAAGAGAGTATGGTGGCCAGGGAAGAATCTGTTCATCTTGCAGAGCATTTTGGCTAATGGGAGGTTGATGTTAAGGGTCTCGTTTAGTCGGGAAAGGAACTCAGCAGCCTTTCCTCCAGCTAAAAAGTACCAACGGGCGCAAAACAACATCCGTATATAATTCGGTCGTTATTGTGTCATGAGTACAAATCAGAGGTGACCAAGCTATGATACCATGCTTTTCACAAATGAGACCAAATTGCAACTGTCTTCACGTTAGAGCTACACTCACACAGAGCAAGAAAAAGAACACTCCCGGGATCAGGGTCGAGTGAAGAAGTCTTGCTCTCTCTTTGCATCTCATACGGTTTTTCGCCTTCTTCCATGCCCCTCGTATCATGTTTTCACGGACATTGCCCTTTAGAAAAACGCTAGCATCATTTTTCTCTTATGAAGAACCTGATATGTCACTAATAAGTGTAAGTATTTAAATTGAAGATTGTAGTGACTGAAAGATTAGGAAGAATAGGAAAAAGATAAGAGGTAGGATAAATGAGGGACACAGAAAAATTAGTAGTAGATATAGAAATGTTAATATGGTAAGAGCAACCTCACTAGAAAAGATTCAGGGGGCATATCCTCTTTAGGGAAATTCTACTGCATAATTAAATCTTTTTACTTCTGTATATTTAATTTATTTTTATGAAAGTGAGTAAACAAGTTATAGATTAAATTTACTCTTTAATATTATGTCTCTTACGAATAATGAATCAAGTCCTTTGCAAAATTAATTAAATGAAAAATTCATTACGCTAAAATTTGTCTGATAAATAACACGTCGCGAGATTGCTAAGTATTTTAAGATGTATTGCAATAATTTCACAATTTAAGTATTGTCTTATATTTCACCGAATGTAGCAAAACCAATTTATTTATTGTATTAAAACAAAGAAAATTATCCGTGTGTCTTTTGTGTGATAAATAAGGAAAATCGGATAAATCCCTTGCATTTGTAGCTGAAGTACTCATGAGATTTTAATTATCAATATCAAAACTAAGTCAAGTCAGCTATTCTTTAAATTCAATAATTTTGTTTTGACTTTTTTAGTAAATGAGGCTAGTCACGTAACATATTTAAAATATTAAGAACTAAAATAGAGTCTAGACACTGCATTTCAAAGAAATATATTTATTTTTTAAAAAATTTTTATCATAATTAAGAGATATTTTAGACGCCAAATCATGAACAAAGTACACATCAGAGTAAAGGTCATTATTAAAGAAATCTCATTAGGTCCACGCTCCTTTGATTGATACAGAATGGATTCGCAAGCAGTGCGTAACGTTTCCGGATTTTGTATTTCCACATATTGAAATGTAGTGAAGTTAATCCACTTTAAATTTCTCGGAGCTTAAAGTCCTCACGTTGAAGTGGCTGGAAGATGCCAAGTAAGGTATTGTGTAGCGAATATTATAGCCATGAAAAACCAGTTGACTTCGTCTGCGATGAAATAACTAATCAACATGAGCTTACAACGTAGGGGGACAGAAAAGACACAAAACCCAGATATCAAGCAGTAAGGGAAAAATACGATAAAGGTAGGAGATAGAAAAGGAGATTATGTAAGATGGTATAGTTGTAGCGTCTAAAATAAAGTTGAAGTATACATTTATCTCAAGCCTGACTATCTTTTCATTCCCAGTACGTTACGGTAGTCTTTATTTCAAAAGCATAGTTAAAAATTGCAAATTCCCTTACCAATATATTCACCATGTTGTTTCTGATATTATGCTAGTTCAATTAATTCATTCAAAAACATTTTTTAAAAAAGGAACAAAACATTAGATTTAACCTAACCCTAAAGAAAGTAGTAATTAAATTTTGAGTTAAAACGTGTGTAAAATATTAATATAAACAAAGTAAAAATATTTTTTTTTAAATCTTTAATTCTTAGCGTAAATTTTTTCGATGGATGTGGTGAAAAGTAAATTTTCATTGAAAAAGGAATGGAAGTCATGAATGCTTAAACAAGGGAATGATACTGTTACGGCTACCAGAAATGTTAAAAAAGTTATGCATAAGATTACTAGAATGTTTCCTAATACTTGAATTTATTTTTTTATTAAGCTTAAGTTTAAGTTGTGAAAAAATTATTTATACGAAACTGATTACATAAGATTTAATTACAGAATTAATACACTTTTTTTAACAGGATTAACAGGAATTCTATGAATCCATATTAATTTCATTTCACAGTTATTTCCTTAAACGTTGACTTCTTTATCTTTTAAAAATTATTTGAAACTAAAATACGTCTTCAATTTAAGGTTATGCCTTTAGAGATAGCAGTGTTAAACAGAAATAGTAAATACTAAATGTAACGGGATTAAGAAACTAAATCAATGCACCAAAAATATTTTTCTGGAAAGAAACAAAGAAGTTAAAAGGTCTAGAAGACAAATAATTTGATTTAACAGAACGAAGTCATATGAAGAGTAATAATAAAAATTAAGACATCTTTAAATAATTTTAAGCAATTCTTGTAAGATCATTAGCAAATGTTTTATGATATTCCTATAAGTCCGATCATTAAGAAAATAAGTTTAATTTTTATTAATGTTTTAATGAAACGAACATTAATCGTAATGTTAAAATTCTAGGACATTAATTGTCTAAAATTTAATGTTTTCTAAACTATTTTTATTGTTACAACGAAGTGTCATTTAACCATTTAATAAAAGAAATAGACAATACCACCGATAATGAGAAATATGGAACTAATGTACAAGGAAGTAAAGTATATTGTTTCTTTTTTTAAATTCTGAGAACAAATTCACAAATTAAAACAACTTATTTAATATTCTGCAAATTACGTGTTCAATTTGAGTTTCTAAATAAGTTATATGATTAAAATTTTTTATGACTGCGCTTTTCAAAAATGTGATTCTTTATTTCTAATCATTACTACTATTAGTTACAATTAAAATAGCATTACTAGTTAACCCATTTTATAATGACAATACTTTTGCTTTTATTGCATGCAAATTATTCTGGATGCTCCATAAAAGCGGGATTTGTTTCTAAAGAAGTAGCAATTCAAAAAGGAATTGCAGGGTTCATGACAAAAGTTACAGCAAAATTGTAAATTAAATAAATAAAATTAAAAAAATGAAAGCCAAAGTTTTCAATGGTTAATTAACAATTGCATACAATAATGTAAGCAATTTATGAAAGTAATTTAACGTAACAGTTTCCTTTGATAATACAGTGTGTAAGGTACAAATGAGAACATTCTTAAATTCTTTCATTTCACCACAGTTGATAAACTTTATATGATTTCTCTAACGTTGAATGCATTACGCCAACATATATGGCTATTAAATACATTTAATTTATGTTTATCTTTGATACATAAAGTAATTCGGGAGGAAAAAGCATGTTTGTCAATTGCACTTTTATGCGTCGATAGATAGCAATACTGGAACACTTCTGTGAAGAGTCTGGTTGGACATTAAGTTTAGTTTGCGAATTTATATGAATTAATCATCTTAAATCTTTTTTTTTCTTTTCTTTTCCTTTTTTTGGATCTCGTGAACATTTAGTGTTGAGTTAAACTTTTATAATATTCCGTTCCTCATATTTAAAGTTTATAAACGTACTTGTTATTTTAAATAAGGTATTAGCAATATAAGTGAGTTACGCATTATGTTACACGTACGATGTATGTAGAGGCGGCCATGACACCTTAGAAAATAAGGAAATAAGCGTGTGCCGCATTTTTCTCCTATACTAGTGGAAAGACGCCACATAATTCAGAAATAAATGAAATCAACTTAAAAACTTGCTTTTTTAAAAAAAATTGTAACACTGTATATTATCGTATAAAATATAAATGCAATAAATAATTATTATAATAATAAATAATAAAATGAGATTAAGGATAAGTGGTCTATCACTATCGGTTGCATTCACCAGCACAGAACACGGGAGCACAGCTCTATTCCTCTGATCAGAAAACGCAAACCAGTCGGGCGTAAAAAAACTAACATCAGAAGTTTTAACTGAACCAGAGAGGAGAGCATCTATGCGGGAAAAGGTCCCAATAAAGCTAGAAAAGGCTCGGGTAAATTCAAAACAAATAACAAGTAACCTTCGGAGAAACAGAAGATATGTAGAGGCGGCCATGACACCTTAGAAAATAAGGAAATAAGCGTGTGCCGCATTTTTCTCCTATACTAGT
The DNA here is from genome assembly GCA_019973935.1 of Trichonephila clavipes. Lineage (NCBI taxonomy): Eukaryota > Metazoa > Arthropoda > Arachnida > Araneae > Nephilidae > Trichonephila > Trichonephila clavipes. The sequence goes on from BMAU01020928.1 coordinate 265,027, forward strand.
GGAAAGACGCCACATAATTCAGAAATAAATGAAATCAACTTAAGGGCAGTCGGAAAAGTAAAATTTGATTTTTTTGACAATTTGAGATTTTTACATTTCCACATAGTACAGATTTTAACCTTTCTAAAAATACCTTACTTTAACCTCTAGGGTAAGTAGAAGCCCTAAAAACCTATTTTTAAATAAACGTTGAAACTGGGCCACGCCCATTTGACAAGCGTAAAAGTAAACAAAGTTTTTTGTTTTGGCTTAAGGGTCACAGGGGTGTTAATCTTCTATTTTTTCGAATTTTCGAAAAAAATATATGTTGTTCCTCATTTTCTTTTGAACATTTTGATACCAACCACGTGATAGTACTCAAAAACTTCGAAAGTTATTCGAAAAATTCCAAACAGCAATTTAGTAATAACAATGTTTAAATGGCTACATGCCACACCCACTTATTCTTGATTTTCGCAAACGTTTTATTTTTCTGTTTTTAAAAAGCCTCATGAAATATTTTAAACACTTGCTTAATTGAGAAGGAAGCTTGCAACTCAACACACACTTTTTTAATCTGTTTTGATTCTATTTTGGTAATGCTAGCACGTTGTTTGAAATAACTTATCGAAATTCAAAACAGCGTTGTTTAAAACCGTTTATCAAAATTGAAAATTCTCGATTCAAATGGAAAATACTCATCATAGACCTTCAGGTAAACGTCCTAAGAAAAGAAGAGAGATTTAGAGGGAACCAATTCATGAAGGTATGTTCTCATACATATGTTGCAGAAAGGAGAGATACAAGTAAGTGTGCTTCCAGTAATAAAATCTCAGGAATTCAAACTTCATTAAAGTCAAATCTTGTTAAGGTAAGTGAAAACTTCAAAGGATATCGTATTTTTGATTTTATTTCAACTTTTAGCTCTATTTTATCAGTATCATGTTGTTTAAAATGTCATAAACCATTAACAATTAATGAAAAGTCCACTCGTGGTTTATGTTCGAATTTTGAAATACATTGTAAAAACTGTGGAAGTGTTTGTACTTTTTCAAGCTGTGAAAACACTGAGAATAAAAATAATGCTCCAGAAATTAACAGAAGATCTATTTTAGCAATGAGATGCATAGGCCAAGGTTTAGAGTCATTAAAAACCTTTTGTGCTGTAATGAGTCTTCCTAATCCTGTTGAACAAAAATCACATGATGTTATTAATAATAAACTTTCACGTGTTATGAAGGAAGTCGCTGAAGAAAGCAGGAAAAGGGCATCTGTCGAAGAAAATTCTTCGTCACCTGATAACCTTTTAACGTTAAGTGGTGATGGTACCTGGAAGACGAGAGGACATTCATCGTTGATTGGAGTATGTACTGTAATAGGGGCAGAAACAGGTAAGGTTTTGGATAGGGAAGTGTTGTCCTCATTTTGCAAAGGAAGCGACAGTTATAAAGGGGTAAAGTTTGGTATGAAGTACAATAAATGGCAAAGAGTGCATAAGATTTCATGTAGAAAAAATTATTCTGGCTCTGCTGGTAACATGGAGGTTGACGGGATGTTGAGGATTTTTAATCGATCAGAAAAGCTTCACAACCTGAAATATTCGAACTACATCGGAGATGGCGACACAAAAACATTCAATGCCCTTTCTGAAAACAAATCATATGGCGATGACCATCTTATTCAGAAAATAGAATGTGTAGGCCATTTGCAAATGAGAATGGGTACAAGACTTAGGAAGCTTAAATTAGTATATAGTAAAAAGAAATTATCTGATGGTAAAACTATTGGCGGTAAAGGTAGGTTAACTGATAGTTTAATTGATAAACTTGCGCATTACTATGGTAATGCTATTCGATGCAATTCTACTAGTATAAAGGAAATGCGGAAAGACATTTGGGATGGTTGGGGTCATTCTTGCAGCACTGATGATGAACCGATGCACTGGTTTTGTCCTACAAATCCAAATACATGGTGTAAGTATAATGCCGCAATTAATAATAATTTACAAAATTATAAACACAAACCCTCAGTTGCTAAAGCTGTTCGAGATGTAATTAAGCCTGTATTTGCAGACTTATCTCATCCGGCACTCCTGAAGAAATGTTTAGGAGGTAAGACACAGAATCCTAATGAAAGTTTAAATTCATTAATTTGGAAGTTTTGTCCTAAGACGATTGGTTCTAGTCTTCAGATTGCAGAGATTGCTGCAAATCTAGCAACCAGTGTTTTTAATGATGGAAATTAAATACTTATTACTATTTTAGAGAAATTTGGCTTGAAAATTAACAGAAATGTTTGTGTGTACCTGGCTGAACGTGACAATCGTCGAATCTTTACGTCACGACAGAGGCGCTCAGAATCATCTTTTGAAGCTCGCAAAGCCAAGAAAATTAAAAATAAAGAAATTGAGCTGTTTCAGGAACAGGAAGGTATATCTTATGATCCTGGAGCATTTTAGCGTGTAAGTTTTAAGATTTATTTTCTCAAATTCAATTTTAAAACTTTAAAGCCCTTTTTCTCAGTTTGTGTTTTTTTCAATTACGCGCATTGCGTTTCAAAAACTATCATACTTTGATGCATAAAACTTTACAGAATTATAAATTCTATCATAATCTTCAAATCCTAGCTATTTATAGTATTATAAATTTTTAATTTTTTGAAATATTTCAACAAAAATTGAATTTTTTAAAAAAAATTTTAAAAAATGTATTTTTTTATTTTTAAAAATATTATTTTTTATTTTATTTTTATAAGATAAGCTAGCATGTAATAAGGATATATTTGACTTTATAAATCAACTTATTGCTAGTAATTAGAATTATTATTGCAGAAAATATCATGCGCGTCGTAAAACTCACTATTTGTCTCTTACAAAAATTTTTCTTATTTTTATGTGTTTATTATTTTTAAAATTATGATTATATTTTAGATATTTTATACTTTTTTGAAACTTCATTCCTTTATAAGAAATGTGTAAAAGAATCAAATTATTTCATTTTAATCTCAAAGAATTATTTCTAGTCGAAAATTGTTTGTATTTTGTGCTCTCGAAACACTTTCAACACCCCTGTGACCCCTTAAAAATTGAGCGTCTGGTATAAATCAAAACATTTATCTTTTATTGTATAAATTGAGCCTTTTATTATTTTATTTCCTAACCCATTTGAAACTTCACTGTATTTTTAACGGTCAAATCAGTGTTTGTTTACACTTTCAAAACTGCGTTATAATTTTTGAACTCGCAAGTATTCTTTAACATTATTAAGCTTAAACTTTCAAAAAAATTGCTATAATATATCGACTTTACCATGCCTAGAGCATCGACTAAAGTATTTAAGAAACGAAGAGGAGTTTTTAATAAAGGAAGATGTAATAAAAGTAATGATGGCTGTGGTGAAAGCAATTCTACTGTTCCAAAGAACTCTGCTGATGAAAAGAATTGTGCTGATGGTGCAAAGCTTTGTACTTTGTCTCACTGCCAGTGAGAGAAAAATTGTAAACATGGATATTTCATATTCGGATGAGGCTTTTTCTGGTTTCAGAAATGTTATTGTGGACATTAACCTTTTAGCTTGTGTGTTTTTGAAGCTGTAAAATGAATAAAGTGTGAAAAACAGGACTCAGGTTGCACCTCAGTGAAAGTAACTGTGGTGAAGCTGTGAAGTTTCACTTAAAATGTCCTTCTTGTAAATATAACTATACTTTTTTTTAACTCCAAGAAATGCGATAGTTCTGAGAATTACGAACTGAATACCCGGCTAGTATATGCTATGCGATGCATAGGTAAAGGTGCTGAGTCTGCTGGGATGTTATGCGGTATCATGAATCTTCCCCCGCCACCCACAAAATTCTCAAAGTACAACCACATTTTACTGCAGGCAACAAGAGAACTGTGAACACAGTATGATAGAAGCTGTTCGTGAAGCCGTTGATGAAAATGATGGAAAAAGGGACCTTGCTGTTGCTGTTGATGGTAGCTGGCAGAAGCGTGGTTTTTCTTCGAAGAATGGCTTGGTGACTGTCACAAGTGTTGATACCGGCAAAGTTATAGATGTCGAAGTTTTTTCAAAACATTGTATTTGTCCGAACAAAACCAAGCATCTTCAAAATTGTAAGAGAAATTTTGAAGGCTACAGCGGTAAGATGGAAGTAGCTGGAGCTCTATCCATTTTTCAGCGTTCCCAGTCTCTCTACAATGTTCGGTACACAAAATATTTAGGAGATGGGGACTCCAAAGCGTTTACTTCTATTGTCGAGAACTAAGTATATGGTGACCATTGCTCTGTCGAGAAATTAGAATGCATAGGTCATGTTATGAAAAGAATGGGGACACGTCTTCGACGCTTGAAAACTAAGATGAGAGGTCAAAAACTTTCTGACGGAAAGCCTTTATGCGGAAGAAATAGATTGACAGAGGCAGAAATCGACCGTCTGCAAGCATATTATGGTCTAGCTATCCGCAGAAATTTGTCTAGCGTAAAGGACATGCAACAAGCCATATGGGCAATATTTTTACACAAGCTATCAACCGATGAAAACCTCAGCATGGATTTTGTCCCTCTGATTCAGATACGTGGTGCAAATTTAAAAAAAGCAGAATTGCTTGGGGAGACTTATCATCACAAAAATAGTTTACCTGTGGATGTTGTGGAGGCCATGCGACCTGTTTTTAGGGATTTAGCTAATCCAGAATTGCTAAAAAGTGTTTACATGGAGGTACGCAAAATCCTAACGAAAGTGTAAATAATGTAATATGGTCTCGTGTACCGAAGAAAACATTTGTACAATTAGAAGTTTTGTCACTGGGTACATATGATGCAGTTTCCTCATTTAATATGGGGAATGTATCAAAACTAGAAATTTTGAGAAAATGTGTATTGAGCCTGGTGATTACACGGTACAGGCGATGGAGTGCCTCGACAAACAGAGGCTGTTACGAGCAAAATACTATTGTTTACAAAAACAAAGGAAGTTAGGAAGGAAAAAAGACTTAAAAGGAAGAAAGAAGATGATGAGCTACTAAAAATGCTGATGATTTAGAATATGGAGCTGGAATGTTTTAATTAAAAAGTAATTATACGTTAAAATCAATTTTTCTCAAAATGTCAATTTTTGATGTTCGATGTTCCTTTTCTTAGAAACTACTGTTCACAGGTATGTAAATTTTTATGATATATTTATAATGATGGCTAATATATACTGAAATGAGCTTTTGTAAAAAACCCCAAAATTTATTTTTTACAAATTTTTTATCTGAAAAACGGGTTAACGTAAACTATGTTTGATAAAATATTTTATAAATTATGAAAAAATTCAAAATTAGCTAAAAGCTCATTTGAGTATAATGAGAAATGTGTATTTTAATTATATGAAAAATTTCAAGCATGTACATATAACAGATTTTGAGAAAATGTACCTCGAAAACAGCCAATTTAACATTGTCGGTATAGAGGTTTCCGACTGCCCTTAAAAACTTGTTTTTTTTTAAAAAAAATTGTAACACTGTATACTATCGTATAAAACATAAATGCAATAAATAATTATTATAATAATAAATAATAAAATGATATTAATGATAAGTGGTCTGTCACTATCGGTTGCATTCACCAGCACAGAACACGGGAGCACAGCTCTATTCCTCTGATCAGAAAACGCAAACCAGTCGGCCGTAAAAAAACTAACATCAGAAGTCTTAACTGAACCAGAGAGAAGAGCAACTATGCGGTGAAAGGTCCCAATAAAGCTAGAAAAGGCGCGGGTAAATTCAAAACAAATAAGAAGTAACCTTCGGAGAAACAGAAGAAAAAGAGACATGTCAGTTTGACAAGCGAAGAGTTTCCTCTAGTTACAAGTGCTGACAGTTTTGATAAGGATAATAATGACGAATTGTGTGTTGTGTGTGAAGCTCACAAGTCTGACTGAATTCAGTGCATCGAATGCAACAAATGGTTTCATGAAGATTTGCAATGATAACCATTTGTACAGAGTGAAATGTTGTGTAGGCTATCATTCGAACATGTACTGTTATTATTTTTAGCAAGTTAATTATGAACGAATTTATATATAATTTTTTGTTTCTCTATCGCTATTGTTACTTTATACATAATTTTTTAAAGTTTGCCTTAGTTTTTTATTTACTTTGGTGTTGTTGCATCTTACTCAGTTACTGGTGACATTTTCTCCTTTATATTGGCGAACATGCCACAATTAAATGAATTTCTTTAAGAGGATCCAGCGCATGAAGTTTTAAAAATTATCGATTTTCACTTTTTAATATTTTATAAAAGTTTAAATATTTCTTTTTAAAATTATAAATGATAATTAGAAGTATTTTTATTTATTTATTAATTGAAGTTATTCCTTGACGCACATCAAATAAGCTCTGCTAGGAGAACCTGTGTTTCTCCTTGCATATGTTTCTGATATGTGTGAATATATGTGATATTCAAGTGGAAAAATTAGAGTGTATTGGGTTATGTAGTGTATGAGTGCACGGTATGGTGTTAATAACACAGTGGTCAGTGATTCCAAGATCAACATTTGTGAAATTAAAAAGTCTAAAATTAGGCATAAATATGACTATTGCACAGTTCAATACGAGTCATGTAGCAAAATTTATGATCTGAAGAGATTGCGATATTGAAGCACGTTATAATTGTATGTCATGCTTCCAAAAATTAGATGCACGTAGGATTCGTGTAGCCCAACGAAAGCCTCTTGAGATCCCAGAAAAAGGCAAGATTATTAAAAATAATGGAAAAAAGAAAATTGATGAGTCTTTTGTAGGTGCAGAGGGTAAAGAAAATGCTTCTGGAAAGTACTAAAATAGTAAATGCTCAACAAATTACAAACTTTCACTTTAAAGCCTGTATTCTCAAAATGAACTATTTTTCACTGTATGTACCTTTTTCTCAAAAACTACTTATTATATAATCCTCAAATTTTCAGTGAGCATACTTTTAACATGTTTACACATTCTAATGAAAATATTAGATATATCTGGCAAACATATTTAGATAAAGTTTCTTATACTAAATTTAAGAAAAAAAATTGGACATTTTTTAAAAAAAAATCAAAATTACTTTATTGTTTAACAAAAAAGAAAAGCTCCTTCGTTAAAAATTTGTTGGTAGTAGACTTAACCTAATGTAAAAAATTTATTTATTAGAAGTAAGCAGTTTTTGAGAAAAAGGTACATACACTTTCGCAATTTAACATGGAATCCTAAGGATGTGCCGGCCCCTTTAACATTAAATTTCTTACTTATTTTCATACTAAGAAGATAATTAACTTGAATACATAACCAATTAAATATTGAAAAATAAAGTGTATTTTTTCATGTTCTTGTCATTTTAATGTTCGATGTGCTAATCGAAAAATCCCTAAATGAGGCATCTTCTCCCGATTCACCTTATCTATGTATACTATAAAATAAAGCACTCCTCAAATTAAAAATTGATTTAAGAAGTATATAATAAAATGAATTATAAGTAGTATTTAAATAATTATATTCATATAATGACTAGCATTATTTGAGAAACTGTTCCTGGTGCTAAATAATAACAGATTTCATAAAATATTTAAATTAATCTAACACTTTTAAATGTCAATATAAGAATTCTTTAAAAGATTTTAATAGTTAATGCTGCAAATTCAAAGTAACTTTGAACGTCATATATAGATGAAATTACGGTAAATAAATCTTTGGTATGTATCTCCCAAAAAATTTGAATGATTAAGTACATACATTGACAGATGATTCAGAAAATATTGGAAAAACTTTTTTTTCTTGCTACCAATATAAACGTTGATTATTTAATCTAAAATGAAAAAAAGGAAATTATACTTATTATGTTTTGTAATTGAATCATCATGAAACAAATTATTCACTATTAAATATTAACGAATTCATAAACATTCTAACTTATATTAGTTGATCTCAAGAATAATTCTAAATTTATGCGTCATTGAAAATATTGTTTGTTTTTGTTTACTGTACTTGAGAATAAATTTTAAATATAGAGAATACTAAATTATATATATACATTCACATATTTTTGTCTTTGTGTATTTTACAACACACATAATTGTCTTTCAAACTATTTTCAGAATGCATTAAAAATTATGAAGCAATAGACATTACCTTTAAAAAATATTATAGAATAATCTAGAATTTCAGTTCCTGCAGTTAGTTAGTTATTGATTATTTAAATAATAATTTAAAGTATCATTTATATCTTCCGTATTTCTATTCTTTTACAAAATTATTTATATCACATGTATTACTTTTCTTTATATATTTTCTTGTCAAGTTAATTTATTATACATTTAAACTGGCTATATTAAACCGTCCGGGAAATTTAAATAGCGTGAATAAAAGCATCTCTATGAAATTTAGTGAAATTTTATCTTCTTTTTACATTCATGTATTTTTATGGTTTCCAATGTGTGTGTCCTTATAGTGCTTTTAAAATTTCATGTTTCTAAGTTTTATTTAATTACTGAAATGTAATAAATTTGTAAGTTTAAAATTTGTAATTTCGATTCTAATCTAAGCCCAGTGTTTTTGCAATGCTAATGCTATTGAATCGGGTGCGCCTTAGAATCAAAGGAGGACAAATTCGTTGGATACGCTTAGAGCAATTACAGATACAAAGTATTTAAAAAAATATTTCTGCTAAAATAAATTGTTCTATTTTTTAATTCCATAAATATTGGATATCGCTAAGCATGTATGCTTTTTTCTTCTTTTTTTCACAAAAACGTGTTGAGAATTTAGGGAGTTGCTTACATTTGAATAAGCACGGTATATAAGCATAAATCCATAAAATAATTGTTTTTTTCTTCTCATAACATTGTAGTTGAAGACATATAATGTATACCTACTTCTTTAGTAATCTGATTAAGCATGTTTTAAACATTACTACTTGAATGGTTATATATTTAATATGAGGTAAAAAGAAAAATATTTTATAAGATAATTATATGTATCAGAAAAAATAAGTGAATATCTCTATTACATACATATATGAGAGAAAGCTAATTATTTAAAAATAATAATAAAACATAAGTTACATTATTTGGTTCATTTCTTAAGTAATTGTTTGCATTTTGTGTTATTATGGCAAAGGAAGAAATTTCAGACCAAAGACGGTTTGGAAAAGCACAACAATTTATTGCTTTCCTCTCAGACAAGGTAGAAATACACTTTTTTGTGTTGTTTATTCAAAAATACGTTCTATGATACCATCATCTTGGGTTACAGAGCATTTTACAATACATATTGATTTGTAATCAGAACTTTGACACTTCCTTGTAAATTTCTCTTTCATTTCATCAACAGATATAATTTCAATATATACATGAAATATATGTCCACTGCTTATAATATTTTTGTACATAAATGGGGCAGTAACATTGACATAAAGCTCAATATTATATATAACAATATTACACTTTTTTTTAGCCTTAGTCGAAAGTTTGTAATATCTCATATACACAAATATACACAGAGATACATAAAAGTTGGCATTTTCTGAATAGGTAGTGCTGATTATGTTCAGTCTGTAATACTTTAACAATGGAGTAAGATAATAAGTAAATTTCCTCATTTTTATGACAAATGATAGAGAGTCATGAAGGAAATAAGTAATTCAAATACATACATGTATGATCACAACTAGGTAAAGTAAATATCGGATCAGGTAATACATACAACTAAATACGAGGTTTTACTTATGATTTGGTAGAAAGTGCATTTACTTAAGAAAGTTGTTTTAAACTTAAGTAAAAAAATCAAATCCAGTAAATGGTTTAATTGGTGTGATATATTAAGACAAATGTATATAATTATTTTTATTGTTCTAGACTGCATACACGATAAAATATTGAACTGACACCTTTATTTCGAAATTTAATGCTCTATTCAAAATTCTTTAGTTCTTCATGTATTCAATTCTATATGTTGATGGATAGTACGGTTGTATGGCCATGGACTAATGAATTGGTAAAGTGATCATTGGGATTGATGGCTTTATTAAATTAGTTCTTTAGTTTCTAAGCAAGCAAATGCGTCACAATTCAACAAAGGAATAAATAAAAGTTGCCTCTAATTAGTGTTTATAAACATTTAAATATGGATGAAATGTTTGGATGAATTATTAATTGATAAATACTCCTTTTTTCTCATTAGATATCGCGATCACTTTTCATGAAAAAAAAATCAAAGCTTGCTGAGACGCATTTTGATGAGTCAAATTATGCAACGGTGCATATGAATGCAGCTAAGTACATTCATATACACTAAACCACGAATGGGTTCATTTCCTTGTTTTGAATTACATTCAATTATAGTCTATTGATAACCTGAAATAGGCACAGTAAGTATTCAAAAAACAAAAGAAGGAAAATGTTTTAATAATCGAAAATGAAAATTGTTATAAAAAATAATTACGTGGCAATAAATGAGAATGTAAGATAATGAAAAACTAATATTCATAGTGCGTTAATGTATACACACACACATACACAAATATATATATATATATATATATATATATATATATATATATATATATATATATATATAAATGACAACACATAAAGGAATATAAAAATCGAATTTCTATGTAATATTACCAACTTCAATTACACCCCTTTTATATCCATCGTACTAAACCTACATTTTATTCTGCATATCTTTATTCTGTACAAATAAATCATAGCAAATAAACAAACAAGTAAATCAAACTAAACTCACAAACAATTATTTGACTCTTGATTGTTTTTTTTTGTAATTTAGCTGAGATAATGATAATGAATAAAAAAATCCTACACATAAAAATGGGTTAAACATTGTAATCTATTTTATTAGAAATAAATTTTTTAAAATATGACTGATTTTAGAATGAAGATCAACAAAAATATATTTAATAAAGAATACCGAAGTAGTATAACATTTAAGTCAATTAACGTTTTACTGAATTATGCATTTAGACTTTTTTTTTTCATAAAACAGGTGTATGAAATTGCAAAATAAATTAATGTTAAAAAAAGATGTTTTTATCATCACCAAACTTTAATAAGGATATTAATGATCAGTGTATGTGCAAATAAAATTCAGTTGGGGAAAAAGTTTTCTACATTCTCGGTAAAGTCAAGGTACGTAAAAGAAAGGTATTTTATCTAAAATGTGCATATAAACATTTCTCTTATCTTAGAAATACTAAATGATTTATATTCCCTCACATCTCAATTTTTTAAAGCTGAAATTTAAAAAAAATGTTCGGTTCACAATCTTGAGAAAATTTATTTATTAGATAATTTCTATTTTTTAAAGTATGTTCAGTGATTTTTTTTTTTCATTATACTTTTTCAAAGAAATTTGGAGAAGCTTAAGAAATTTCCTTATGATTATGTCACAATTTATGTACAAGATTTCTTACTAAGAATCATACAATGCTTCCAAATTGAAGAAAAAATAATAAATATTATATAATTTTCTTAAGGTAATTTCAAAGTATAATAAACTTTATTTTCTAAAAAATTTATCGGAAAAAACCCTGTTAAATTTGCATAATGTGCATATATATATATATATATATATATATATATATATATATATATATATATATATATATATATATATATATATATATATATATATATATATGTTAAATATTCTACAAAATTTATACGTAATGAGGAAATGAATGAAATTAGATTTCTTTAATTAGACAAAATTCAAAATCTGAAAATTAAAAAAATGGCTTCCAAAATAAAAAAAAATACAATAACAAAGTTATTTTTTTTATTTTGAAATCTAAAGGATATCTGTTAAATATTTAGGGAAAATTTCCTTTTAACAAAATTAGATTGTTCATTAATTATATAATTTTTTACCTAAGAGCATTATCTTTCTTTTTTTTTTACTAAAAACGATGAACATTTTTTTTTTAAAAAAACGAGTTTTGTCAATTACTAATAATAAATTTACCAAGAGTTACTTTAAAATGCATATAAAATTATACTTGTTTAATTAAATGTAAACTAAATAATATATTGGTGGTTATTACTACCGTATTTGTGTGGATTTTGGATTAAAAAAACTTTGTAATTTATGTTTTAAGATAACTTCGGCGCAATGTAGTAATAGAAGTCAATTTTAGGGTAAATAAAATTCCTTTTGCAGATATATCCTCTAATATTACATATTTCAAAATGAAAACGTAATTCAAGAAATGTTATACAAAACAAACACTTGAGGGTATAAATTAGCAACTCAAATGCATAACAAAACATTCAAATACATATGCAATACATATAATTTCAAATACATTCGATTTTATATTATATTTTGTAGAATTAAAACATTTTCAAATAATCACTCCCTAGTGAAAATCAAAGCATTACTAAAAGTTTTTAAACTATTTTAATTAACCTAAAATGTGTAAAGTGTATGAAATAAATTTAATTTAACATACCTTTCCTTTTCTCGCTTTATCAATTCTCATCTATTTGTAAGTGCATAGTTCCTTCATCATATATAGCCTGCTGTGTAACTAACCAAAACACATCATTATCATTTCTAGTATATTTGTGTATGTATGTAATAACATCCTAAATTTTATACGAAGCACCTTTAATGGAGACTGGTCTATGATTAAATTATTCTATATAAAAATCCCAAATAATAATTTCAACATAGGCACACAAATTTAACATGAATTCAGACACATATGTTTTCATGGACATTTCTTTTTCATTTTTTTACTCAATGAATGAGAAATATTTACTTTTTATATAGAAACACATTCTCTTAATCAAACAATCCCTTTTTTCAACAAGAGTGTGACAGCAAAATTATCATTGTCATAAGATAGTACTTTTATAACAGGGCCTACAAGGTCAAATATAAAATTAGAAACGAGGGTGGGCGTTTACAAAAAGTACCTCATTTTGATCTTCACCCGATTAAACTTTGGAGAAGCGTGTAACAAGTCATCTGGGAAAAGTTCTAAACTCTCAGTATCTTATTCACATAAATCAACATAAACTGAAGCACTCGGCTGTGTTCTTCTTTTGCGAATGTTGATCCATGTCTATGCTTGTTCATTGAGCATTACTGTAGACGCACACGGAAGCTTTTCACAGAAGGAATGGAACATACAAGAGCAATGGCATGAGGAGTTGCACAGGTCTGCCGGTTATGGCGCCACTGCGCTTGGTATCTGCAAAAGACACAATCTCATTAACGTTTCAGAATTAATGAGAAACAAACCAAAATCTGCAATTCAGATTCGGTTGTGAAGTCTCTATTTAATTTCCAAGTCGAATATTTCACTTAAAAATGCAGGATAACCATTTTTATGGATTGTGGAACAACTCATATTTGTTTGCATCATTCTTGGATGTCAAACATTTTCATTAAGGTAAGAATAATTTAACCTGCATTAGTTGAAATTTGAAGGTAGAAATATGCAAATGTGTAGGTTTTAGAAACACAATGCTAGTCTCGTTTTATTCTGATTAATATTAATGTTGTAAAATATTTTTGCGTGTTATTCGACTTATATTTTTTTTTTATTTTTGAATGGATCGTTCGATTCTCATTATTGTAAGGAAAATTAAAACCGGAAAATTTTTTAAAGATACACATAAGTAGTCTTAAGATATTTGTGGAAGTGGCAGCATAGTTTAAATTAAGAGCATTTTTTTTTTGCCATTTATGTGTCTCGTCCAAGTGATTTTAAAGTATACAATTTTTATTTTTGTCGTAAATGGAACCCATATAGTAAAATTGGAATAAAAAGATCTTCATGTTGTATTTGTATAAGTAGTTGGTAAATTCAGGTTATAGAAACGCTAATTCTACAACCAGATTTAAATGTTAATGACAATTAGAATTTTTTTCCTTCTTAATTTAAATCATAGGTTTTCAAAATGCTTTCTATAAACCCTTAAGGATAATTGTGACTGCTGAAATGTACGTGAAAAATTAAATTTAATTTGGGTGTGCGTTGACAACTTTAGCGGGTCCACGATAGGTTTTATTTAAAGTAAGAAACATTAGTAATCCATTTCAATTTCCATTAAAGTTAAAAAAAACATTAGTAATGAATTGAACTTGTTAAAAAAATTAGAATAAAAATTAAATACTTTAGAATAAAACTTTTTCGATATACAGTATTTACTCGAAACTAAGTCGCCATCAATTCTAAGACGCATCTCAAGTATTTAAAATGTTTTTGTGAAAAAAATGTTGTCATCGCACACGCGATTCTAAGCCACATCCCTTATTTGCTAGACATTTTTGAGAAAAAAGAAAACATTGTGTAAGATGTTCATCAATAACCAATACTTAAGCAATTTAAAAATAATTATGAGAAATAAAAGGAAGTTAGTAATTTATTTATTTTACCAGTAAAACTTTCAAATACATACAGGAACCTCTAATTACTCTAACCTTCAGTATCATGCTTCGAAAATGATTCGGCTCTCCTATTGCGATCGCAGACTTCGGAATTGGTGCCGGCAACGTCATTTTCGAAGATTGTCGTCTTCCATGCCGTCAAATGTATTTTTTATGCAACATTTTTTACAGAATGTATTTATGCGAATATGAAGGAATATTAAAAGTTTGTTGAACATCTGCAAACAAATATTATATCCTTTTGCTTACTCCATCGACGTATATTTGTTACATTTGTGTCAAATTTTCTGTGACAGCTGCTCTGTTTCCGTTTTTTTTTCTGCATAAAAAACTCTCCCTTTTCATACTTGAGTCATATGAACTCGTCTTTATACTAGTACCGATATTGTTGATGTTCAAGTAATTAAAAAAAGCATATACCAGAGTTTCTCAAACTGTGGGGAGCGCCCCCTTGGGGGTCGCGATAAACCGACGAGGGGGCGTGATAATGTCGAAAATAAAAGATGAAAAAAAATTTATTTACTAGAATGATGTGAAACAAAATACTTTCTGACATAATAAAAACACACATTTACACTGATATAATTTATATATATCATCCGCTATATTACGTCATCAAAAGTAAAACTTCTACTTCCAAACCTCATTAGCTATTTTTGATACTATAACCAAATAAAAAACATTTGATTTGATTTGCTGTAATCCCATGATGAGAGATTTTTTATTAAGTTTTCTTTTCAAACCTAGAATGCTACTCTTTCAGAGAAAAAAACAAAACCCAGACCCATAATCAAAAAAATTTGAGGTAGTTAAAAAATTCATCACTGTTATTATTACTGAAATACATTAGCTGTAGACAGCATAATGTATTTGCTTCTATTTGACATTCGAACTTACTTGTATGGCTAGTTATGTCCTTGATCTTATGAACTTGTTTTTTCATTTCGGGAAGTTGTAAACAAACTATTTCTGAGGGTTTTTTCCTTGTAAACTATGTTTATGATTTTTGGAAAAACACTTTCAAGGTTTACTTAGCCAATATTTAGTTTTATGAGTATTCCCAAGCATATAAAGCATAATGAAAAACGTTTTACACAATTTTCTTAGAACATCCATATTGCATTAAATACACTTTTAACCAGTGAGCGGTCACGCCGAGCACAGAGTGCTCAGTAATTTTGGAGACACTGTTTAATTGTTACCAATGGTCATGACACTACCCTCCTGTTTGACAGTCTCAACGGGAACTAAAATATATTTGTCACATGTATCCCTTTTTTTTTTTGGTTGTGACAAACGTTTTTTTAGAATCTTAAGGTACTTGTTTTGACTGAGTTCCCGATGCAATCTCTTTTTTTCCCCATTATTTTTTCTGTTTTCATTATACATCCCCCTCTCCCCCTATGAATATCTTAGTGATTTTGATTGCCTTGTTGTACAACTTTTTGTGGTTTGGTAAATGAGCATGATAAGCAGGTAAATGTTTGGTAAATGAGAAGAATATATTTATATATATACATAAAAGAAATATGCATCTTTGATTTCTATTGAAGGAAGTTAAAATTGATTAAAAAAAAGGGATGAGCCTGCTGAAACAATGCATATTAAAGTAAATTTGAGAAAAGTGATGAATATGAAACGAAAGAAAATTTCAAATGCTACCTAAAGAACACCAGCAACTAAAATACACTCAGGAACATTGAAAATAGCGACCCAAGAAGGAAGCTAAGTACAATCGCGAAACTTTGCAAATAAGCACAGCGTAATGTGATATGCAAATGATCCAAGTTTTGTACCAATACAAATGCTCATATACGCCGAGGTGGCGCTGCAACCAGGAAGAGGGTGCTATAAAAGCCAGTTGAAATTCGAAGATTCATGAACGTGACGATTACCCGCTGATTGTAGAAAGACTTTGGTAAGCGAAACATGCCAGGTAAACGTGTAGAAGACATTTCTCTCAGTTAAGAGAGTTTGAGAGAGGCCTGATCATCGCGCTGAAAACTGCGGGCTGGTCGACGCACCGTGTTGCTGGCCAGGTAGATCGTTCGGAGTGTGCCGTTCGAAATTGTTTAGAGCAGTGGACACGAGAAGGTACCCACGTGCGAAAAACCGGGTCTGGAGCGACCAGGAACACCACGAGGAGAGAGGATCGAAGAATCGTGCGGCAAGCACTTGTGGACCCCACAGTGACTCGTTCAACGATACGAGCAGACGTAGGCATAGCAATTCTTCCACAAACAATTTCCAGACACCTTGCAGAAGGAAATCTTAAATCCAAGCGCCCTTTTCGTGTACTCCCTTTAACACTGGAACATCGGCAACTGCGTCTACAGTGGTGCCAAGCCAGATCAATGTGGAATGTCACAGATTGGCAAAAGGTTGTGTTTAGTGATGAATCCCAATTTGTTTTGGGGACAGATGATAACCGTGTACGGGTGTGGAGGCGCCCTGGTGAGCGGTGCAATTCCCCCCCACACTGTTCTACGTCACACTGCCCGCACAGCTGGTGTAATGGTCTGGGGGGCATAGCCTATAATAGCCGGTGCACTTTAATTGTGATGCGTGGAACCTTAACGAGACAACGTTACGTTGATGATATTTTTCGACCCCATGTAGGTCTCCCAGGGGCAATTTTCCAGCAAGATAGTACTCGTTCGCATACAGCAAGAGTTGCTCAAGACTTCCTACGTCATTTTCAGACTCTTCCATGGCCGGCTCGCTCCCCCGATTTGTTCCCTGTAGAGCACGTGTGGGATCAGCTAAAACGGCAGATGCCTTCGTGTCATTCTGTATATGATTTAGAGTTGGCTGTTCAGAATTTGTGGGCACATCTGCCTCAGGACAACATAAGGTGTCTAATTAACTCAATGTCGGACCGTGTGGCGGCATGTATTGCAGCTGGAGGTGGTCCAACGCGCTATTGAAGTTGCCTAGTATTTGGGTCGTTGCACACCCTGTATTCGCTTAATTGTCTTGTTTTTGAGATCAAGTGAATCTCTCATCTTTGTCATTATGTGTATTAAATTTCATTTCAATACGATGCTTTCTTCTTGGGTCGCTATTTTCAATGTTTCTGATTGTATGAAGCCATAAGTATCAGAAGACACACTTTGCTTTGTCAAAAACACACAAGCAAGCAAAAGTTTAACATGATATTTCTGAAACATCAAATGACAGTAAAATTACAATAATTTGAACAAATTATGACAGTCTTGCCACTAAATAACGTTCATTTTATGTTAGCGAAAAGTGTCTCTGATTTGTGTCTTTTTTAAGGTCACACACATTTGAAACATTTTAGTTAAGTTTTCTTGGATTTTTTTTTTTAAAATTATCAAAGAAAGATTGAAAAATCTTTGAAATTAGGTAAGTATATTTTCTCTGAATTAAATTATCCATTGGAATTACGATTTTTATTCTGTACTACAAAAATGATTATAAAGAAAGGATTGGGGTGACTCAATAATCCCGCTCCAACATTAGTATCGAATGCGAGTAGTAGAAAAGTGGGGTTCTGGATCACGAGGCGCTGAGGTGCTTGAGGTCCCCGCCTCCCCCGAACGAGTTATCTCCGTCCCCTCCACCCCCTTCCCGCGGTTCTCCCCTATCCAACCCTTCCGGCGTTTCCCTCCATCCACCCCTTCCAATTGGTCCCTCCGATTTCGTCCTTCTTCATCCGTGACACTTTACACCCCCCTTTTCCCTTCTATTTTCTCTTAGCGGGATATTGCATAAACAATCAAAATAGAAAACAAAGCATAAATAATTTTAGGCTAATAATTTTTTTTCTGTAGGCTACAATACTGAAATATTGCTTTTCATTTATAGATATGATTAAATATGGGAAGATAGATTTCGTAAATAAACCATATTGAAAAAGCGCGTTTTTTTTTCTTTGTGAATCTGATTATAATAGTGATGTCATATGACTAGTGACATCAGTAATTTTTCTACCAATCAGTTGCTTCCAAAGTTACGTCATGAAAATGAACCAATCAGCTTACTGTTGCCACCTTGTAATACTCATTTTTTTCTTTCTGTGTATCATTTCTTCTCAAGCTCTGAGTTGGTAGAATACTTTGCTTCTCGATAAAGAATTATCACGTTCCAACCCTACCACAAAATTTCAAGATATTTTCTTTCGTGATTAGTAAATTGAAATTTATTTAGTTAACCATGAAACATGCTACACCTCTCGCCTTCTCCCATCCTCGAGCCAAAAGAGTGTGTTTTGATAAAGACAACGGGAAAACTTCTTCGTTTAAACCAGATGCTGTTCCTGTGAATCATTTCCATTTAGGAAGTCACAACTACGCCGTTGTTTCTGATTTTGCAGACGTTGCACGAATTCACTTGCGCCGATACAAGCTCGATGCCACTGGATCTCTTTTACCTACCAAAGATGGAATCACTGTAACACCTTCCGTATGGTTAGCCCTCGTAAGAGAATTTTCTGCAATCGATCAAGCCTTTGAGGATGGAAAAGTATTTGTTATCAAGGATTGTCTCTTACTTTCCCGAACTGTTATCGAGAATGTCACTCATATCATAATACAACGTTATTTCCAACGAAAGGACTTTACTCGTAAATTTTTGACTCCAGTTTCCATGCTAAAAGAAACGGAATGGAATGTATTAAAAGATATCCATAAGCAGATCACGTCGAAAACTGTTTCAATCATGTTCGGGCGTGTTTTTCTGAAACTTCTGAGGCAAGAAGTGGCTAAACACATTCCTTTCCAAAATCTGACTGCATCGATTGTATCGACGCAGAAATGGTTCTCACTACATCAATGGTCGAACTCTTATGTAACCATATCGAAGAAAATATTTCATCATTGTTCGTATGCTTCGGATGTTTGGAAGGATACGAAAATCAACTAGGTCATGAATGTATGACATATTCAAACGGACAGAGAATTTCCGAATATGGTGATTTAGCCATATTAAACATGGACTGGGATAAACTGGTTGCAGATTTTGTCAATCGAAACATCCAAATGGTAAATTACATGAATGAGATGTTTCTCAATAAGTTAAATATGAATGTGCTGATAGAAAATGCTAAACAAATGTATGTTGCTAGAGATTCTTTATTATTATTGTAAATAAAAAGTATTATTTTTCTTCAAAGTGTATTTCTTATTTATTTTTTTTTTTAAGAAAAAGTGGTAAAGTACACACACAGAGAGATAGGTACACAATTCGTACAAATGTATTATTCTCATTAAATTTAAAACCTAAGATTGTAAAAATGATAAAAATATGCTCAAAATGTATTCATTTCTAAGGGTTTTTTCATCAAAACAAAGCTACAGAAAGGTAATTGATGCATTTATGAGATAGAAAGAAGTTTTACTTGTAGACATTACTAGATTCTAAGGTAAAAACTCTAAGGATTGAGGAACCAGAAAGCCGAAACCATTGAATGAACTTTTAAAAGATATTTATTTTTATCGGCACATTTAAAGGAAAAATACAAAGAGAGGCCGAAAAACATTTATAAATACTGTGTTCCCCGAATACCTTTGAAAATATAAATAAGGTAACTGAAATTTTTAAATCAAATCAAATGTGGGGGGAGAGGTAATCATTCCTTTTAAAAAGAGATTGTAAAGTAATATACACATCAATGGGCTTTTTAAAAAAGAGTACTGTGGTGGGTCTAACCGTTGAAGTGTGAGAAAGTTGAAACTATCCTATTAAGTCAAAAGATGTTTTCCAATCTAACAAAAAAAAAACACCGGTGGTTAGAAAAAATTCTCACGTAAAAACATTTTGAAAGAATCTTCGAGAGCAAATAAAAAGTAATTGAACTCTCCCTATGACATAGACTAAGAATTTTATCTCCATAGGGTAGCAATCAACCCATTCATAGGTATGTATGAAAAAAACACGTGTGTAAGAATTTCAAGATTGTAACAGTTGTAAGTCTAACTATTGAAGAATAAATTGCGAAATTATCCTATTAGCTTGTAAAAAATCATTTGTCTGAGTATCTCTTTCAAAAAGCACAAACAGATTTTGCGAAAAGTCCACACAAAACATACCCTTAAAGCAGACTTTGTGTGTGTGCGAATATATCAGTACAAAATAAAAGAAACTTAACAACTGTACAATGGAAGAATTTGGTTTACCTACAGGGAGGTAGTAAAATCGCATTCTTTAAGTCGTGGGGGAGAAAAGTGTGGCTGTTGTGAGTAAGTTTGAAGTAATTGGAATTTTACAGCTTTTGAAAGTGGGAAAAATCAGTTTACCTCCAGGGAGGTAGTAAAATCGCATTCTTTAAGTTGTGGGGAGAAAAGTGTGGCTGATCAGATTCACAAAGAAAAAAAAACGCGCTTTTTCAATATGGTTTATTTACGAAATCTATCTTCCCATATTTAATCATATCTATAAATGAAAAGCAATATTTCAGTATTGTAGCCTACAGAAAAAAATTATTAGCCTAAAATTATTTATGCTTTGTTTTTCTATTTTGATTGTTTATGCAATATCCCGCTAAGAGAAAATAGAAGGGAAAAGGGGGGGTGTAAAGTGTCACGGATGAAGAAGGACGAAATCGGAGGGACCAATTGGAAGTGGGTGGATGGAGGGAAACGCCGGAAGGGTTGGATAGGGGAGAACCGCGGGAAGGGGTGGAGGGGACGGAGATAACTCGTTCGGGAGGCGGGGACCTCAAGCACCTCAGCGCCTCGTGATCCAGAACCCCCACTTTTCTACTACTTGTGTAGATAATGATGCCTTCAATGGGAATTATAAAAAATCTCCTTTCGAATTCAAACATTATGATGTGAATTTTATCGGTGTGTACGTAGACGGTCAACCTGTTCCCCATCAACCCCTAGAGCTAGATTTTGAAAAAGGAAATTATATTCAAGCTTACAATAACTTATTTTTAAATTCTGAAGGACTTCATTTGTCTAGATCAGAATTTGCTAAAGGCTATTCCCTTTTTTATTTGATTTATCCCCAGATCTTTGTGAAGGAGAGCATTTTAATCTCATTCGTCACAGCAATTTGAGAGTCGAGTTAAAATTTAATAAGGCTCTGAATGAAACTGTCTCACTTATTGTATTCGCCGAATTTGAATCACTGATTGAAATAAACAAGACACGAAACGTTTTATTTGACTTTGGGAATTAAATGTTCACCTCTCAGATAAGTAAAATTTTATCAAAGGAGGCTCCTAGAGATTTCTTAGGTGTGTATCCTTCTGACAAAATACCCAAGGTCAAGAAAAAAAAAGCAGCACTCGTGGTAAATACAGACCCCCATGATGAAGAAGGATCTCATTGGTTAGCTATGTATATTCAAGATGAAAAGACCATCGAATTTTTGACTCTTATGGATTTCCACCATCGGTATACGAGCCTCATATCTCGCAATATGTGAAATTATTTCCAAACGTAATATATAATGAAACTTCATTACAAAGCCTCACATCCAATGTTTGTGGACAATATTGTATATTCTATCTTCTTAAAAGGTGTAAAGGACATTCAATGAGTGACATTTTGGGACGCTTTCTTAACCGCAAGAAAATGATTTTAGACTGTATTTGTATTTCAAAAAAATTTATAATGTAAAGATGGTTTTTAAGAAATAAAAAAAATATTAAAGAAAAAAAAATTGATTTTTTGTTTTTATAGTTTATCACACATATACATTCTATTTATTATTTAAAGTTTTCCATATGTCTTTATTATTTAAAGTTTTCCATATGTCTTTATCAAGCGATAAGTATTTCTAATTACAATTTTAAACTATTATCTTTTTTATAAACATTTAATTAAAAACAAGTTAACACTATTTTCTATTCCTATCCTTTATTCTTTAAATTTTCTTTGACCCCTCTCTTATTGTTCCCCTTCATTTTTTTAAATTAATTCTCAATTCATATATCTATTTTTTTTTTTTTTTGCATTTCAACAGTAAATACACTAATTAAAATTGTTTTGCTTTATTAACCCTCTTTAATCATATCATAAATAAAAACGCACACAATGTTTCAATGAAAAAAAGCTTTATTTAAAATATCAAGCATACATAAAATATTTAATATTGAATCCAAGTAGCAGGTTTTGCATACATAGTCTCGTACTTAAAATATCTGTTTTTTATTAACTGAGATGGAAAATCAAACTCTTTTAGAATATCAATAAAATTCCGAAGTCCATTCGGTTCAGTTTTTCTATCTTTTAACAAAAACGCTACCAAGTCTACAATGTTGGTATTTGGAAGTATCTTATTTTTGATCATTAGTTCTTTCTCATTAGTCCATGATAATGACGCACTATTTTGTTGAAGAAGTTCCATAATTTTCTCAGCTTGGTATCTTCTTTTCAGAGGCATCTGATTCAAAATTTCATTTTCGATATTTATTCGTATTTCATCAGAGGAATTCATTCGGTCAAATTCTTTTTTTCTCATTTGTATTAAAGTCCTCAGATTTAACTTCATGTATTGGTTCTGTTATGTTCTGGGTTGGCAGAGGAAAATTTGTATACTTTTGAAGAATTTGAGTATATAAAGTAGCTTTTTCTTGATCGCTTAAGTTAGGTTTTCGAAGAATTTTGTGCATTTCCTTATCTAAATCGGTTAAATGAATTTCAGCGAATTGTCGAAGTCTTTCTTCAGGTACAAGGACGAATTTCTTAGTGTGTTCCATGAAGTAATGAAGATATAACAGAAACTGCTGCAGGTATGAGGAAGCTCAGAAAACCTTCGCCTTTCTGTACAAGAAGTTTCCTTTTTTATATAATGGTACTTTCCTACTTGCTAATTTTCTTAGCACTTTTTTGTAGGGGGACAGCCGAGACTTTCGATGTTTTGTCAAAGGGACGTTTCCTTTGAGAATGTTGATGGTACATTCGCACAAAGCCTTTAATCTTTAGTTCAGAAAGTGCATTTAAAAAATTTAATATAGAATGCTTAATTTTTGTTTGGCACATTTTGTGTTTAGCTATACTTACAAGTGGAAATGTTCCAGTGATTCTTTTATATAGGGTGTTTTTTTAGAGGTATAGAACTTTAAATTGCAATAAAACAACGTTGTATTATTCGATTGACACGAATTTTTTTTTCATTCGAAAGATAATCTTGTGGCGTTACATTTTAAATATGATTTCTGGCATACGACTGCCACGGCTGGCTCGGATTTAGTCCAATCTGGATGTCCAATTTTCGATGACTTTTTCCAACATTTGTGGCCGTATATCGGCAATAACACGGCGAATGCTGTCTTCCAAATGGTCAAGCGTTTGTGGCTTATCTGCATAGACCAATGACTTTACATAGCCCCACAGAAAATAGTCTAGCGGTGTTAAATCACAAGATCTTGGAGGCCAATTCACAGGTCCAAAACGGGAAATTAGGCGGTCACCAAACGTGTCTAAATAAATCGATTGTGGCACTAACAGTGTGACATGTTGCGCCGTCTTGTTGGAACCACAGCTCCTGGACATCATGATTGTTCAATTCAGGAATGAAAAAGTTAGTAATCATGGCTCTATACCGATCACCATTGACTGTAACGTTGTGGCCCTCATCATTTTTAAGTAGGATTCCACCAGCCCATAAAGCGCTTCAAACAGTCAGTTTTTCTGGATGTAACGGTGTTTCGACATACACTTGTGGATTAGCTTCACTCCAAATGCGGCAGTTTTGTTTGTTGACGTAGCCATTCAACCAGAAGTGCGCTTCATCGCTAAACAAAATTCGCTTATGAAAATCAAGAACAACGACAATCTCGTTTTAGGCCCATTCGACAAATCTACTCCTTGCTTGATCATATTTAAAATGTAATGCAACAAGATCATCATTCGAATAAAAAGAAATTAATGTTAATCGAGTAATACATCGTTGTTTTATTGCAATTTAAAGCTCTATACCTCTAAAAAAACACCCTATAGTTGTTGTTGTCGTGTCCTTCCCGAACGGAAGGAATGAATGTTGCCAGAGCCTGTAAGACAGGTTGGACTTTTTTACGATAGATGGCGACACCGCCTACCTTCACCTCCACAATTTAGGCATGAAACTGGAGGGGAGGGAAATATTCTACAGCCCCCTGCACTCGTGGTTTCAGCAGTCTTTTACAGTAAAAGAAATAAGTGAAACAAAATTTTAAAAAAATGCACCAAATTCTGTTTTACAATTGCTTTCAATCTATATAATATAATATACAATTGCTTTCTATCTATATAATATAATCATGTATTTAATAGGATATATTTCTGTGCCCCTCCTGAAATTTTAAAATTTTAAAGTTTAATTAATACATAATTAAATTTATTAAAGTTCTAAGCAATTATCTTTGTTTTTTTTTGGGGGGGGATCTTATGCACAATTAAAACTAAATTTTCACAATTTTTCTTTAATAAAATTACTTATAATATAAAAATACGTTCCCTCCCCCTTTTTTGGGGGCTTCGTTTGAGATGGATAATTGAAAATTAAACCATTTTTTTAGAACAAAAAGTTTCAAAATTGTCGAATAATGCACACATTTTCAATGGCACCAAAATTCATTTGTGGATTTACACATTTTTCAATTGTACAGCAATCTTTGGAAGTTTTTGATTTTCTAAATTTTCAATAATAAGTATTTTAATATTTTTAGCAGTATTTTTAATGAATAGACAACCATACGTAGAAATGTGCAGTGATTTTGTTCAAGGTAAAAAAAATTGATTTTATATTGTTTTATTTTTGATCGTATTAAAATATCATCATTAAAACAAAAAAATCATTTTCCTTATGTTAACTCTTCCTGTGGTATATATCTTTTCTCTTTTTAAAATAAAAAATGTGTTATTTTTTTCAAATATACAGTTTCAAAACATTATTTCATTTTATTTTATTCTAAAAGGTTTTCAACCAACAAAAAGAAGAAAACTGTCACTTTAATTTAAAAAGATACAATACATTCTTTCGTGTGACTTGTAAAATATATTCTTTCAAAAGCTCAATAGCTTAAAGTGTAAATAAATTGTAAGAAATATCTAAAATCACAGTGACAAAAATAATTTATTTAAGATTATATGGTGGAAAAGTATTTAATTATATAGTTTGAAAAATATAATTATACATGACAATCCAATAGAAGAAAAAAAACTGTATATGTATATATATATAAGCTTACCGTCGTAATTATTTATACAAAAACTAATCAGACCAACGGGATCAATAATAAATAATTTATAATTATATTTATAAAATAATAAAAATAAAATATGCCGAAATCTTAACAAATGATAACAGTACCTTTCCTGACCTTGCATAACAATGGAATGCTATTAATTATCTTTAATTTGCAAAACCTATTTCCTCTTGTATTAATGACTGGAGGCTTTTGAATTACAAAATACGTTATCTGCCCGGCATATATCTTTTGCCTAAGAGCCAGCCTATATGATTTAGGCTTCTTCTACTGTTCTGATGTAAGGGGGGGAGGGACCGGCTCATGGATTGCCGGCTGACGCGTCAGCTGTAATTTACTTAGAGTAGACTTATCCTCTTATTGGACGCGATACTCTAAGGGAGGTGTGTTTCGTCTAACTTGTTTTCGAATGAGGCGCGGTAATGGATAACTGGTTTTGAAAACCAATAGTAAAACGTTGCTAATGACGAACCAGAAACACTGATTTAAGCTTTTACAGATTGAGAAGGTGTGGCTTAATCACATGCTACTTGAAACAATTAATGGTGGACATTTATTTATTTATTTGCTCATTTAATTTAAGCTTATACCGCAAGCTTCAAATTTTTCATTACTTTATTTTGAACGTAACACACACATTCAAAGATAATAATAATAACAATAATGCAACTAAAACATAGAATTTATTTGAAACATATTATTCTCTTTGGGTATTCAAGCATTAGATAACACTATTTATACACAGTTGAATCTCTATATAACGAGCCTCTATATTACGAATTTTTCTATGTAGCGAACTTTTTCCAGGAACCTTGAACAATTCAAAATTTTCTTTGTAAAATAGCCTCTCAAAAGCGAAGTGCATTTTCTATCTAAAGAACTTTTTCTTTTGGGATTCGATTTTTGTTCCCCCTGTTTTTAAAGTATTTCTGGAAAAATTTCAAGTTATTCTCTCTTTAGCACATTTCATAGCGGTCATAAATCTTGGTTTTAATAGATCCTAGTTCGCCTAGAGCAATAAATAGAGTTCTGGACGTTTCATTCAAGAAGTGCAATCTTTAACCCCTATTGCCCAATTAACTAGAAACATCTTCAATATCCTCGTTCACTCTCCGTGGAGTTGTCCCGTGTTCTAATTATAAAATAATGTATGTTTAATATTATTTGTATGCTTTAAATTATAAAATGTTCTTAAAATTTATTAATTTTAGAGTAAAATTATTTTCTTAATATTGAAATACAGTAAATTTTTCGACATTCGTTTTTCTTGTTTTCCTTGCAGTTTTTCTTTCTTTCTTTTTTCATGGGTAAGATATATAAAATAAACATATACTAATTTTAAAAAAAAGGTGTGAATAATTACTTTTTTAAATATATAGTGTAGATGAATTTAAAATTTGTTTTATGTGGTTTATAAAGTACATTGAAAGATGAGCCTCTATATAGCAAATTTTCCATATAGCAAACTTTTTTCCAGGACTTAGCGACTTCGTTATATAGAGGTCCGACTGTAATTATTTATTTTAATTGATTCAAACTAACTTTATTCGTATTACGGTCTTTGATCTTAATTTGCCCCCACAAAGAGAATATCTTTCTTATTTTTAACTTTACGCTCAGTTTCAAAAACACCGGAGGAAAAGTAGCCCACAGTTTTACTTATGGTAATTATTAGCAATTCGAAAAATGTTTAGGATTAAGAGAATACAGAGAAAACATTTTTGTAACTATGAAATAGCTAAATTTAATAATTAGTACAAAATTTTGAATTTTTCTGTATATTACCTTGTGTGCTGGCTGGTTCATGTGCAGGTGATTGATTTGGAAAATTCCTCTCTCTACTTAGAGAATCATCCAACATCTCTAACCGCTCATCTAAAGGCAGGGAAAATAAAGGAAATTAGAAATTAGAATAATTGAAAAAAACGCACATTTTTTTATCTTATATTGAATCTGGGAATTTAAAAAAAAATAAATACTTTTTTTTTATTTGTTTCATCAAAAGAGGGTTATGTCAGATAAAATAAAACATCAAAATTCATTTTAAATACACTCAATTAAATTACAATAGAAACTTTTAATATAGACAATACTCCTTCATTATTGTGTGTGTTGGTTTTCCAAAGGATGTACATTCATGAGATATTGGAATTTGAGGGAGCGTGTGTTAAAATATCTGGAAGAAAAAATTGAACTGCCTAGTAAGTGTTTGATTCTCGAGAAGGAGACCGGCTTTGAGATTTAGCTTTTCTTACCAACACTATAAGACACATTTAACTTATTTAAATTTAAGATTACACGGAAAAGATTGTTCTTTTCTAATCTTGATTTATCTTATATATTCTTTTGTGAACACATTTTTTTTTGTTTCGACTTTGGAGAAAAAGAAGAAATACTGATGCACATCTAAAACAGCCCAATTTTGTTAGCATCTTTGAAAACTAAACCGTGTGTAGATGACTCAGTAAAAAATCTCCAAATTGAAAAAAAAGATTAAGAAAATATTGACTGTTTAACATATAATTATTTAGAATTAAATTTTTCAGGTAGCTCATTTGTATTTTACACTTAACCTAACTGATTGGAACTGAAAAGAAGATTTTAACAATAAAGCTTAAGTTTTGTCTTGTGTATTATATTATTTTTAAATATCCACTACTTGCATGAAATTTGGGCTATTCACGTAAACATTTCCTAATAAGCCTGTAAGTAACATTTTTTCATCGTTTCATACTCTTTTGTTTGTTGGAAAAGTTTGAAGTTTCACGCATATTTTTTTTTAATCAGATAGTGGCATTCTTCACAAAAAGATTGTTCACCCCTACTTTATACGATGCAACTATTAAAGCTACGATGTTAACTAAAATTTGAATAGTAAACTGGAATTGTAATTTAGGAATATTTATAAGAAATTATGCAGCTACACTCTCCATTTATATATACGTATATATATATATATATATATCTATACATATATATATATATATATATATATATATATATATATATATATATATATATATATATATATATATATATATGTGCAGGTATTTTAATCTTTAAATTTCGAGACAGAAACAATTGCTTATTGAGTAGATAATTCATATAATAAAAGAATAACTTTACAGTTTATTTTATTAAATTATAATTCCGATTTACGATTCGATTTCCAACTTTAAAGGGCTTTAAGTAACAAACTTGCATAAACTTTGAGGTTTTTTGCATTGTTAATACTTCTGACTCTCACTGCAATAAATGTAAAATATTACTATGCATGGATATAAAATTAAATATTAAATAAAATCAAAGCGGGACTGTAATTAATGCGTAATTATATTTCTTGTTACTTATTCATCGTGAGGTTAATTTCTCAGATTCATAATACATTCAAAGCTCACACCCTGTCGTTATTTCCTTTGGTTGTTTCCTCATTATCCATACCCAATTATCTCCAATCAGTGGTAACAACCTCTTTTCTCCGATTTGAGTTCTGTGGAGTAGGTCAAGAGCCGGATTGAGGAAAGGTCCACTTAATTTGAGGACTTCGCTAGAAGGCAGGAAATGCCAATTAAGATGAAGTAAAGAACAGAACACACGTCCTCTTGCTGACAGGTTCTAGGAACGAGAAGCATTTGTTTTTCATTCGTAACAAGAGCTAGGATGAATCTTTAATGTATGTGTGAGCATTTTTGTTCACGTATTTGATGGTTGATACCAAACCAAACGCTCTCATGTGTTAAAATGTATTATTGGTATTAATCGTAGGAGACAAAATGGCTGATTAATATTAATGACTTGTATTGATTGGTTGGTTGCTCGTTTTTTAACGTCACACTTCAAAAGGCAACTTTGTGTGGTTACGGATATCATCATTTTTTGAATCTAGGTCGATCAGGACGACACAAGAGATGACACCTCATTCATGTAATATCCACATCACCCCGGCGCGTTTTGATAGATTTAATGGGCATCGCGGCCCATATTACATGACGAGTGTTGAGTGGTACCAGAATTTGAATCCAAAACTCGACAGAAATAACGCTGGCCTCGAGATCGTGACTATGACCATTCAATTACTGTGATCACATAAACAATTGTTTAACATATTTTGATATTGCTATTATAATGTTTTAGGCTGAAATTTTACGATTTCTAAAAGAGTTAATATATTTTAGGGAAAATGGGTTTTCAAGGTAAAAGTAGACATTAATCCAAACCAGCTACTTGCGGCATGCCGTGTTATTGATATACATAGTATTTATTTTAATTCGGTTTTTTTTTATGTCTAAGTAATTTTCATTTATATTTCTAATGGCAGATTATGAATAGTTATAGCAAATATAAAGGGGAAAAAGCTGAAACATAGTTCATTAATCTAGTCTCACAGTAACGCTCGGAGAGAAGCGTCTTTTGCAGAGCAGGACAGTGTACAAGTGCTCTCAAGAGCTGCACAAAGTGCATATCGGGGAAGGAACAACTATGATTTTATACAAATGTTTTCACAGACAGTCATGTCCGATGGCTAGGCGGAATTCAGCAACCGCTCTACAACTTGGACCATTGCGCAAATTAAGGATAGCATTTCACCAAGACTTGGGGGAAACACGGTTGTAGTGGTCTTCTTGAGCACGGGCTTTGATTGATCTCTTAATCCGATTTTTTATGGAATAGAAGGACAAAGGACGAGAAACTTTCTGCATGACAAGATCACCCTATTTAGCCAGGAAGTCAGCTTTCTCGTTACCTGGAATTCCAAAAAGGGTGGTGATCTACTGAAGGACAATAATTTTCCCAAGTAATGATAGGTTTTGAAGATCATTTCCCCAATCCAATACGTCCTGTGTTATGGGACTCTGTTATCAGAGAAATAACAGCTAACACCGCAACTCCAGAACAGCTGAGGATTGTACATTTTTCCAAGTTGCACTGCAGCTGTGACAGCGCTGTGCGAATCGTAGCAATCATCATCAAACGCAGTACCTCGGACCACAGGGACGTAGAAAGAAAAACAAAATTCAGAGAAAACTCCGGCCCCTGCATTAGAGCTATCAGACATGCATCTATCGGTAAAGATTCGAAGCCACTGTAGTTTAGGATAAAGTATATTTAATCCTTCTAGAGCGAGAGCTCTCACAATCGCGGGTTCTGTATTATAATATTTTTAGATACCTTTTGAAACAGGTCAAGATGAATCCAGAAAAGTTTCGGTTTCATTGGATTTTGTGATGAAACGAGTAATTAAGATTCACACACACACATGACTTAAACCAACAGAGTTTTTTAACTGAACAACTCCCTGCAGAAAGTTTTTTCTGTCTGTAGATTTCTAGTCAGGTTTTGACTGGCTTCATTCCAGAGTGAAAAATATCCAGGTGCTCTAATGATCTTTTCCCAAAGAATTAAGGCCTTTTTCTTAAAAGCCTCAACATATATATGAGTAAATATATATGCGTTGATTTTGTAAATTCAAAATCATTTTGAATTAATTTAATATTTTCAGTACGTTGTTTTATTTACTTGCATTTTTGAGAATACTGAAATAAATTTAAATAAAAAATAAATAGCTTGCTTCATTCAATAATATAAACTATTTAATTTTGCAGATTTTTTTTAATGTACGCAAATTACTTTATGTTGATGTAGTATGCATTCTGTAGCGCAAAATTGTAAATTTTAAAGATGTACTACATGTGAACATTTGAAGAAAAAAGTTCATTTTTTTTTCAAGAATATGAATGGTACAGGAAGAAATAAAAACGATTGGGTAACATAAGAATTAATTTACCTTCTACGTAATCTGTTTTGGCTGTACTTGTACTGTGCGGATTAATAGTTTCTGTAAGGAAATAACAAATTATTTGTACATAGCAGCTTAAAATTTATTAAAAATTTGAAGAAGTACAAATAAAAACATCTGGAATAATTGAAAAGAAAAAGAAAGGAATAAATATAGCGTACGATATTTTTCAATGTAAAGATATATTTAGATAGAAAGTACATTAATTAATGTAAGAAGAAATATACAAGTCATAATTTTACCTACTGATTTACTTAAGTGGATATAGGAAAACAAATTATAAGCTAAGCTAAATTAGAATATATTTAGAAAATTATGTGTAGATAAGTAATTGCTGTAATTGAAAAAGATTAAAATAAAGAGCATTAAAACATGTATATTTTAAATTAAGTACTTTAAAATTACCTTTGCTATGAAGAGAACAAACAATTCAGCTTTAGTTAACGATATACTTTTAAATTACAAACACACTTGTAATCTTCAAAACTAAAATATGGTACCATACATTTTTACAAGTTTTTATGTACTTTGGAAAGTAACTATCTGTCGGGATTTTATAAAAAATTATCAATTTTTCTAATAAAAATAACTCTAGAGAGGATGAAGTTTCCCCCTCCCCTTTCTTTTAAAACACGTTTTTTTTCCAGTGTCAATTACAAAAGTCACGCGAAAGTATTTAATTGTTTACTTACAAAAATCTTTTCTTAAGTTTCATGTTATTTTATTTAAAAAAATATCGTATCTGTGCTCTATTTCAGAGATTTAGTGAAATCCCAAGAGCAAGAGAATAATTTGCATTAGTTAATTTAGAAATTAATTAGAACCTTAAAAGCTACTTAATGTTAATCTTACACGCTATTTAATGCACAATGCAAAAAAAGCGATTTAAAGAAGAAATTAATTTAAATATGAAAGACTAAGCAAAGTATTTAACCAAGTTCAGTAAAAATGCTCGTAATTTTTTGGGAAAATAATCATTATAATTTATTTCCTTTTATCTAACGAATGAGAGTTTTGTTTGTTTTTATTATTAAGGAAACATGAGATGCCCTCGATTTACACTTATTTTTAAACTTTATTTAGTGGAAAATAAAAATAAAAAGTGATTGATATTAATTGTGATACTAACATATGAGATTGATAATTATTATTAGTTTTGGTATAATTGGTTTTTGGTATATTGATAAAAGAAAATGCTATTATTCTAACCAAACTTTCGCGCCAATAGATTTGCATAAAAAGCAACGAAAACGAAACACTTGGCGTAAAGTGCTTGGCATAAAAATGAAGTAGATCCGATTATTTGCTTCACAGATTGTATTCCAAACATTTGCGTTTTCTGCATAGATTTCATTGTGAAAGAAAGAAACTTCCGAGGTATCTTTTTTTTCATTCGATTGTATTCTATGATTTTGTGCTTCTCTTTTTATTTTTTCCAAGTTACTTTGGAAGGCTTTCAATATTCAGCAAATTAAAACAATGTATATATATATATATATATTCTTTCCGTATCAGAGTGCACACTGAAAATGGATGCAGCAGCATTGCCAATTGTCTTTTTTAAGAATGGATTTTTATTCAAAAATCTAGATTAAATTCGATTATTTCTTCTGTTCTAGATTTGCATATTTATTCTACCATTTGCAAAAGGAACACACTGAAAGTCTTTTTGTAAAAGAGTTTGGACAAAAAATACGTTTCAACTGATTGCATGGAATGTTAGCTAGTATGTTAATTATAAGAATTTTTCATAATCCACAGAAAGTTTTACACACTTTTTATGCAATAACTACTAAGCGAATTGTATTAATCGGATAAAAATGCATCGATTTGTCATTTGAGAGAAATATTATGCAAGTAAAGAAATAAATATATATATATAGTTCCCTATAAATTCCAATTAAGAAATATGTGGTATTATCATTGCAGCTGTTACGCGCATATGATTTGATTGAAGCTTCTTCAGAAATATATGCTCATTTCCACAAAGTATTTAGCCATTATTTGAAAAAACTTATTGTTATTTTCTTTGCTTTTATTTGAAAATTACCTTTGTTTTACTTTTTAAGATGAAAGTTTTGAGAAGTTATTTAGTCAAGTGAAGGACTTTGGATTATTTACGAACTTTCAAGCTATTCAGATAACTCAAAACAAGGCAGGATTTTTTATACAAGAAACAATTATCCCTTTTAAAGTAAGTTATAGGTAGTTGATGCCCTTTTTCAATAAGTTCAGCCAGCTAAAATATTAGTCATGAAACCAAAAGAACAAACAGCTATAATAATACTAATATTCATCATGCATGGTATTCATGAAAGGGATAATTACACACTTTAAAGTGAATACATTTTAATTTACGTCGCACTGTGATGCAACAGCACAGCTAGTGGTGATTGGCGTCGTAGACTTGCACCAAGGTCAGGTGATGAGGACGACAAATAAGCGCTGGCTTCTCTCTCCAAATTTGAACAACACTCCATTGGGAGAACTTTGAATCCCCGATGTTAGCTCCTGTACACAATAGATCTTAAATGGCATTAGGTTTCGAATCCGTGACTCGACAATGCTGACCATGCGCTCACGAGACCACTGGGCTCCACGGCTACTCAAATAGTGTTTTCTTTGATAAAATTGTTGAACTGAAAATTTGCCGTGAAGTGTAAAAAATAACAAAAAAACTAGCCATGTCTTGCAATTATGTGATTATATTTCTTATTTAATTTATTATTTTACAACGGTTATATCATTGCTTAACTTATATGTAAGAAAATTAAACATTACCTTATACGAATTATATTTGCATTCTTAATCAAATAATAAGGCATTTTTATGTTAATTAGACTTTAACCATTAAATATTGAATAAAATTTTGCTCTTTTATATATTTTCATATCAAACCATGCATTTTTACACCTCTATCAAAAATGTCCCCAAAGATTATATATAATTCAAACTCCCTCTAATTCAATTTTCAATTTTCATATATATATATATATATATATATATATATATATATATATATATATATATATATATATTTAAATATATAAAATCAATCACAATTATCAATTGAAAAATTGAAATATATGAATCTTATCATACTAAATCCCATTTCAAAATATCAATGGCGAATTTAAAAGATAAAATTCCAACGTTTTCAAACAAAATTAAAAAATTATAAAATAAAAATTTATAAAATATCCAAGCGCAATCTTGGACTTAGGACCGATAAGTGGGGTTAAACTAGTTTCATGGCGCCAACCTCCCCCCTATTGCAACTTGGTAAGTTAATTGGAAAATATCCAAATTTCAAAAAAAAAAATTAAATTAAAAGTCAAAAGGTTAAAATTAAACCATTATACTTGAAAAATTAAACTATTCGCCATCGCATTCTGAAAGATATTACAACATTAAAATATTAAAATTTAAAAACAATTTAGTGCATAATATAAGTGAACCATAAAACACCCAAGATGATGCACCCATCTTTAAAATAGTTGTATAGGTATAAAAAATAGTTGTATATGTATAAAATTATTTGAGATCCGAAAGTTCAAATTAAAAAATATTTGAGATCCGAAAGTTCAAACTAATAAATATCTAAAATCAAAAAGTTCAAACTAAAAAATCTGAAAGTTTAAACTAAAAAATCTGAAAGTTCAAACTAAAAATTCCGAAAGTTCAAACTAAAAAATTCGAAAGTTCAAACAAAAAATACGAAAGTTCAAATTAAAAAAATGCAAAAGTTCAAACTAAAAAATCCGAAAGTTCAAACTAAAAAAATCGGAACGTTCAAACTAAAAAATCGGAAAGTTCAAACTAAAAAATCCGAAAGTTCAAACTAAAAAATCGGAAAGTTCAAACTAAAAAATCGGAAAGTTCAAACTAAAAAATCAGAAAGTTCAAATTAAAAATTTCTAAAAAACCGAATGTTCAAATTAAAAACACAGTTTATTCACAAATGAATAGCGTAAATCATTAAAAACTCACCAAAGAGTATCCCATCAAGAATACAATCCATACCTTTTAGCATGACTTTTCATATTTAATATATCAATTACCACATCCATATTTTGCTCATAACATCTACCAATGCCATGTTAATCCAAACGATTCATGATCTAACACCAGAGTTTGACCACTTGGCATTAGATGCAAACCAGACCGCAAGTAAAAAACTTGCTTGATTGGTCATAAGCATTTGATTGGTCATAAATGTGTGATTGGACGTAAATGTGTGATTGGACATAAATGTTTAACTGGTCATAAATAATTTTAAAGTGTAGTCGTGTAAATATTGGTCTAAGTGTGTATTAAAATGTATCCTATGTGTGGAATGCACAAATACTTCACAGCTGGACCATTAACAAGCTATATATATATATATATATATATATATATATATATATATATATATATATATATATATATATATATATATATACTAGAGGACCCGACAGACGTTGTCCTGAACACACATCTTAAATTAAAAAAATCCAAATTTTTAGAGAATAAGCTTTAACAATCTGGACCGTTTTGAGTAAAATTTGTATTAAAAAATTATTACAATGTAATTATGTGCCAAGTTTTATACTTCTGGGTTGCTTAGAAGTGAAACACACACACAAACTATTTCCAATAAGAAATAATTTTAAATAAACAGAAAGTTTAATAATGTGTGTAATCAATTAGCTACACAAATAGATTTGTAGGTTAGGATAATTGTTGCCAACGCACGTGTAAATTTAATAGAAAATCATGTAAAATACTCACTTCTCAATTGCATACTAAATTTGGAGAATGTATAATTTTTTATGCACACTTCAAAATTCTTCAAACACTAATTACACCTGAATATAATGATTTAATTAACACACGATTTATTTCAACAAAATAATAACACGAAGTGACAAAATATTTTCCTGAAATGATCACAGCACCAACTGTCGGGACCAACTTGAATTATAATAAAATATTTTTGAATATTCTATACTGCGATCGTATAGCGCAGTCTGCCGGATTCAATGTAAAACATTCCAAGATCAACAATTTATAAATAAAAAATTAATTAAATAAACATTTCTAAACCGAATTATAAATCTAAACCATTCTCGAGTCCACTGGAACAGACACAAAAACTTTTATCAAAGTCGGTCTAGCCGTTTAGGAGGAGTTCAGTTACATACACACGCATAGAAGAATTACATATATAAAGATTATTTGAAAAGATATTAATTAAAAACGCTAAAAAGCGTGAATCGTCTGCATTTTCGTAACAATAAAGACAGGGTTTGGCCAGTTTGGCTGAAAATCAACTTTCGACGCAGACTTACGTCTTTTTCAATTCCTACTATTAGCTCACGGTCTCTATACATATTTTATTTGTTTGTTTATTTATTTATCTTAGTGGAATTTTCAATCATTAATAAAATACATTTTAAAGCTCTCATTTGAGCTGAAATATAATGTACATGATTATTTTGGATGACAATACAATAATTTAATTAAAATTAATAAAATTTAATTGATTAAAACTAATTATTTAAAAATTATAAATACAGCCACGTCGGTGTAAAAGCGACCCTTTTGGCGACTTATATATATATGTCAACATTTGAAAAAAGGTTTGTTTCTCACGTGTTATAGCATTCGGTTGAAAGGAAATTTTATATACACGATTATTTTGGATGACAAAACGATACTTTAATGATAATTAATAAAAATTAATTAGCACTTAATGTTGTGATTCTGTCATATGTATATACATATTTATATTAATTGCAATTATTTAATAAAAAGTAGCTAAAATAAATCTTTTCTTGGTTGATCTAAGTAGGAATTGATTAAAATTTTTTATATATTACTTGTGTTTATAACAATAGCGTTGTTACAACAATGCAGGTGAATGTTGAGTTGTATTTTTTTGAATGTTTTTAATTTATATTTTTTTTAACTAATTGCGATATCGGACTTAATTGTGAATCTAAACCATTCTCGAATTTACTTGAACCCACAAAAAAAATTTCATCGAAATCGGTCCAGCCGCTTAGGAGGAGTTTAGTGACAAACACACGCACAAAATATTTTTATATATAAAGATATATATTTCCCTTTATTGTTTTCGTTTAAAGGACATTAAAAAGTAAAAGCAGTTTTTATTTATTTATTTTAAAAGAGAACAAACATTTGAAATTCCTTCATTCAGTAATTCATGAACGCAGATAAATTTCTAGAAATGAAAATACTCGCTTTTAAGTTTCTCTAGCATAATTTAACACCAAAGAATAATGCAATATAATGACTCTTATTAAATTATTATTGCGTAATGATTCTAATTAAGCCTACTATGACACAGAATAATCTTATCCGGGGTTAGATTTGATAAAATTTAGTTCCATCCTGATAATTATTTAACTAAATACTTTCATCTCTCTCGAGATGATATTCTAATCTTCATCCAGTAAATGGAGGTATGCGTAATAACGTATGCACTTTTCAAATTCTTTCGATGCGAAAGGGCAACTCAGAGAGAGTAAATTGCGTTTCCGATTTTCCGGATTACTTTCATCAAATGAAATAGAGATTTCAAGTTCTGTGAAACCCATTTCTCCTGAAATCCTTTGAGTTTTCTCCCGCGGTCGTCTATCAAGCTGAAGTCTTATTTAAGACTTTTGGACCTTGCGTGTTGATAAATGGCAATTTTAAGAGACGTTGAGTCACAGGTGCAAGGATTCGTGGAGCAAGTCTATGATTCCAGGAAGTTTCACTTTTACTTTATTCTTCGCTTAAGGAAAGGGCTTTTGTGACTTTGTTTCATAAATCAGAATTGAGGAAACTTGTGGGTAACGAATTTTACTCGGGATTATCTATATATATAAGATGCATTTGTTGTCTGTTTGTCTGTTCCCTCATAACTCGAGATTCAGACACCCAAATAACGTGAAACTTGGTACACGTACACAAAATTACACGAGAAAGGTTCTTAAATAGGTTTGGCGTTCATAATTCCTTCCAAATTTTTTAAAATTTAATTTTTAAGTGATTTTTCAGTGTTATGACGTCATATGTAGTCACGTTTCTCACTAAGTGGACAATTTATACTTTACATGCAGTTTTTCAAGATTATTACATATTTTTACTGTAGCTATGTTTATCGGTTAGAATATTTATTCAATATCTCTATTATTTGATATTTAATTAGGATTACTTTTCGAATAAATCATTTTTTTAAGGATTATTCTTTAACAACTAAGATTTTGTTTTATTGCTTTGGCAACATTTAGGTATTATCGCAGGATGTTTATGTGTGTGATTTTGCTAGCAAATTACAACTTATTTATTTATTTCTTTAGAAAGCGAATATTATAATTTTTGGACAAACTAAAACTTCTCATTGATAAGGGTTATTTTTCAGTTCGGTTCAAATGTAATATAGGGGGGGCACTTTGATTTTGGCGATTTTCTTCGAATTTTTCGATTTTTATCTAAATGTCATCGTGAGATATCGAATTCATTCTAAAATAAATAATACCGAAAAAAGTACCTTGGAGACCACTTTTAGTAACCAAAATAAAGGACTGCGCCAAGTAGCCCCCCTATACTACACTTGATCGAATAATATGGTTCTTTGCAATTTCATGTGTCTTTATTTTAACCTTTAAGGCAGTGTTTCTCAAACTTCCAATTCTGGCGACCCAATTTTCAATCATAATTTTTGTCGCGCCCCCTGTACAAGAATAATGTATTTACTGCAATAAAAATGCACTTTGACGCTAAAGCTACAATGCGATCTCAATTATAAAGTGTATAAGTGTTAAATTTTGTATATGTTACTTTTAAGTAATATACATTTTAAGAAAAAATTACTTAAAATATATATTACTTACTTATTATTAGGTTATTTCCCTTTCTCTAATTTGTAAATTGGAACAGATCGCAAAATGATATATTTAATTAAGATTTATTTCCTTCGGCATCCATTTCTCAAAGTACAGATATCATTAGAAAAATAGTCTAGTCTATGTTTCTCTCTATCATATCCA
Organism: Trichonephila clavipes; assembly: GCA_019973935.1. NCBI lineage: Eukaryota > Metazoa > Arthropoda > Arachnida > Araneae > Nephilidae > Trichonephila > Trichonephila clavipes. The sequence goes on from BMAU01020928.1 coordinate 304,440, forward strand.
TCACATCTGGCATTATCGGGTACTTTGCGTGAGTCTGGGTAACCTATCGAAGGTCTGCTCAAAACATGTAAAAATGCTTTTCCTCGTACAATTCCAGTCAGATTTGGTCGACTCGATACTTCTATAGCTACCGAATCTAGCTTGAATGTACATTTTTTTAATTTGCACGTTAATTGTAATTCACGGTAATTAAGTATTTACGGTAGTAGGTTAAAACAAAAACATACATATATTTTTAAGTCGTAAGCAAACATTCGATGATAATAAAGGATTAACAAGTACACAGACGAGCATGGTTCCGAAAATTAAATCAAGGAAATATTCTCAAAAATACTTAAATTTTGGATTAACCACTACTCAAGTAAATGATGGGGGAAAATGCCCCAGTTCGTTATGTGTTAAAACTTACATATCCGAAGAACAACATATGAAAGTTGTTTTTAAAACCATGTAAAATTATTTAGCCATGTTGGCAAATAATTTTTAAAAGTATTTTCTTGATGAGGACAACTTGGTAGCAAGTTACGAGTAGATTAGAGATCTATTTCAGGATACTCCAGAAGGGCTCTCAACTTCCGAAAAAGAAATTAAGTGAAAAATTAAAATAATCCCTTTTAATTTTTCACTGGATGAAATCTTCATAGATTTCACATCCAGTGAAAAATTAAAAGGCAATTTTGTAATAAATCCCTCTTTGAATTTTGGGTAGAGGTTGATGATGAATTTTCTGCACTGAAAACAAAAGCACTTCGTATACTATTACCATTTTCAACATTCTATCTTTGTTGAAACGGATTTTCTGCGGTGGCTGCTTTGAAGACAAAATATAAATCTCAGCTAAATATAGAAAAATAACTCAGAGTGTCAATTTCTGATATTAAACCTTCCTTTGAAAACCTTTGCTCTACATGACAAGCCCATGGAAGTCACTAATAATTATTAAACTTGTTCTTAATTTAGTATTAAGAAATTATTTGTGAAATAAATTCTTCAGAACTGATACATTAAACGTATACTGGCTGAAACACCGGCTCTTCGCAAGAGTTCATTTTTTAAAAAAATAAAACATTATTCTTGATATAATAGCTGAACTGTAAGGAGAGTAAAACTGAGTGCACGACATTGTATTCAAAAATGTAAAATGTTTTTTTATAGATAAATGCTATAATTGAAAATAACTGTTTAAAAGAACTGTAATTTTAAACCTCACAGAATTAGCATTTAGAATTAATGTTAAATAAGGAAAAAGAATATAAAATTCCTATGAATAATAAGGGTGTTACTTTTTAATATTTAAAGCAGAATTACTTCAAAATGTTTTAACCCGGGAGCAAGCGCGCACTCGAGGCTAACGCTAATGGTAGTGCGGGGGACTCAGTCACCCCAGTCATTTGTTTATAATTATTTTTACTGCACACGATACAAATCGGAATTCCAGTGAATAATTTAATTAAGAGAAAGTATACTTACCGGCTTTCAAGGACTATTTAATTTTTCTTTTATGATTTGAGAAAAAATCCATTAAAACTGAACTAAAATGATTCAAAAGTGCAAGACCTTAGGACGCAAATCAGAGACACTTTTCACTGATTTTACAGAAATGTTATTTGCTGGCAAAGCTGTCATATTTTGTTCAAGAAACGAAACTAATGTAAAACTAACCGTACCAGTAAGTTTATAGGTCAATCAAATGATCAGCAAATGTATTATGCTGCCTGGCTGAAAAGTGAATCATGTGTACATTTTCTTTCTACAATTAATGTACAGTATTTCAATAATAATTACAGTGATGAATTGTTTATCTTCTTAGAATTTTTCTCAGGGTCTGGATTTCTTTTTTCTTTTAACGAGTAATATTTTATGTTAAAACGTAATAAAAAAAATCTCTCATTGAGGAACTACACCAAATTAAACAAAATGTTTTTTCTTTAACTTGGTTTTGGGATCAAAGATAGCTATTTGATGAAGGAAAAACGCCAGATGATAAATACAAATTATATTAGTGTTGTTTTGTATTTTTTTTATTATGAAAGAAAGTATTTTGTTTTAATTCTTTCCGGTTATTTTTTTAAATCTTTAAATTTTCAATATGCTCGCGCCCCCTTGTAGGGTTATCGCGCACCCCAAGGGGGGCACACCCCACACTTTGAGAAACACTGCTTTAAGGGTATACTATTGGCTTCAGTGCATAAAATTACCATGCAGAAAATCATACTTGGGTAATCATACTGCCCAAGCAAAAGCAGTGTTGGTAGTAATTACACATCAAACTGGAATAGGCATCAGAGAATGAACAAAACAGACAAATGGCTTAAATACCTGTGAGGAAGCAGGTGGTCGTAAGATAAATTATTTTTGCAACTTATGTATTATCCTGACAATCGCCAACATTCAAAATAACTTTCCAATTTGGCAACCCCGATTTTACATGTCATATATATATATGTTGAATTTTGAGGCGTGCTTCGTTTCATACATCGCCAATAGGTTGCGGTTATATGCAAGTACCTTATTTTTTCAAATTATGCTTTTGCATTGATAAAGTTAGTTCAGTTCTTTTTATATCGGTTAATGTTAGTATTGTACTTCATTTTTCAATTTATTTTTATGCTTGGGATATATATACTTTGGATAATTTTTGTAGTACTTGCGTATCATTGTACAATCGCCAACGTTCAAGACAACTCGCCACTTTGGCAATTCCAACTTTGTGTGAGTTGAATTAGCAATCATGTGCTTCATTTTGTATAATGTCACCAATAGTTTGCGATAATACGTAAGTACCTCTAATTCTGTACATTACTATAACATTAGGCTGGACGCAACATACCAATTTGGCGTGATTTCAAAATCATGCCAAAAATGAGTAGCCAACCATTATAAAATTAATATTATGAGTATTATCTTAGCCTGTTTTATCTTTCCCTCCAGTAATCCTTAATTAATTCAATATATAATTTTTGTTTTTTTTTTAATATTTTTGGAGTTTTTTTATTTATGTATGTCCCTTAATTCACAATGTAGGGACCTAAAAACATATTGCATGAAAATAATTGCAGTAAATCATAATGCGGTAGATAAAGCATTAACGTGCATCTCTCTCCTACATGGTGGGGGTCTTACAAAGCTCTAATAAAGTTCGAGCTATGAAAGTAGCTAGACATTTACCAACTTGACTCTATTGTTAACATTTCGCTATTTTTTTCCATTGAATCACCATTGTTATTTAGGAAACGGCGTTGCTTGCGAGTATTACAATTTTAACATAAAATAAATTCAACAGAAAGTTATATTAATGTATGACACTTTCAGTTATAAATTATTTACAATATTTTAATTGTCACAAAACTTTTAACAATGTGTTACTTTTGCTGAGCAGAGATCAGCTTAGAGAGGTATTTTCAAAAATCAACCCTCAAGAGTGTTACAGGGAGTTATAAATATAAAAAAAATCCTTTTTATCAGCTATTAGATCTACAGACTTAAAATTTAACACAAAGGTATTTTTTCTTTCTTTTTTTTTCTTCAGCTGAGATATGTGAAAAGCTTTTTTTTGTTTAATTTGCAATTCACTTAAAATCAACTCATTAAAAATTTCTTTATCCTTCAATCTGTGTTGTTTAATTTTTCAGTTCACCCGTGCGAAGAACGGGTATACCAGCTAGTTTGCAATATAACATAATTCTTCAATAAATATTATTTTGTTATTTACATCTCTTCTTGTTGTAGCAATTTTAATGTCCAGTAGTATATATATATATATATATATATATATATATATATATATATATATATATATATATATATATATATATATATATCACTTGGATTGACATGGCATTAGTGGAAGTTATGAGCAATATAGGAGTGTGGATTGTTGTAGGAAATATGAGAAATTGTTCAAAAATTGTGAATTGAAGAATTGATAGGATGCTCTTGGGTGAGCTTTTGATGAATTTACCCTATTCATTTGTGAATATAATGGGTTCTTGATTTGAACGTTCGAGTTTTAGATATTTTTTCTTCCTATACGGCTATTTTAAAGATGGGTGCATCATCTTTCGTTTTCGATGGTTCACTTATATTATGCATCACACTTCTAGATATAAATTATTTACACTACTTTAAGCGTTCATTACACAAAATTTGTAACAATGTTTTGCTTTTGCTGGGCAGAGATCAGTTTAGGAAGGTATTTTCAAAAATTGACACACACGACTGTTAAGGGACGTTATAAATATAAAAAAAAATTCCTTTTTATCAGCTATTAGATCTACAGACTTAAAATTTAACAAAGGTATTTTTTTCCTTCTTTTTTTTTCTTCAGCTGAGATATGTGAAAAGCCTTTTTTGTTTAATTTGCAATTCACTTAAAATTAACTCATTAAAAACTTTTTTATCCTTCAATTTGTGTTGTTTAACTTTTCAGTTCACCCGTGCGAAGAACGGGTATACCAGCTAGTTAAATATAATTTACTCTTATACGAAACCATTGATTGTGTTTATATAAATTCATTTGCATTGTTGCAATGAGACTGTATGCGTTTCAAGTTTATCTGCTTAGAAATATCAGGGAATTTTTTCACTCAGCACAAAATTAGTTGAATGTTCGAGGACATCGAGAGCATAAAAGGATTCAGGCTACTAAAAAATAAATAGTTCTGAATTTATTTTTTAAAATTTATTTCATTTTCTAGAAACTTTTGCAGGAATTCGAAGTCTTTCTAGCCAAATCTAGAAATGAGATGAAAGTTTGTTTTAATAAAATGTTTTTTTTTCTAAATTGAGCAAAGAAGGTAATAGAATTTCAAGATTTTATATTTCTCAGTTGTAGACATTGCTTATTTTTTCACAAATATGTTTCTTATTAACAGCATTCGTGGAAAAGTCGGAAATTAAAAAGAAAGAAAAAAGATATTGAAATACAATTTAAAAATAAATAAATAAGAAGAAGAATGAAAAATAAATACAACATATAAATTTGAAAAGTTTCTAGAAAATAAATATTTATGTTTTAATGAATGGAACTAAAGTTTGCTATGATTTAATGAGGATTTAAATATTATACAAAGTATAGGTACAAATTAAATTATAAAAATTTTCCATTCACATTTTTTTATTGATGTCATTATACACATTTTTACAACTAGATATTTTTCTTTCATATCAGTACTTTTTCGATATTACGAACTATTAAACTATAAATTAGGTGCAACACTCTAACACTTAATGCGCAGCATTAGTATTAATAATTTTGAAGTAAATATTTATAATGCAACTCTATATCAAAGTTGGTTACGTGTATTTAAACGAAAGTCTTCTGAAGTGTTATTATTATATTATTTACCAGTTTCCCGAAATAGATAGCAGCCTATATTGCAATCATAAAAAAGAAATTAGCTTTGAAACTAATTTATTTAAATACTAATAATATATATATATATATATATATATATATATATATATACATATATATAATATATACTTAAATTATTTAATGTATGTAAGCATATAGTTTTCCATTTTTATACATGAAAACAAAATTTGCTCTTTTATGTGAATAATTCAGTTAATACGTTTTAAAATTATAATCTTTGAAGTATTTACAATTTTTAAAAAGGTACTTTTCATAATTTCTTAGTGACATAAATTTTAAGAAATGTCAAAATGCAATACTAGCATTTGGTTTGTGCTTAAATCTACTATATAGTTAGTAGCATCTCTTATCACACAAAATCGAGTTTATCAACCAATTATCCAACCTACTAAATATTGAATTGTTTCGGTAAATCCAATTAAATGGCTTTTGACAGAGTTTGAACTGAACCTCTAAACTGAGCACAAGGCAGCATTAGCTACATTTCGATACGAGAACCATTCATGTCCTCAATTCATTTGGTGAACTATGTAGCTCTATATTCATGCAATTACGCTCAATAAATGAGGCAGCATATCATACATCAACACAGTTTTATGTAATTACGTAGAGCACATATTAAATTATAATATGTGCGACTAGTGTAATATATAATTTGAATCTTTGCAAAATTAGATATATATTTAGCTAAAATAAATTACTTGCGAGATTTTTATTTTACCAACTAAGCAAATTATTGCAGAAATTTCATGCAATGAATTTTAAAAAAAGTTTTTTTAAAGTATTAAAAGTGTTAAAATGATAAATATTTGAATTCTGCAGGAAATGTTTTACTTTGAAATGCGATTTTAAAAAATTATCTCTTAATGAAGCGAAATCTTAATCAATAGTGTAAATGAGTAAATGATGAGTTAATAGGATTTCCAAAGTAAAACATTTCTCATATGCACAAATACATCTTTGTGCTTACCAAGGTGCAAAGGGCAAAGGTATAACATTAAACTTTTCAACCCCACTTATTCGGTCTTAAGTCCGAAAATGCTTTTTGACTCACTGAGCTCCTTTTTCAATCTTTGTTGAATTGTATTTTTTTACCTTTTAAATATTTGATACTTTGTTGCGAAATTTTTGCATTTTATTTTTGTTATTTATCTCTTCATGTTTATCAGTGCATTATTTTATTTTTCATTCATATTTATGGGGAGAGAGGGAGAAAAAGAAAATAAGAGAAAACACACGCGCGCGTGATACAAACGATACGCACATATATTCATGCATGTAACATTTTATAATTTATTTTGAATTGTCTACATTTTAAATATGAAACACAGTTTAATGTAAATCAAGTATTCGATGTTCAACTCAATTCTCAAGTCTTCGGATCTTTCAAAATATTGTTTAAGTGTCATAATAATAATAAAATTTTTTTAAAAAATTTTCCCTTTAGGTTAGCATGAATAAAGCTTTGCAATTTTTTTTCCAAAAATTTATTTGTTTGTTTAAAACAGTTTTGTTGAAAAATATCGTTCATTTAAAAATGAGTTTGTTACTAAAAAAAGCATTTATTTTTTTAAAAAAATTAACATTAAAATAAAGGTTTTTTTACAAAAAAAATAGTGCTTCTTTAAAAAAAAATGTAGATTTTAACATTAAAATAGAAATTTTCTAAAAGAATAGCATTCATTAAAAAAAAGAATTCACCATTCTTAAAATAAGTAATTAAAATATACAATGCTACGAACTTTTTTTTTGTTGTATTAAAGCTAAAATTCTTAAAGTTATTCTTTGTTGTGTTATATATAAAAATGTGTTTACCTTGTTTTTAACTACTGAAATCACAAAACTTTATAAGCTAATATGATATGGTAAATTCATCTGGTTCTTTAACTTCTAGATGTTATTATTATCGACATAATAATTACTTCTAGATAATATATTATGAAATATGTAGCTTTTAATTATACACTGAATGGAATATTATTTCAATTCTCTCTTGATATATCACACATTTATTTAGTATTTATTACATCGGGACTAAAGGAAAATAGCCTCGAAAAGTACAGTTCTCTAATTTCATAGCTGCCACTTTTCGCACATTCCAGAAATGTGAGAATCTAACATTCGATTCAATTGAAAGCAACAATCAGAATGCATTAATACTGATTATTCAAATGAGGAATTATAAAAATGAGGTTATTAGAAATTTCTGTCGCGCACTATAAAGGGTGCAAAAGCCATTTGCTTAAGACATAGCTGCTCAAGATGCCATTTGTACCACTTTCACTTCATGCGACCCACTTAGTATTTAGAGTAGTGAATATTTGGAGAACGGGCAAGAATTTCATGCAGATACGAACGGAGGAGTTTAGTTTAATTTAATATCCGGTAGAGATTGCTTCGATTCTGCAGCAGGTAATGCATGGGATTTGGTTTGCAGAACTCCGGTTCTCCCGATTAATAGTTGCCCATTAATTCAGAGGATCTCATTGAGTGGATCAAATATTTCAAGTGTTGCGCGATTAAACCTCTAGCTCAAACATTTCTGCCCCAGACAGCGCACGCTTTGCGTGGCATTAAAATTCACTCTCGTTTGGAGTTTGCAGGAAATTACTTGCTTTCCATCTAACTTCGTAAAATCATCGCATTCACATTATATCTTTGCTGAGAACCGAATGATTATAGTCCGAAATCTACTACATGAATTAAAGTGGACTTACTTGGGAAATTAGCTTGGATATTGTATACAGCCCAGAGATTCTTAAGAGAGTTTACCAGACCACCCACTTTCCGAAAAAAACATCCCACCCTTTCCCTAAAAATGTGTTGTAACGCACCACACTTACATATTTTAATCAGAGTGAATAAGATTCACTATGCTTGAAACAAAATTTAGAATTATGTAAGGATAGTGTAATACGTTATTTATGTATCGAAAATTCTTTATTAAGTACTCAGCAGTCAATGCATAAAAAACTATGTAAATAATTACTGTTACAGTTATTGTTACTGTTACTCTTTAAATGTGTACAAGTGTTCATCAACCTATTTTAGAATGTCAGTATTCATTATTTTTCGAATTTTAAAAAATAGAAATATCTGTTTGATGAAATTGTTAAATTATAATATAACCAGTGAAGTTATTCAGAAAAAAATTGAATCTATATAAAAACAATGATAAATGTTTAAACTGTTAAAATGTTTTCATATATATGTATAACAATTTAGCTGTTATGGAAAACGTAACGCTAAATATTATCCCATGCGTTTTCCTTTTTAATTAATTTGTGGGGTTTCTGTGCGATGTAGAATGAACTTGAAAGCATTGCTTGTGAAGGACTGTGACATATGTAAATATAAGCATTCCATTTAAAGTGTTTTGAAGTGAAAGAAGAGGAGGAGACCGTGTCAATCAGAATATTCAATAAAGTTTTGAGCATTGCAGGTGGATTAGAGCGCAACTACCCATCTTCCATTGGGTTTTAGGTAAAAATTAGTATTAAGATTTAGACGAATGGATTCGTCTTGGATATTGCCTAAGTCAATAAGACACTTCCTCCAAGCAGTCTTTGGAAGAGAAATGATATTTAGTTAGAATGCGATTGTTGATTTCCCTCTTACGACTCACTTCCTTTTGAGATGGCTTCAGTCAAGTTGAATAAATTTATTTATTTTTAGAATGTTGGTTGATCATTCATTACACATTACTAGTATTAACTCCGGTACGTCTCAAAAGTTTCTGCTTACACATTTGTTTGTTTATTTAGATATTATCAAAAGTTTTATATTGATTGTACGTGATTTCAATTTTAGGAAAAAATGTCTCTTAAAAGAGTTTTAATTATTTTTTTTTAAATTCTCTTTTGCCATTAACACTGAATTTGGTTAGTAGTGCGTGTGCTACTTCTCAATGACATCTCAACACTTTTCAATTTTATGTAGACTTTCTAGCTCTCTTTCAAAATTGCTCCCTCGCCCCTTAAGAATACCATACATTTTAGAACCTTGCTGTTTACTAGTGTAAATGAATAATTGTTGCTTATTCTTTTTCAACCTCTTTCAACAATCTTCTTTTTCGGCTTCGCTTCAAGTACCGATAATAAAACATGAATTAGAATCTTTCTAGTATTCTGTATTCATTTTCTTATTCCTAAAAACGCAGTTCTTTATGAGCCCAGGAAATAAATCGATAGCATTTTATGGAAATCGCATTTTATAGATCATAAAGTTTACAGTCCTCAGCGCATTTGCTTGCCAGGTTTTTCAGCGATTGGCAATTTCTCTGAAATGGGAGTGTGCATCACAACGAGTGCTGCTTGGAATGGGAATTCTAGAGGTGCCAAAAGAATACCAAAAGCTGTAAATAAGATATGTTTTTCAGCTTTTAAAAGAACATGTAGATTTAAAAATGAAATTTTTTTAACGCATTCTTTTGGCATTTTACATAATTATATTTTCTGAATATTCGTCTTATTTTTACTCTGGAATTTCCTTTGAGCTCATATTTTTAGCGTCACTATTTAAGAATGCTAATTAAAAAAACCTGCTACATGCAAAATTATTTATAGAAATGTTTTTTTTAACTATGCACTGATATCAACTTCGAAATGTAAAAAAAAATGCTATTATTTATGGCTTAAATAAAGCAATAGTCATATCCAATGATATGTTTAATTTGTTTGTGTAAAATTGTTACATTTTAACTACTTAGAGTGTGCATAATGATTCAGCGTTAGTAAAGAGAGTTATTTTTAACAATAATGTTTGAGGTGTTTTTTTCCTAAATATTTTTTGTTAGATGGTAAATATTTTCTGTGCGATAAAGAGAGATGGTAAAATGTTATATTATTTGAAACTGCGCAATCAACTAATAGGTTTCACTGGAGAGATGTGTTGTGAACTAAATAATAAGATCATAAATACTACTTTCGATTTATTTTTGGGGTTTTTTTGTTCATAATTTCTTTAATTATTTTATTAATTGTCAATCAAAGTTCTAAACACTGTTGAACTTTACTTATTTTATAGTTCTACGAATTTTAACAATCGTCCGAAGAAGATTTGTGCAAACAAGTATCTCAAAGTATTGTCTATTTTAATATTTATATATAAAAAAGGCAAATTTATCAAATTGTATCACCTTGAAGCGGTATTTGTATAATAATAAAAAATATAGTGCAAAATAAGAATATTTCATTATAAAATGAATTAATATTAGTACTTTTTTCTGATTTTTCCAAACTATGCAAAAAAAAAAAAAAAATCAATATCTACCGGTTTCTCTCTCTCTATCTCTTTTCAGTAAATCAACCAAAAATAATTCGGAAAAAATAGTTTTTTCTATTTATATCGGTTACGATTTTTTTATTTTTTTATGGAAAAAAATTGAAATATATCTAATTTCTATTTGTATTAATTAATTTTTTCTGCTAAAAATATTGAACTTTTAAGCTTAAATAATAATAATAAAAATTATATTTTGAGCATTTATTTTTCTAAGAATGCAATATAATGGTGAAATTTATGTTTTGTTCACATGCATTTATGTCAATCAAGGGATCTTATCTATCTAAAACTGGTTTGGGGCCGCGGGAATTTATGTCAGGCAAATACATCCTTAATAATCTTTAAAGTGTTCTTCAAACTCTGGGGTGTGCTCCCCTAGGGACCCCATGAGGGAGGCACGAGCATATTGGAAAGTCGAAAACAAAAGATTATTTTAAAAAATTATTAATTTACTCAAAATAAACACATAAAATGTATTCCAACCTAATTAAAAATAAAATATACATTTACACCGATATAATACACTTATAAATATATCAGTACTGGGAAATGTATTTTAGAATAAATTGAAGAATTAAGTTGTGAATACTAAGTTAACCACTAAGTTAAGAACAAGTTTTATAATTACCAGTGTAACGTCGTAGGAAGGTAGCGTGAAAATAATACATCACAGGAAGGTTGTGGGAGTAAAAAAAATACTTTTAATTTTTTTCTCCACTAATATAATCGATTTAAGTTAGATTGTAAAGTTAATAGTTTCCGTGCCTAGCCAGTATGGTGACCCCGTTTTGAAGTCGCTCACTCCACAGCTTGTCTCCGTCCAGTCCGCAAGGCGTTTTTACTCATTCGCGTTTCGGATTCCTGGTCAGCATCACCGAGCAAAACTCTGGGATTCTCCTCTCCGCTTCCTAAAACGACCAGCCCTTGTCTTTCCCGAGCTCTCTTTCCTTCTTTTTCTCGTTCTCTCCTTCTTTTTTTCTTTCTCCCGGTTTTTCCAACCTTTTAAAACATCAGGGGCAGTCCATTTCTCCCCCTCACGTCTTCTCATTGGTGGGCCCATATGAGTCGATCCTTCAACCTCAACTCATTAGAGCCCATTGGTCCATAATCCGCCAATCGTCCACTCACCCGGTTTCTTCACAAACCAGCTGGTGTCCGACACAAGCACCGACGGCCGAGCCACCTCCGGCCCACTGTCGTCATTTTACCGCCTTTGAGGACAATTCGCCATTGTGTAAGTAAGGCGACAGTCCGCTGCCCCGGAAGCGATTTCGTCCACAGTAGAATGGTCAGACAATTGTTGGTCTTGTCTAACTGGCACCAAAGTCCAGACGCTAAATAAGCGATAGTGAACCCCAGCTGCACGTGCACCTAAAACTCTGTCTAGTATAGTCCTGCAATAGTATTGTCCTGAAAGAGTGAATCTCGTTTCAAAAGGAGAACGTCACACCAGTGACCTCATGGGCTTGTCATGCACAAAATTATGTGCACAAATTAACACTTACCTTGATAATTTTCACGGTTTATAATAAATCCCTTAAAAACTACGTAATTCGCTCCCGAATGCCACTATTTTTTAACACATAGGCTAGCGTTTGTAGTGTATTGGAAGGGAGGGGAGATAGAAAAGGAATAAATAAGCAAATCCTCTAAAATAAGTAAATCGGTCGCAAACTCTGTCAAAATCATTTTATTAAATTCCAAAGCCATCGAAATAATTTTATGGATTGCAAGGCACCGATAATATTGTACTTCAGAAAGACGTATATATATACGTCTGGGGTAGTTAAAGCACTGACTGAGTGAGAAACGTTTATATACGCCAGTGGCACTTAAAAGGAAAACATCATATTGTAGGTTTAGCGTCAAAGTATATTACTACTGAATTTAATGCATTGTTATTGTATGGGGGCGAAGAAAATTATGATTGAATATTGGGTCGCAAATATTGAAAGTTTGAGAAGGACTGCAGAAGTGTTATAAAGTTAGACCTCACCATAAACTCTGATGGTTCCTTCCGTGGATCCGAGGGAGTTCCTGGCCAGGCAAGTGTAGGTCCCGAAATCATTTTTAATGAGTCTTCTAATGGTGAGCGTCATGTGCATCTTGTACGTGTTCTCCTGCACGGTGACGGTGTGGCGATCGCCCGAAATGAGCAGCTGACCGTCGTGACGCGTCCAGTAGTTGAGGGACTTGGGAAAAGCTTCCACCAGGCATTCCAAAGTGACGCTATTGCCCATGGAACCCCCTATTAGTTGGTTAGGGATCCACAGCATGGGAGGGACTGAAAAGGAAAAAGTCCGTTGAATGTTTTACAGAAGGCAAACATTTGGATTTTTAAATCTAAGTAAAAAAATGTTAAACATTCAGAAAAAGATATACCAGCAATATATCTTCAATAATAAAAGGAAAATTCTTTGACAGTTCGAAATACTTTTAAATTAACTTTCAACACAGTGTTTATAAGAGTTTAAAGGATTTTAAAATCATTTTTTAAGCAATGTAATTTAAGACTGCTATGCTTCAATTCCAAATATGAAGCAATTTCTTACAATATTTTAAAATGTGTTTGTAGACTCATGTATATTCTCCCATTTTAAAGTAGAACTGAATATAAAGGTTACTTCTCTAGTTCCTCTGAGTAATACTCTAAATTGGTAAAATAAGTTGTCTTAAATGACTGTGAAAAAATCATTATCCGAGATTTTATCTGGCGCAGTACAAAAATCATTTTCATGTTGTGAATATTCTATTTATTTTCATCAATTTAGATTCACATTAGTAAATATGGATAAAAAAAGCCTTTAAAAAGGCATACTTGTATTGAAAAAGGAATTAGAGCGAAGGGAAATTAAATTCAGTTAGAATGAAAACTGTATTAAATACAGTTAGCTTTTCTCAATACGATTGGCTTTTTAGAACATAAGGCTTTTAAACGGAAACGAAAAAAGTCATTGGATATCATTTCATTTAGGATAATTTTTATTTATTTATAATCCCTTTTATAAACGTAACAAAAAATACATTTTTAAAAAGCTTTAAAAGTAAAAATAGAGATGTTTATTGAAAAAAAAAATTAGATTCCAACATATATATATATATATATATATATATATATATATATATATATATATATATATACTGTTTATTTAACTGTTTATTTAAAAGAAATGACATTCCTTATGATCGTAAAGGGTTGTAGCTCTAGAATTATACTGACTTCTTTTTTAAAGCTTTGAACAATACTACGAAAAATTGCTTTGAAAACATAAGAATATTACACGTATATTTTGGGTTTTCGTAAAGTAGAGGATGCTCGTTATGCGGCGAATATACCAAAAAACTAAGAATTGCAGCTTAAATTTATGGGTGAGCGTTATACGAGGGATTTTACTGTATAAAGAAAACATATAAAAAAAACATTAGTTTACGGGCAAGTTTTTCATTCCAAATAAAAATTATATTCGTAAAAGAAGTTGGAATTCTTTTTTGTTAGGAAAATGAATCAATAAGGACTTTATGAAGAATTCTCTTAAAATAAGGGCACACATTGAGCAATTATTAAAAGAAATCAAAGAAATATCTAGAGAACATGACTAATTTAATATATTTATATAGAATTATTGAAGATTAGAAAAAAAACCATAGTTCTTGTAATTCCAAATAAAGAGTAACTTACCGTCGTTTGCCATACTTTATCTTATAATAATATTATATTTCTGTACCTTGCGTACTAAGAGATTTAACACTAGATAGATCAAATAAGTCATTTTGACTGCTTTTTGATTTCAATGAGAAAAAAAAAATATGCATAATGACACAACTTCTGAGACTTTTTTAGAATACATTTTTTTCCCAAGTGAAGTTAATTTTTCATTGTTAATATTTACTAATAACTTGTTATATAACTGTAAATAATATAAAAATGTTAAAAATTAATTTTAAACAAATTTTTTACGCGCGCGCGCGCATTAGTTATTTATTCACAGTGCAGTCATTTTTACTGCTTTGGGGCAATATAGGTATATACTAAATTTCAGTATTTCTAGTGTTAATATATATTTATTTTGCAGCTAAATGCACCCTTACGAAAATTGAAATATACTGCAGTGTACAAAGATAATGAATCTGGATAATGGATACTTACAGTGAACATAAAGCTGTGTTCTCCTGGCCATAGAGGGTGGCACTCCATTTTCTGCTGTGCAAATGTAAGTACCCATGTGTAGACGACTTACTTTGGATATTAGCAGCTCCTCTCCTTCATAAGAATTTTCTGAAAATGCAAATCAGAAAACTTAACTCATATTTTGCCGGTCCATTATGAAAATAGTAAGTGGTTTGAAAATTCAAATCTTATTTCCCAGTAAAACAATCTTTGTTGGATATTAACGCCTTATAGGCTGTAAATTATAATTTATATCACCAGAATTAAATTAGTTTAAACTGCACTAATGATTCCAGAAACTGACAGTTATGACATATTCTCTCGTTGCTACTTTATTTTTAGACAATTCGTTCGAAAAAAGATTTTTAAAGAGTTTTAAAACGTAAGTCGCAAATTTAATTAAAACTGTTTTAAACTTTAATGTGTTTAAATAATCGTCATTGGATATGTAGTACAAAGTTAGTTTTTTGCGATAATGAGTATATTTATATTTCTGCATGCAGTTATGTTGTATGGATTGTTGGATAAGAAAAAAAATCACGCAATCGCATTAAATTGTTTGTGCAATATTTATATGCAATTTGATAAGACTTATCAGAATTTTATCGAAAATGTTGACCATATAACAAGATAGTAGATCTATAAAAAAAACTGATAGAAAAGTTGTGCTTTACTTTGGGATGTAATTTCATATCAAAATACGTTTCCCACCAATGATGTTTTGGTACTGATATTGTGTAGGCAAGGGGCACTTGCATCTTTTGAATTCAAATTTTCTATGATTGAAAATTAGAGTGACAGGGAATTGCTTTATGGAAAAGTTAGAAGGGATTGGTGTCAAGAGGAGCTTCTGTAATTGGCTGACTAGAACGGTCAGCTATTTTGCTTTTAAGTTGGACAGAGAAGTTTAACCATTCATAGAGTAAAACCTAATATTTAAAATTATTTAAAAGTCATCTTTTGATTTAAGTCTTCATATACAGTGTAAAACATTCCAGAAAGAAATTATTAATTGTGAATGAATAAATCAAGTAATTAAGTAAAAGATCTGTGTGTTGTACCTTTTAAGAAAAAAATCAAACTTTGCAGACAAATATACAAACCATTATTATGATTAGCACTTTGTGGCTTTTGGACGATATTTTTAAAATTACCATCAACTTTTTGGTGCAAAATGTTTAAGACACCCACACACGCTCATGAATTTTCATTAAAAAGAAAAACTTAGATTATTTAATTAATTTCAGTATTTTTGCAAACAATTTAAGAAAGAAAATACAATTAATAGTAAACTTTTTTTTTAAAAAAAGGCTTTACTTTTAACTTTGTTGTGCGGTGGTCCAGCGGTGAAGGACTGACCATCTTCTCTCTGCCACGTGACGGTGGGTTGGGGGTGACCGGTCACTGCGCAATTCAACGACACATTGGTCCCTTCTCGGGCCAGGACTTCCGTACTCCGGTCGGTCTGGTTGAATTGAGGAGGCACTGTCAATATAAAAGTATTGAAAGTTAAATATAAATTGCTAAAAGTATTGTATGTAAAAAGAGAAATATTTGGATTCTGAAACAATATTGACAAGAATGACAAGTACAACATAATATCATTTGTAAAGTTGTCCCTCTCATGTATATTTAATGAATAACATAACTTTCAATGTTTAACTTATTAAAAATTATCTGAAAACTTTAAGAAAAAAATCGTTTTTGAATTTAGAAATTGTTCTCTGACATAAATTTACATTCAAAGCAGTAAACGAATTGTTTTTCGTGAAACAACTCAACAAGTTATTATGTGTCATTCGCAAAGCAACAGAAATTGGGATTTTCTCATACATTTTTGTAAGAAGTGGTTAGCGCTATTTCAGCATAAGAGAGTACAATAGATTTAACATAAAATAATCAGTAAGAGGCTTAGTGGAATTTTTAATAACAATATAGAATGCGATTACTGAATTATTATATTAATTTTTCAGAATGAGAAAAAAAAATGAAAACAAAAAAAAAAATATTTTTTAGACAATTTTGTTTTATACGGTTTAGATTATTACAATTATTAAAATTTTAATAATACATATTAACTATTTTAAAACATGCATGCCCTTCTGATATACAAATTTATCACTAAAACTAACGTATTTATAAAGACGCATTCCATTTCTCAATAATACTTTATTTAAACTAAATTTTAATAAATTTGTAAATTTTGGTGACTAATTTCAATACAACTTTATACAT
Source organism: Trichonephila clavipes (assembly GCA_019973935.1). NCBI lineage: Eukaryota > Metazoa > Arthropoda > Arachnida > Araneae > Nephilidae > Trichonephila > Trichonephila clavipes. The sequence continues at coordinate 321,503 of BMAU01020928.1, forward strand.
ATGCATACATAAATCATTTTAAAAGACTTCTAATTACTTTAAAATATTCAAATTTATTTACAGTTAATGTTTAAAATATTTTGACTAATTTGGCTTCAGCTATCATTGTATACAATTATTTGTATACATTAATTCTATTGCATATTAGATAACGTTAAAAGTCTAATATGAAGAACAAGTCAAAAAATATTTAATACAGATCAAATTTATTTAGTCAATTAAAGTTATTTAGTTTATTCGAAGCACAGTTATCAAACAAAAGGAAAAAAAAACACCATAACGTAATGCCAACTTCTTTCTAAAAATATTTTCTTAGCATGCAGGATAAAGTTTTTATTTTCATTTTCAGCATTCACTTTTTAAAGTTGTTTCTTAAAGAACTTTAACTTTTTCAATCTGAATGAAAATTTTGTCAATATTTGTCCTCTATGAAATAAAAACAAGCAATAAATTAATAAATAAAGAAAGGCGTTAAACAGAAACATGAAACAGAAAATAAGGAAAGGAAAGGATAAGGAAAGGAAATGTGCAAATATTCTAATACTTACTAATTTGGATAAAATTTGTATGTATGAACAGAAGAGCAAAAATATACCTTGGCATAAATAAAAAAAAAATATTCTTGTCATAATTGTACTGAAAAAGTCGATTGTTTAATAAAATTATACTGAAACGTATATTTCAAGAGTACCTATACAATAATTCGAAAGTTCAAACGAATGCAAATGGCTAGCAAAGGTGGCGCTCGAAGTAGGTGATACCAATGGCTTCTGATAAGAAATTCCATTCCTCAAACATGAGTGACTTCAATTCCCTTAAAAAATGACCTTAAAGTAAACATTATGTGTCCCTGAAGAAGTTTCCCCAGACAGTAAAAGGCTAACTTTTGTTTGCGAAAAATGGCTTAAGCAGAGAAAGAACAGAGAAAAAAAATGGCGAAAGAAAGAAAGTAATCCGAAGGAACCAGAAGTGGCTAGACTTCTGATACGCAGACGAGGGAACGTTAGTGTCAAATTTTATATCCTTTCCTTTTTCTTTCCCTTTACGCCGTAAAATAAAGTTTTGCGTTTATTAGGGAGCAAGACGAGAGCCCATTCGATCGAATTTCTTCAACGAATTCAACAATGGAGTTGATTATAAAAAAGCCCGTTTTAGAGGGAAATCTTGGTAAGATCAAACAGACTATTGTATTTGGAACGCGGATTAGTTCCCTTAATGTCTGATTACTTATAATATATATAATTTCTTTTATTATTCCGGTCTTTTCTTTTATCTTTACTCATTATTTTTGTCTCTAGAGGAAATGTTTTAAAGGGAAAACCTAGTTTGGAGTTTGATTAAACGGGTTCCATTTTAGAGTTTAGGCCTTTTTTTTTCCTTTTACAATATATTTCTCGTATCTTATAGGCTTATAAGGAGAAAAAGTAGATTTCTAAGATTAAACATATAAACCATAATTTTATAAGGTATTATTAAAGGAGAAGTAATGTTCCATTACCTAGGGGATTTTTAGTCTAATTTTAAATACATGTAAAAATGACTTAAAATGTACTTTCTGAGATTTAGATAAGTATTTCATTCTAAGACGATTACGTCGTTTTGCAAAGTAGGACTTATTATTTGTGTGTTGTCTTTCCATTAAAATTTCATTTCTTATAATTTAAAAAAAACAAAGATTTATTTTTTAAAACTTCATTGTAAAGGTTTTAAAAGGATAATATAAAAATGATATTCACGTAAATTAATGCATAAATATTTTTTCTTTATATGTGATATTAAAAAAATAACTTAAACCATTGTGACGTACTTTTATTTCAGATTGGACAGAGACGTAAGACACATAATGTTATACTTATTCCGTTATAGTTAGTTGATTAATTAGTTAGCGCCAATTACGTAGCTATTTGTAAGATGCACCCGGATATAAATTCTGAAATTATGTGATTAATTGGTTCAAAATTGAATAAAACATCAATTTCTTCAGGTGCAGTGGATTTTTTAAAAAAAATCTCCCTCGCTCTCTCTCTATAAAAAAGGGTTTTAGTGACGTTGTAATAAATGTATTTCGGTCGTCAATGGGGACAGCAAGTCGTAAAAAATGATGCCAACTTGGCTGTATCACCAATATTTTGCCAAGAGAACTACATAACGCATGTAAATTACAATTTTACAATTTGAGCAGAGTATGAACAGTCGTATAATTTGTACCATGGGGATTGGTCTGCCCTTTGGGGGATTCTCCTAGTACTATTTAAGATACAATCTACAGAAATCGTTGTGTTAGATGTAGAATTAGAAAATAAATTTAAAATGATATTGGAATTAAATTAAAGCATTGATAATATAATTGCGCTTTCTCAATTGTTCAAAAAAATTTACTATCATTGAACAAGATCAACAAATAATGCTTTTAAATAATTTCTACTGCGCACATACAATCCCACGAAGACATTATCAATCGAAAGAAAGAAAGCTACACAAGCAATCGTGCAGAATATCATTAAAAAATTCCAGAGTGTCTAGTTAGATACTTAGGTGTTTTAAATATATTTATTGTATCATTTTCTCTCTCTGTTTTTAAAATATTATCTTTCTCTTTATCTCACATTATTCATTAATGAAATCTAAAAATTATGTTAAAACATTTTACTGAAGAAATTTTAAATATGGTTTCAGTAGTTTTAAATATTGGTTACAAAAAAATTGTATTTATTTTCTTTTAGAAAGGATAAGATATTTTATCTAATTATAAATATTTGCTAGTTTTTGATCTGTATGTCAGAAGAAATAATATATTTTACAATAATACAAAATTCGAAATTCATACTTATTCTTCATGGATTTTATATTAATTTAAAACATAAAATATTTTAAAACATTTTCTTATATCTATACTTTTTATCAATGTCGTATTTTTCTTACAAATATAAATCTTATTCATTCGTTAGCACGAATTTTTTCACCTAAGTACAATAAAAGCCACAACGTTATCATTCTAGGTTGCAGTGTTTAACAGGGAGTTTTCATTTCTGTTTTGCAGATATGAGTGTCAGATAAGAATTAGTTATTAATTTCATTATAAATTCTAATATGATAGATTAAGGTTTCTGTAAGAATATTATTAAAATACGATGTGTCCTTGATTGTAATTAGTTTAGATAAGGTAATGTAGATAATGGTAAAATTAATTTTGACATACGTTTTTTTAAAAAAAATATTATTTAGACTCTTTAAACTGGCTTTTAAGATTGTTGGTTAAATTGGTTGATAATATGTTCTTAAGTTCTTACTAATTATTTTACAATTTAAGGAATTAGGAAATGAAAATTCAATTAATATTTACTCCAAAATGCAGTAAAAAAGAGAAACATGTATTCTTATGGTGAGTTTACTGCAGGAATGCATAAATACCTAAAAATGAATTTGATTTTTTTATTCACAAAATTGATCTAATGTTTAAAATTAAGATTTATTTGCTGCCTACAAAATTGATTTCCTACGTAATGAAATGCATCTTTATTTTTTTCTCAAAAGTAATTTATTACTGCATAATGTTTCGATTTTTTAAATTTCACATTAGATTCCAAAAAGTTGAATTTTATTTTTCTAAAACAGAAAAAGAAAATTAATGTCGAAAAATTATCTTTAAGAACAATGATGTATGAAATAAAAGAAGTATCCGTAATACAACCTAATACAGTTTACCATAATACAATTCAAGGAAACATGTAAAATGGAATTCAAAATAAACATTCAAATTCATAATTTTTTTCTCTTTTGAACATAAAAGTCATTTAGGTAACATCATATTATAAGATTTCGGTAGTAAAAACCACCTTTTCTTCAGAAAACCTTTTTTATTATTACATCCATTCTGAGCAAAGCAATTGAGCAAAACATTTCAACTCCGAAATAATCGTAAAAAAACGTTTCTTTTGCTGCTATTCTTTATGATTTATAGACATTTTGCATCGTTACATTTCGCTTATTGTTTGTTTATTGTGCAATTTGAGAACTGTATAAATTTTTATTTCTCTGTATATTTGAAAAAAATGACTGTTTTATATTTGCCATAACATTTTTTTAAAAAAATAAGCAACGGTATATAAAACTTTATGAAAACAGAAAAAAGGGAATATTTACGTTTATGAAATTATTTTGCATTTTTGCGTTGAAAATCTATGTGTAAAAAATTAACACAGAGCTTTTCTTCGGAATTTTATCTTAGATACCATTCCCAAACATACCATAATTTACGTTTTTTAGTATTTTGTTTGGATTTATTGGATGAAAAGAGGAAAGATACTCTTTCTCAATTTTTTGATTTGTAGTATTTATTAAAACCCTGAGTATCTCTCTCTCTCTCTCCCTCTCAGGTATTCTATATTTAAGACTGGCTATATTTATTAAAATGTATAGTGATTTAATATGTTTTAAGGTTAGAATAAAGTGACAGTATCAAATTTTACATCGTTAAATAACACAGGTCTGCAAACAAAACTTTTTAAAAAATTGTGTTGGTTTTATTAATTGATCTTTATTTACTTATTTGCGCTGATTTCAAAAATGACATGGATTTTTTTCTATCACGTAAGGCTTGCCTACAAAATAAAGGTAAACTATTTGAAAAAGTACAAAAAACGAACATTTTGGATTTGTTTTTATTATTGTAACATAAACTAAAAGAAAGAAAAACAAAGATAAATAGCTTAAATAAGCATAATAGTGATACACATGTGTTGAAAATGCTATTATAAGTCTTTGTAAAAACGTTTTCTTTTCCCATCAAAGCTTCTTTTAGTACTGTTTCGGCTGTGTTCATGTGAATTTTCCCGCTTTAACATCCAACAGTAGTCTGTCATCATATTGACATTCCAACGACCTTGGTATCTGCGCTCAATTTCTTTTATATCCTGATGGAGACGTTCTCCTTGTTCCTCACTTTCAGCCCCAAGGTTTTCTGGAAAGTAGTCCAGATGTGAGTGGAGGAAATGCACTTTGATACTCATGTTGCAGCCCAATATTTTGTAGTTTTATTACAATTCAGCAAACAAAGCATTGTAGTTTGGATCTTTTTTGTTTCCAAGAATGCATGTTACAACAGGTTTAAATGAATTCCAAGCATTTTTTCTTTCATTTCCATTTTAGTGACATAAGTTTCATCTTTCAAAAGTTTTCTTATGTCAAGCCCAACAAAGATGCCCTCTTTCAGCTTAGCATCGGATAGAACAGGAAACTGTTCACAAAGATACTTGAAACACTCTCCTTCTTTGTTTAACGCTTTCACAAACTGTTTAATTGGCCCCAATTTTATATGAAGTGGTGGAAACAAGATTTTCTTAGGATCTACTAAACTTTGTCTTTCAACATTTTTAACTCCAGGAATAAGAGCCTTTCTGATTTGCCACGTCTTCTTTACGTAGTGTTGTTTCCTGTCACGGCTATCCCATTCACAGAGAAAACATGGAAACTTTGTGTAACCACTTTGTTGACCTAGTAACATAGAAATAACTTTCAAATCACCACAAATGGTCCATTTATGGTCAGAGTAGCTGAGCTTATTAAGAATGAACTCAAGATTTCCGTAGCATTCTTTCAAATGGATTGAGTTTCCAACAGGCACAGAAGCATATCGGCTACAAATGTGAAGAAGTACAGCTTTCAAACTCCTTTTTGACGAATCGATAAAAAGTCTCCATTCCTCTGGTTCATACATAATTTTGAACATTTCCAAAATTGCAGGTACATTGTAGAAAACTAGGTCCCCCTTTTGCGTAAAAAAAGGGACAAATTCCTTTTCTCTAAATCGGTACCACGAAAATGAAACACCGGAGTTTAACAAATGCTTTCTTTAAGTCTAGACCCTAAAACTTCCGCTGTGTCCTTTGGAAGGCCCAGATCTCGTACTAAGTCGTTCAAATCTGATTGAGAGAAAAGATCAGGGTCATTTGTACCTGAATAGTAGCCACCATCACTGTCGCTGCTAATATATGATATTTGTTCTAAATCGACTAAAATATTGTCCAGGGTATCCGGAGGTGAAGGAATAGGCAAGTCAGGTCCATGAGGTACAGGGCGAATAGCCGAACGTATGATGGTTGGGTATGAAATATCATTTCTGTTTTTTAAATAAAAACCTTGCACTGAACAAGAACAGAAATAATAATCATCACTGTGATTTTTAGGCTCTCTCCAAATCATGGGTACTGCAAAACGAAATGACTTCTTCTTACCTATAAAACCATTGTCTCAGTTTTTCAACACACACAGAACATACTACATGGGGTGCGCAAGATTTTTCTTGGTCCCCTAAATTAATACCAAAGTATGCAAAGTACACCTTTTGAACAAAATTAGAAATGTTCATTTGTTGCTTCTTGACGGTAAATGACCCACAAATATAACAGAAACAGTTAGGAGAGTTAACACATTCTCTAGTAGCCATTTCTTTTAAATACCATAGCACAAAATTGTTTGATGTTTACACCACAGTGACCAGCTCCACACTGAGTCACAGACTGGAACCAAGATCATGGCGCACGACGCCTAGCACCCAGTAGGATTGGGGAGGGGGCAGACAGAATGAGACATATCTCGTTCCAGTAGGAACTGGTATTCCGAGTTTAGATTCATTGTCATAGCAAATAAATAGAATAAAACCGTGTTTGTAAATAACATACATTATTTAGAAACCTATTCAACATAAAGAATCCATAATTCAGACCAAATTCACCAATTATGTAGTATATAATATTGAAAAATCGTACGCATACTGGACCTGAAACCCCCTGAAAATCAGATAATTTCAGATGAAATTTGTGACGTATATAAGGGTGATGGAATTTTTTCACTATTTTTAACGTAAAAAGCACAAAAAATATAGTTAAATCAACTAGTTAATTATACAACAATTTTTTCATCGCAGACCTGTGTAATTATTTTATAAAGAAATGGATTTATATAAAGTAATTATATATTTTAAAAATATTTTTCACAGTTATCAAGAAAACAAAGTTTTGTCAGAATTATACCATTCCGTTTTTATCATAGTAAGTAATATATATATATATATATATATATATATATATATATATATATATATATATATATATATATATATATATATATATATATATAATTTGAACTTTCGGATCTCAAATATTTTTTTCTACTTATAATACAGTTAATTTAAAGATGGGTGCATCATCTTTGGTGTTCGATGGTTCACTTATATTATGCACTAATTTGTCTTTGAATTTTAATATTTTAATCGTATAATATCTTTCAGAATGCGATGGGCGAATAGTTCAATTTTTTAACTATAATGGTTTAATTTTAAATTTTTAATTTTTTAATTAATAATTTTTAATTTTTTAATTTTTGAAGTTTGGATATTTTCCGATTAACTTACCAAGTTGCAATAGGGGGAAGGTTGGCGCCATCAAACTAGTTTAACTCCACTTATCAGTCCTAAGTCTGAGGTTGCACTTAGATATTTTATAAATTTTTATTTTATTTTTTAATTTTTGAATTTTGTTTGAAAACAATGGAATTTTATCTTATATTCGCCATTGATATTTTGAAATAGGATTTAGTATTATAAGATTCGTATATTTCAATTTTTAATTGATTACTGTGAATGATTGTGTTGATGATAGATTTTATATATTTAAATATACATACATACATATATATATATATATATATATATATATATATATATATATATATATATATATATATATATATATATATATATATATATATATATATATATATATAGTGAATTACGCATTAAAGGCCGTCACTTGACCATGGTTCAAAATTACGTGGTCCGTCGCCAAAAGCCCTCGTGTAGCTGAACAGTGCGACGTTAATCTTCACTCACTCACTACGCATTAAAGGCATTTTAAATGAACAATCTCTCTATGAAAATTCTGACATTCATTTGAAAAGAAAAAAAAAACCCAATTAATTCATTCATAATCTTTCCTTTCTTCCAAATTTTTTAACTTCAACTGAAAACTTAATTTTGAATCTGTCACTTTGGATAGGCTTTCAACGTTTCATAGTCACAATTCTTTCATTATTAATATTTGTAGTTTTTTCTTTGACATTACACTAAAGATGGAATTTTTAGATTAAAAATCGAAGAAAGAAGTTTCAAAGAAAAGTGTGGATTTTATGAAGTAATTGTGGTAAAGAGTACAAATTAAATAAAATAAAAAATGCTGAAATTGGAAGAATAACTTAGTGCTTAAAATAATATTTATCATCCAGGATAATTTTAAAAATATCTTAACAAATATTTATTTTATTTTTACCAGTGTTTTTAATTGGCTCTTTTCAAAATGCAAAATTTTAAGAAAATATTATTTTAGTAGTGTACACAACACGTTTTCCTCTGTTTAGTTCATAAAGTGACGAATTTCAAGCCTAGAAATATGCAAGTACACAGAAAAGTGTCAGAATTTCTAAGCTGGAAACAATGTTTAAGATTTAAGAGATATGATGTTTCTTTCCTGTGTGCAATTTTGAGAAATAAGTAAAGCCGTTGTAAATAAGAAATATATCAATAATTAAATATATATATATATTTTCATAAAATATAACTATTTGTTTTTGATTTCAGTAGGTCACATATTCAATTAGAAAAAAATGATTAACGATTTTTCATCTTTTCAAGAGATGAGAACCATTCTTACATATATATTAAAAAAAGATTTAAAATAATTATTATCTATTGAATTACTATCTGCTATCTGAGTTATTTACGCACTGGAAGCACTAGAGGGAAATATTTATTGAAATAATTAATTTAAACATAAATGACTAAAAATGTCATCACAATAAGTGTGCTTTCCTTGCTTAGATAATTATGAAAAATCTTTTGGAGAATATATTTCTTATTCTTTCTTGTATTTAAATAATGCATTGCTTTCGAGAAAACTACCCAAAATAAATTATGAATTTTGAGAATGATAAGGCAAAAGAAGAAAATAATGGTTATTTTGTGCAATTGTAACAAATTATTGGTTTATTTATCTGGACATAGATTAAGGCTTCGTCAATTAATCATATTTTGAAGTATTACTTATTCTGCTATAATGACATTATCTCTAACTTTTCTTGCGAATTATTTCAACACAAATAAATACAATTATAATCAATTAGCTGAAATTGTTGCAGGCAATGAAATAATCATAACTCAGAATATGCAAATTAAGGCTTCATAATAAAGTAGTAGAATCGTCATAGATTATCAAAGAATTGGTGAGCTAATGTCAGCATAAAAATATCAAAAAAGTTAAAAGTAAATTATGAGTAGATTTATTTCAAGCCAATATATACTTAGAAATCTGTAACTTGTTAAGAGCTGTTTTTAATATGAAAAATAAATAGGTAATAAAAATAACAATAGGTACAAAGCATACCACTTACTTACTGACAAATAATAATTAAGGTGATTGACTACGTTTAGAACCGTGATTTTGAAAGAGCATATATAAATATATGCATATATAAAATTGTTTCAAGAACATCTTAACAACAAAAAATTATTTAAAAGTAATTTTTTTGTCAAAGAAAAGAAAAGAAAACTTACACATGTTTAAAACATTCTCTCTATGAAAAATGCTTTCTATTTTTAAAGATTTTTGTATACAGCCTGAACTAGGATTTTTGAAATATATAATTTATAAGTGGATTTATTTTTATTTTAGTATACCACAGTTGTGAAATTTTAAGTGAACCATAGGAAATTACTTAGTTTGAGAGTAACTCTGAAAATAATATGCATTTTTCCAAAAACTCTTATTGGGCCTTAGTATAGAAGTTCCATATAAAAGTACGAAAATATATTATTATTGTAAAAATTTTTTTCATTAAAGGAGAATGTTTTGCAAACATGTTATTCTTTCTTTCTTTTTTTTTTCCTTTCTTTTCTTTTTTTTTTGCTAAGAAATTGTATTTAAATATTTGTTTTCTTGTAATGCTATTCTTCTAACAATTTTATATATGTGTGTGTGTATTCTAATTCGACTGAAAAAAAAGTTTTCATTCATACGCTTTTCCAAAATAATGGTTCTGAATGTACTTTATTATCTTAAGCATGTTTAAATATAATTAATAAAAGTATACAACTTCTGTGTTTATAAAATTCTAGTTAATAATTAATAAAAATCGCGCAATTAGGAAAACTCAATTGCATAATTAAACAGAATTAAAAGCTAATCAGCCTAAATGCTGTGAATAAAATAGAATTAACACTCCATAAAAGTTTATACATAGCGTACAAAAAGCTCAAAATCTGAGTGCAAATTCAAAGCAATTAGATATAATAAAAGTTAAAGCAGATGCTACAATTTTGGTAATCCAATAAAACCGCCATTCTGAAATTTGAAACCATGCATTAACTTTTCTAATCCATTATTCATGTAAATTGGTTCTGGAATTTATAGTCCACTGGTTCGGCATTTTATGGCCCTTTCTTCTTCAAGAATTGATTTGATCATTAATGATATTCTAATTCAAATCCAAATTAATTAATCTCAAGACAGGGTTAACATAATTTGGGAACATCACTTTTATAACAAGCTATTTATCTTGAAAGTTTTTGATTATTTTGCAAATTGTGATTAATAGCCTTCACTTCAGCATCTTAAACTAAACTCCCAGTGAAACCTTCAAACAGGATAATCGAATGTTTTAATTACTATCAAATTTAATTAGAAACTCTAATTTGAACCCCTTATAATTTTTGTTTGAACTAATGTGACCTTAGAGCTATAAAATGGCTGTTGAAATGGAATACTTCCCTTCAAATTGGCGTGACCATAGTAGCTAATTGGTCATGGTCACGATTTCGCAACCGGCTTTGTCAAGTAGGTTTGAGTTCTGTTTCCACTTTTATTGAGCAGTGTGGTTCTCATGTTTACAGTTCTCATCATGGCCTTCTTAAGGTATCGGACAACTGGGCACAATCCCAGGGCCACGCCATCAGTGGAGGCCACGTTTCGCCCGCTCGGGTCATAAAAAGGTCCTGATCCAGATGCTTTATGGTCAAATATTATCCTCGTACATATTCTTTGAAAAGCAGGGAATTTCAAATTGCATTTCAGCTTGTAAAAGTGGTAAGACTGTATTATTATGTGGAGACCGTCATCCATGTTTAGGTCTAGGCCTAATACTATAAACAATCAATTAGCCGAAACTCGTTTAGTTGAAATTTGGTCATCGATCCAGCCGGTTTGTGCCTAGGTTTTTGAGATTGTGAGTATTGCACATTTATTTGTTTCAAATTACCGTTTGAAAGAGTATTTGACAATGCATGCTATATACTGTCTGTCTGTACTTTTGTACTGTCTATCTCTGTGAAAAGTAGGTAGGTCCTACTTTTGCACAAGCGCCCAGTGTTTCAAAAAATCTTAAGATTTCTCTGGGTCCATCGCCTCAAAGAGTCTTAAGATGTCCCTAGTCTTTATGGTATAGTTCACTTAAGTGAATTCTATTTCAATATGTAACATATAAAAATTATAAATTTAACTTTGATAATGCAAAAAAAAAAACTAAGATAAACTGTTGACTGTGAATTACCGACTCTTTAATACTTCTGTATTTTAGACGTTATTACAAGCAGTGGTGGCATTCCGTTCTTATTTAAATCTGAACAGGCAGCCATTTCCTCAAACGGCCCGCCCTTCCAAAGTATGAAGCTTGTTTTACTGTTGTGTATTTTATTTACCTAACTATAATATTTTATTCTATTTTTTTAAATTTAAAAATCATTAGAGTTTTACTTTATAGCATTCATAATAATGAATATTTAATTCAGTATTTAACCTTTCGTGGACTCTTTAATATTTTCCACGCACCCCTAAATTAATTTTAATTTGCCACGGAATCCTTTGACATTTATGAGGATCTCAAGAATTCCATACGAGCCAATTAAGAAACCTATATAGGTTGATACGCGTTAGATTTATTGAAGCTCTCAAAGTCTTATGTTAGGTTACTATGGAAAAGTTGGAGAGTTATAGGCGGGGCCGTCTTAATCAATTGTCCAGGGCCCACATAATTCCAAGATCGGTTCTAATAGTGAGTGAGACGTTCATAAGGAATCAGTTCGATATTTCTTATTCATGAGTACAATATATGAAGTAATACCTTACTTCTGCAACTCCTGCTTTTTCTATACTGCGTTTGAGGTAAAAAGAAATAGTAAACCGTTGATTTACGTATTTTACTTAAAATAGTTTGGCAGAATTGTATTGAAACATCGCAGGTGTAAGACACGAAACTGACTAAGTTTGCTATCCGGAAATACGCAGAGAAAAGGCTTTTCAAAGAAGAATACTTTATGATAAAACAACAATTTAGTATTAAAACTTAATTCTTAAAAATTCTTTTGAAATAAGCCACATATTGCAAAATAAAAAATCTTATCAGTTTTTAACCGCAAAATTTATCGCAGGTACACACACACACAAATGTCCTCATCCAAAGAGTTTATTTTTGGAAAAAGTGAGAATAAAAATAAATCCTCGAAACCAAATGGATTTCAACACCCTGCCATACAAACACCCACATATTCATAACGACAGCTTTGACATTTTTCTAGAGAGGGTTTACTGATTGAATCAGTGCAATGTTTTATACAAGAAGACTTTTATTTAAAATACGACAAAGATGATTTTCTTTTAAGCCGGCTGACATATTTATACTCATATAAACTCGGCGGCTGCTGTTGAAAGGGAAAAGAGCAGAAAAAAACATGCATCTCAAATGTTGAAATGAATTTTTTTTTTTATTTTCATCTTTCTTTTTCACATAAGAAGCAAAAGTAATTCCTTTAAGTTTCCCGTTATGCGACATCCACAGCTGATGTACGGTGAATGCTTTCTTAAAACGACAGGGGAACTATTTCTCTTCCTGACAGATCCTTTTACGCCGAGTTTTTCTCACAATTCCTCCTGTCCCAATCAACTGTCTTCCCTAAATGCCTATTTATCACTGTCAATGACAGACCAAATCAAAAGGCCATTTATATTGTTGGGAAGATACCGAAACGTAAATTGTGACGGGAACATTTATTTCAGGTCGTTTTGAAGGGATTCTTCATTCAATGAATGCATTTTTTACTGTTCGAGAGATAAAGATCTTTCGAGATGTCGGGATCTTTTTATTTACTATAGTTTGTTATCACTTGCATTTTATTTTTTTTTACCTTTTTCGAGCCGATTAAATAATTGCAAAAATAATTAAATAGCATAAAAAGTCCATAGATAGGTATCTAACCAAAGAAAAGAAAATTGATTCCAAATGAATTCGAAGATATTTATCGGGTAATAAATTGTTTCTATTTCATTTCATTTTATCTTTCATTATACATTATTGAAATTGCACTTTGTTATTGGGAAATTTTCATGCTTGATAATATTTAGAGATAATTTTTTCTTTTGTTTATGCTTTTTTTATTACAAGGTTTATATATTTCATTATTTGTTAAAACTTATAGTATTATCAGAATAGTAAGTCATGCTATACAAATATGAGGATTGGAAAATATATCCAACTACTGACGAAAAAATTTCAAATCTAACTCTTGATAGAGATAAAATGTTTTACAACCATGGTAAATTCGACATTTCTAGATTTTGAATACTTACATGAAATAATCACAATTCTATTGCACATGTTATAATTGGGATTTGCCAGAGCCCTGAGAGGTTGGACTTCTGCTCATTTTAGTTGCCTTTACGACACGCATGAGCTAACGTTGGGACTATTCTACTCTGGTCACCACAAGGAAGAGGCCAGTCTAACTTACCAGCTTTGAGAAAGACATACAATATTCCTATCTACTTGAAAAATATTTGTAACTTTCTTTTTTGAGAGAATTTAAATCCAAGAAATTCCATAAATATTTGTAAAAAAAAATGTAAAATATTGCAAAAATAGGGATTCTAATAATATATTTCAAATTAATCACACGTTAAAAGCTTTTAATTTTTTAAACAAAGATAATACAGTTAATAGAGCAACGTCGTGTTATTCCAAGTCTTATGCGGCCTCGTTTAGTAGCTGCCTTCACCGACGGTTCCTCAGACTCAGAGTGCAATATGGGTGGATCTGGTGCCTTTCTTAAATACCCAGATAATACAACTTCAAAGCACAAGGTATCTGAAGACATATTGCTTCCAACTTCAGGTGTGAACTTATATTAATTAGGACAGACCTATAGATATTTACTCTACTCAAACAAATATTGCTAATTCCGAAGGCATCATTGTGCTCTCAGATTGTAGGTCTGCTTTTGAGGCCATCAAGGAAGGGAAAATGGGGCTCACTCAAGAAATCATATCACCTCTATTCTCCTTTGGAGCTTTGGGAAAATCATGTACCCACCAGTAGATCCCTGCCCATGTTGACATCGAAGGGAACGAGATGGTGCCGATTCCCTTGCCAATGAAGCCAGAACACTTGAGTCTTTAACTTCATCTAATACGGTCGTTGATGCCTACGCAGTAGCAGAACAAAAGCAAAAGAATAAAAAAAGTGACCGCTGCCAGAATTAAATTATTGTCTAGAAATTACGTCAACAATAACTAGACTAAGAACAAACCATTTTAAGGGCATGCAGACTCTGCGAGATGGTTCCAGATCATATGTGCAATACAGGCACTGACCAGGCACACAACTGGATCCAAAACACCTTTTTAGCTGTCCTTCTTTTGTCGGTGCCCTTTGTAAAATAGACAATGATTGCAAAATGGCCATTCTTTACTCGGATCGTACCATGTATGTGGCCATTGAAGTGATTCCCGCCTTTGGCAATATATCTGACTATATCCTTGTGTTTTATTATTACAACCTCTACACTTTGTCATAAACGGTAACAACAACACAATCACAATTATATACTTTTCAAATTATTTTTAAAAATTTAATTGTTACTTTTGACTATAAACAAACAACTTTGATACACACACATATGCATGCATATATATATATATATATATATATATATATATATATATATATATATATATATATATATATATATATATATATATATATATATATATATACTAAAATGTAACTGGACATAGTTTATACTCCAATCAATAGTGGTACTCACGAAAATGTACACTTATTTTGTGGCCGCGGTAGCCTGGAACAGAAAAAGGAAGTTTATTTCTCCACATCAATGAAAGTGTGGTGGAAAACTTCACGAGCAGCAATAACGGTCCGTCGCAAAAGCCCTCGTGTAGCTGAACAGTGCGACGTTAATATTCAATCAATCAATCAATCAATCCGACACTTATTTTCCCCAATTCCTTGTACAATGCAATCTGTACTTTTTCCACTCCTTAGAGTACATATTCGTTCACTCGCCGATTTCGGTGGATGGAAGCACTACTTCAATCGGCATTTCAACTCCTGTCTTAGGGTCTCTATTGGCCTTAGGGTCCAGACACTGTGCAGGCCTGTTCAGTCGCTGAAACTTATTGTCATTGACAGCTATGATGGACTTCACAACACGGAAGTTGAAGATATTGTTCCGGAAGCGACAACAGTGCTTATGCAGTAGGTTTCGGTTTTGAGCGTGCCAGGAATCCTGACCAAGAGGCTCAGGCCATGTAAAAAACGCATCCTCACAGCAAAAAAACACACCACATATTCTAAACTTCACTGTTCACATAATACATTTAGGCAAGAAACGTTCACCAGGAACAAATTAAACCAATATCCTGCCACCTTATTACAAGAAGTTGAAATTTTTTTGATTCGTTTTTACTGTTCTATATTCTACTGTCAGGAGGCTTTAATCTCTACAGACGCAATTATAGAAATATTACAGAAAAATATATAACTATGAATGTTAAATTTTAAATGCTTACAAAATTATTACAATGTTAAATATACACTGTTGTGCAAAACTTAAGCAACAGGGGAGTTTATTGCCATAACTTCACGAAAAATCATCTGAGAGACATGAAATTTAGAAATGAGGGAGATTGTTATGTACGTAATGGATGACGAAAGCATCGGCGCTGAAAAAGGAATACAATGCATACGGTATGGAATAAAACAAAAACAAGCTTTATTGAACGCATAGTATCGTGACTTATGATAATCTATCCAACAGGAAGAACAACAAGCAGATGTTCCTTAATATGGTATATGCTCTCTCTTCCCTGCTATGGTTGCTTCGGACCGTCTCCGCATACTCAGAACAAGCTGGTGCAACATTTCTTGCGGTAGGAGTGCCCATTCCTCAATTAGCAAATGTTTAAGTTGTCGGGTGATCTCCGGATGATGTAAGCGTGCTGCAATATGTCTCCCCAAAGCATCCCAAACATGTTCGGTGGGATTTAAATCTGAGGAGTACGCTGGCCAATCCATTCGAGTGATATCTTCACTTTCCAGCAGCTCCTCAACAGCAAGAGTCCGATGTGGCCGTGCATTGTCATCCATAAAAATGAAGTCTGAGCCAATGGCACCTCGGAACAGATGCACATGGGGAAGAAATACCTCCTCACTATAGCGATTCCCGATTACAGACCCTCTGTCGAAAATGAGGAGCTTAGTTCGCCCGTTTAGCATAATGCCTCCCCAGACATGAACTCGAGAACCACCGTACCGGTGTCTTTCCTTGATGTTAATGCGATAAAACTGGGTCCCGATCTATCTTCAAATCAAAACGCGTTGAGAATCGCTTCTGGTACTGAACCGACTCTCATACGTAAAGAGGACACGACTCCATTGACAGTTGTCCAGTTGTTGTGCTCTCTGCACCACTGTAAATGGTGGCGTCGATGGTCAACTTTAAACGGGAGGCAGCGTTCAGGACGGTGGACCAATAGGCCCCCTTTGTGGAAGCATCTGGCCTCAGTAAACCGCGAGTCAGTCTCCCTGTTGCTGTACAGAGTTGCTGAGAAATGACACTTGCTAACTCATGTTGATCTCTTATCGCCTGCAGGATGGTATATTGGTCATCCCCTGCAGTTGTCGTGTTCAAGTGGCCACCACCAACCTTTCTAACAGCTGTACCTGTGATTTGGAACGCTTCCCAAGCGCGCGAAACGACACTTTTGTTGATTCCAAAATCTGCAGCTACACTGGTGTCAGTACGCCCCTCCTCCAGCTTTCTGATCATTCTTCCACGTGTGAAGTCGTCCAGGTGATTTCTTCTAGCCATATTTAAAGAACTGACTCACTGGCACTTGCAGCGAATATGTTGAATTTTGTCTCCGTCCTTCATTTTATTCTAATGTTGAGCAGCGCGTGCCGATATCATGCATTTTGCGTAACCTCATGTCGCTCCTGACGTTTCGTTCCTGATATTTGCATACGGATGATATTTCTACTGACTTACATGTTCGCTGTACTGATCTCCAGACCTCCTTTTCTGCAATTTCATGACTATCTGATAAATCTTTACATTGTTGCTCAATCTTTGCACACCAGTGTACAATGGATGTAAGACATATAATTCTAACGAAACCAATATTTAAAATTATGTTTACCTACTGTAGCACTTATTTCCCAATTCGTGAATATATACGTAAAGGACGCTTTGAAATCTTAATAAATATTGTACACTCATGAGAATAAACGTATTAAAAGCAAATTGTATTTTCTTCTCAGAGAATTCTGATATATTTTTTTTTATTTCCCTTTTAACCCGCTGTCACTCGCGCCTGTTTTTCTACGGTCGTTACTCGCGGGGTATAGAGAACACCCCAAATTTTTAAAACGTATAATTAATTATGAAAATAAAATTAAGTCAAATATGATACATATTTATAAAGTAAAAGATGTTTTTTGTATTATACAAATAAAATTATTGAATTCATTGCCTACAAATGAGATTAATATTAATTTAAACTAAATCTACAAAATTTTCATTTTAAAACACTTATTTTTATATTTTTTTCAAAAAGCACAATTAAAACGTATATACCAGTAAAAAAACTTTGAAATTGATGTCAAGGATAGTAGAAAGTAGAAAAAAACTATTTTATTCATTTTAAAAACATTCAGATTAGACTATAGTCATGCTTTAAGCCCATATTTTTCTTACATTGAAGACAAACACAAGTAATTTTTACACCTTTTATCCGGGACAAACAGTACAACGTTCCTTTTTTGGTGGATTAATGCTCTTTTTAATATATTCTGTGTCAGTAAAGCTTTTTTTTTTTTGAGTGCTTTGTGAAGGTTTTGGAGATCCGATCTCATATCCCACTGTGGCTGCACAAGATCCATTCTAAACTCCTCTAATAAACTTGAAAGTTTTTTTAGAAAGAACCGGATGATAGACAATGGAAGCATTAATTCCTGCAGTATTAAGTATATGATAAAATATTCGCAATGTCAAAAGGTTACATATTCGCGATACATCTTATATACTGCACATTTAAACAGATGTATCAAGACCGCTTGTATTATAAAAATTTACAATTTCAAGTTTCATCTTTCCAACTTTGGTTCCGAAATTACGCAGTCATCGAATTTACTTAGTTCATCTTGACATTCTGTTGATACAGTATCTAATAGACGACGAAGTCGCTGTTTCTCCATTTTCCCATGGAGTTAGTCATAATTTCTGGAAAAGCTTTTGATTTTTTTTAAAAAAAATATTTTACTATTATTTTATAGAATTATATTATTTTTATACCATATTTATTGAAATTTTATATAAAATAGGCATGCATATTAATATATTTGAAAAACGGAAAGAGAAAAACGTACTCTTCCGTAGATGCTTCGAGTACGAAATCACTCGCGGGGTGCTCTCAGCACCCCAGATAAAATTTTGAAGGTCGTTACATTCCAATCGTCCTAGCGAGATTGATAACATCAGGTCTGAAGATTCAATGACCTAAAATGGGCAGCTACAAAAAAATCGTGGTTTTGCGCAATCATTTTAGAATCGTAAGAGGCTTTTCTTGTTGCTGGGGTGTAGAGTGATCGCGGGTTAATTATAAGTCTCCATTTTAAATTTTAGACTAAACAACACAAGAAATATTTCGTACTTTAAAATATCCTAAAGGCTAACATTATGATAAAAATCCAGTTGGTAAAAAAAATCGCGCTCTGACTTAGAACAAGAATTATTCATATATATTCTTAGTTACATTTCTGCTTTGCTCAATAAAGCTTTCTTGTGTTGTTCTTCATAAATTACCTAACAAAAGGAAATGTAGTGTCTTATTAAAAACAATATTTTTTCACATTTTTTGCGCAGTTTGAAAATACGCAATTTAGTTGAGTATAATTATAGTATATGTACAGTAACATTTGCAGTGAATGAAAAAATATATTTGTAAAATTATCTATTCCAAGACTATTCTGAAATTCATTTTCTGACAATTAACTTCAAATTCTAATAAATTAAAATGGCATTAACGTATCTGTCTTTACATAATTCGTATAGAAACACGGAAAATTATATTTTGAAGGATACTTTGATATTTAAAGAAATATAACGTGCATGATATATGCAGTAGGGTTATTGATATGGTTGTCACCTGATCGGCAAAGATCAGATCGAGGCCAACACAATTCAGCATGGCGAAGGCCTAACTGATGACTGTCGTTAGCCATAGCTTTGAGCGTCATACGGGTGACAGTATGCTTTGGTTCGTTTCCACCCCAATTTCCTGAGAAGACTACCCACCTCTCTTCCACTTCCACCAACCTCACGAGTGGACTTTGAGACTCGAAGGCTATTTAGAGTATTCCCATGCCGCGAAGGCACTATACATTTACAAACATCCATGCATTCTCCGGGATTCAAATCCAGACCCTACGGAACAGCAGTCAGCGTCACTAACTCCTATGCCGGATGAGTGTCTCGCAATAGTGTAAAATGTATGTTATGGTCTTTGTAGAAATTCTCAAAAAATACGTTGTTTTTGTGAAGAAAGGCCTCATATTTAAATGAAATATATATATATATATATATATATATATAAGCTTACCAAATTGTAATAGGGGGAAGATTGGTGCCATCAAACCAGTTTAACCCCACTTATCGGTCGTAAGTCCAAGACTGCACTTGGATATTTCTTAAATTTTTATCTTATACATTTTGAAATTGTTTGAAAATGTCGGTATTTTATTATTTTTAATTTTTGACATTGCTATTTTGAAACGGGATTTTGTATTCTAGGATTCTAAAAATTCCAGATGTTTGCTTAGTAATATAATTGTGATTGATTTAAACATATTTAAACACACACACACATGCTTCGCAATCTACAAACCAAATGCATTATAACTGTTTTTTTTTAATAATCACTCAAAAAATGGACTATGGCGCGCGATGAGAATTTCTTTAATTTTTTTCTGGATATCTTTCAAGATACAAAATTATTTAAATATTTTTAAAATATTTCAGAATAACATCGCGTGTGTGATATTTATTAATTTCTGTTTTTTTTAAATAAAAAGAATATCAAAAACTTTTTACATTCAACTCGCAGAAAACATAACTTTCAAACTTAAATCTTTCCGCAAATTTCTTTTATTATAAATTATTTCTTCAATTCGTTATTCTGAGTCCACTTTCAATTATAAGAAGAAAGTCATTAGTAATTATTTATAAAGAAAAACAAATGCTTAGTTTCATATCAAATCTTTCAAACGTTATACAAAGCGAACGAATTGTTTTCCATTTTGGAGTACAGTTAAGATATTTGTAACGGAGATTGATTCTATAATAGTTAAAAAACAAGCTTAGAAATTTTTAGTATAATTTAAAGGAAGAATTTTGTCTGAGTGTCTGCGATATTCTAGCATGGAATATAAGGCAACATTTCATTTTTTTTGTTAACAAATGTGCCTTTCAATGAATTCCGTTTGTCGTTTCTTAAATGTTTTAAGATAATAACAGAATTCTTTTGTTAAATACCTATGCTTTGAAATATTTTATAACATTTGAAACAAAGTAACCATTTAATAAATAAGTAGTATCAATTCTTCCATAAAAAAGTTTCGAAAATTGTGATCTACCTTAAGAAGTACAACGTACTGTATTAATCAAAAATATGATCAAGAGCAGCACAATTTATTGAAAAGTATTTTAATATTACTTCATATAAATTAAGAATATTATCTAGAATAAAATAAGATTCGTATTTTTTAATAAAAAGAAAAGGCATTCGTTGCAGTTTGGGTGAGTAAAAAAATCTCTCGATTTTTTGTTATAATAAAATAAATTGTTTTACATACCATACCATAATTGTTACATACCATAATACTTAAATTGTGTAGCCTTTGCCATTTCTTCATTTCTTATTAGTAGCTGTTTGATTTTTAGAGTCACATTTAGAATCAACATGAGAGTTTTGGCAACAGACATAATTTTGAAGGTTACACAATTATGATGCTTACACTTATTCTTGAAACTCGTATACTATGTGACTGCAAGGACTTTAAAAAAAGACTTAGCATGCATCATCCCTTCTACATGGTGATATTTTATTGAAAAATTATCTACTTTGCATGAATAAAAATATTTCTTATCCAGCACGTTTCCAAAATTTGTCCCATCTCCTTCTCACTAGAAAGTGTGCTGCCTCTAACTGAACGGATTCTTATTCGGGAAATTCTAAAACAGTCACCAAAATAGCAGACAAAAATAGCATTTTTACTTTTATATTATTAAATGTAAGTAACTGACAGCTTACGAGGGGTAAGATGTATGAACATTTTGTTTTCTTCTTTTCATATATATATATATATATATATATATATGCAAAGAAGCATATATTTCATCTAATTTGCTTAATTTTTAATAAAGAACCAGGAACTAATTTTCTGTATCCTTGAAGAGAAAGTTTGTGGAAGGAAGCAGTAATACACAAAGAGATGGTCTGATACATTCTGTCTAACAGCCATAGAAATAGTTTTACAATTGCAGACAGAGTGCATCTCTACTAACAAAATATGCCTAAAGTTTGTTCAATTTAAACAGTTTTGATAAAAATCCATAACTATTTTTATATAACAGCGATTGTTTTATTAAAATTGACATCTATTTTATTCTACAATAAATGAAGAGAGTTAGGTTTAAAAATCAGCATTCATACGGGTAATTTAATTTGATTTTCTTTAAATCATAATATCTGTGGTTATGAATGTTTATGCATTAATATATATTATCTGATATATTGTAACTCCTTATAATTTTGTTGTTGCTACTTATGTCAGCTGATCAACAGTAACATCAGATCAAGGTCCACGAAATTCATTGCGGCTAAGGGCTGGATATTAAAGCCTGTCGTTATCCTTAGCTTTAAACACTATGCCGATGGCAATACGATTTTGCTCGGTTCCAGCCCAATTTTGAGAGAGAACATCTTGGGGTTGGTCAAGGGCCTCCTACCTTTCTTCCCCTTCTACCAACCTCACGAGATGACTTGCGGCTAAATGATTGTTTAGAGTAATCTTCATGCCGCGAAGACACTATACATTTACAAACATCCATGCTTTCTCCGGTTTTCGAACCCAGGCCCAACGGCACCACAGTCAGCGTCACTAACCGCAATACCGGATGGGCGGATCCTCATAATTTGAATTATTGTAAAAGAATTTATAACAAGTGTGTGTGTGTCAAAACATAAACGAAGATACTAACTTTAAAAATGAAATATATGATTCTGAAGTACAGCTTAGAGTGGTGTTGCTTTATCTTCTCGCTGCGCACCCCGCGATTTCCACGGAAAATGAAGAATTGCAAAATTTGCGCTACCCGCGATTTCCATAGACATGCATATTTGCCGGCATTTTAGCTGTGCAACCCATTCTGCTCCTGTTTATGTTTTTAGTTATAGTTTTATGTCCTAATTTTTATCTATATTTTAAAATAAAAACTGCTTTACAAATTTTTTTTTGAATATTTAAACTCTAAAATGTAACTTTGATAAGTAGATTTGAAGTACACTCAGGAACATTGAAAATAGCGACCCAAGAGGGAAGCTAAGTACAATCGTGAAACTTTGCAAATAAGTGCAGCGTAATATGATATGCAAATGATCCATGTTTTGTGCCAATACGTATGCTCATACACACCGAGGTGGCGCTACAATCAGGAAGAGGGTGCTATATAAGCCAACACAAATTTGAAGATTCATGAATGTGACGATTACCCACCGATTGTAGGAAGACTTTGGTAAGCGAAACATGCCAGGTAAACGTGCTAGAAGACATTTCTCACAGTTAAGCGAGTTTGAGAGAGGTCTGATCATCGGGAGGAAAACTACAGGCTGGTCGACGCGCCGTGTTGCTGGCCAGGTGAATCGTTCGGAGTGTGCCGTTAATAATTCTAGGGAGCAGTGGACACGAGAATGTACCCACGCGCGAAAAACCGGGTCTGGGGCGACAAGGAAGACCACAATGAGAGAGGATCGAAGGATCGTGCGGCAAGCACATGTGGACCCCACAGTGACTCGTTCAACGATACGAACAGACGTAGGCGTAGCAATTGTTCCACAAACAATTTCCAGACACCTTGCAGAAGGAAATCCTAAATCCAAGTGCCCTTTCCGTGCACTCCCTTTAACACCGGAACATCGGCAACTGCGTCTACAGTGGTGCCAAGCCAAATCAATGTGGAATGTCACAGATTGGCAAAAGGTTGTGTTTAGTGAAGAATCCCGGTTTGTTTTGGGGACAGATGATAATCGTGTACCGGTGTGGAGGTGCCCTGGTGAGCGGTACAATTCCCCCACACTGTTCTACGTCACATTGGCAGCACAGCTGTTGTAATTGTCTGGGGGGCCATAGCCTATGATAGCCGGTAAAATTTAACTGGGTTGTGTGGAACCTTAACGGGCCAACGTTACGTTGATGATATTCTTCGACCCCATGTAGAATCTTTCCTAAATGGTCTCCCAGGGCCAATTTTCCAGCAAGATAATGCTCGTCCGCATACAGCAAGAGTTGCTCAAGACTTTCTACGTCTTTTTCAGACTCTTCCATGGCTGGCCCGCTCCCCCGATTTGTCCCTTGTAGAGCACATATGGGATCAGCTAAAACGGCAGATGCCATCGTATCACTCTGTACATGATTTAGAGTTGGCTGTTCAAGATTTGTGACCCATCTGCATCAGGACAACATAAGGTACCTAATCAACTCAATGCCGGACCGTGTGGTGGCATGTATTGCAGCTGGAGGTGGTCCAACGCGCTATTGAAGTTGCCCAGTATTTGTGTCGTTGCACACCCTGTATTCGTTTAAATGTCTTGTTTTTGAGATCAAGTGAATCTCTCCTCTGTGTCATTATGTGTATTAAATTTCATTTCAATCCGATGCTTTCTTCTTGGGTCGCTATTTTCAATGTTCCTGAGTGTACGTAATGAAACAGTACGCCAATTTTGAACCTACTTTGATAAAATATCTACGCATCGAAAGTGTTAAGCTGGGGTCCGCAGCACCTTTCTAGGTTGTCCACCAAGGGGTGTAATTGAATATTTAGTTTCTCTTTTTTACTGACTCTGAAAGGCCTCGTGGAAAAATTGAAAGCTGTGTCATCCTAGAATAGATTACTAAATTGCGTCCAATGAAAAAACTCTACTAGAACATGTGTGTATTTGATGAATAATATTAATTCAATTTCTTATTGTTTGCCACTCTATTACCCTTACTACAACTTAGTATTTTTTATTGTTTCCTTAAATAAGAAACGAAGTGTTAAAAATGTATAAGTATTAGACGAAATATTATTCAGGAATCTTTAAGTCAATCAGCCATGCGTTGGGTCTCAGGAAAGGGAATTAATATCTCAGGGGGCCGTGATCTGAGGCTGATACATATAGTGGGGTTGTGGTGATCGAAAATTTTAAAACCGCTAGTTTAAAGCAATATACTCGCTAATTTAATTAATATTTGTGACTTGTTCTCATTTCTCTTAACGTTATAAAATTTAAGGACACAGCTTTTGTTTATAGTAGACTATTTTTGTTAATAATTTATATCATTCGTTTAATTGTGAACATAATAATTTGAGTCAGAATCTGTTTAACAATTGTTTAGTAAAATATCTACTTAATTTCTTCAACATATTTCTATTTCTGTCAACAGTATTTAATTAAAAATGCATTTATAATATTTAATGTACCAACAAAAAAT
Organism: Trichonephila clavipes; assembly: GCA_019973935.1. Classification (NCBI taxonomy): domain Eukaryota; kingdom Metazoa; phylum Arthropoda; class Arachnida; order Araneae; family Nephilidae; genus Trichonephila; species Trichonephila clavipes. Next base: position 346,646 of record BMAU01020928.1, read on the forward strand.
CAAATAAACTAACAAAAAAAATTTTAGCCTTGAATGCATTTAACAGAATCTCAAAAATGATCCAACATCGAAAATTTTTCATTTGGATAGTAAATTAAAGCAGTTTCATATAACTAAAACAAATAAAGTAGGATTTGAATATCAAAGTGTAAACTGTTCTTTAGAAGCGTTATTTATTTATTTATTCTTGTAATTAAAAAGTTGATTAGTTTTCAATTTTCTTTTCACAATCAACTACATGGGTTATGAAACGTTTAATAGGAAATTAAAGATACTCTTCGTGGTAGTTTATAACTTAAATAGGATCATTTATATACATTTTTTTTTTTGCTTTAAGTGAAAATTTTCAGACCTGGATTAATTATATTATTTGGAAAAGTGATTCCAATTAGTTTAGACAAAAAGAAATCTGTGTTAGAAAATTTACACAATTGTTATTGAAAATATGTAGCCCCGCTACTTGAAGATAGACAGTTATAAGTCTAACCCCTTATTTACAGTTAATTGAAATATTTTAAGTATTCCTGTTATTTTTTTATTTTAAGTTATGTGCTTAAGCTTTAAATTTTTAGTCCAAAAGCTTACCCGTGAACTTTACGCACATTTTAAATTCTTCCCTTAAAATGATATTCGGTATTTTAATGCTGCTAATGATTAATCATACATTATATTCTGTGAGGAATTCCTTCTAGTAACCTTACTCACTTGAACTGAAAAGTTGGAAAAATGTTACTTGGATTTTGATAAAAGTTGTAAGCAATTTGCACCTGAAATTGCTCCCCCACCGTCTTGTCTACCTAAGGGTGTAGGAGGAACGAAAGCTGAACCAGATACTTCCATAAGCTCAATTATTTATTTATTCAAACAACTTAACACACAACAAACTATTCACTAAGTGAATGTCAGAGTTGTAGCACAAAGAAACCAATGAATATTAAGCAAATATGCGAAAATAACTTTATTTAACTTAACCTATTCTATCGTTGATTATTAACCTTAAATGTATTAATTCAACACAGTGCCAAACACCCCTCTTAATCTTCACATGCGAAAGTAAACGTTATTCAATCTCACTTGCGTAGCGTATATAGCTATTTCCTACCTCCTTCTACTATAATTACAGAACTCTGACTTTATATAGTGGAACTAATCTGAATATCATGGTTTCTTCTTGAGAGAAATGGCTGTGAGTTAAACGCGAGTGCTAGCTCAAAGATTCCTCAAGAGGATTGATCAGGGGACGAGTATAGATTCGTCACAAAGTGTATAATAAATCCATATATTTTCAGAAAATAAATAGAAGCAGAAAAGAGCTAGTTGACAATAAAAAGTGAAGGTTTATTAAAAAAGTTTTTCTTCTATTTTGTTCTTAAGAACAATAAGCTTATGCACTTATTTGTTCGTAAAAAATATTCAAATATCCTTTAGTGAAAAAATGTGTTCTCGAAAAAATTTACCACGCTATTCTCGCATAAATCCAATAAAAGTTCAGGGTGTTACAAATGCCTTTTTTTTGTATTCCTTACCTACGACATCAAGGTATCCTATCTGCTTTTTCATCGGGACTGTGTTTATTTGACACATATAGCTTCCCCGATCTTGCTCCTGTACATTCGTGATGTGCAAGTTGTAGTGGCGGTGGTCCTTGTGATTCAACGTGATTCTGTAGTTTCTTGAAATGATATTTTTGTGAATAGTTAAGATAGTTTGACTCTCCACTCTGATCCAAGCAACCTACAAAAAAAGTTATGTTGTAGAAACTACATAAAATACACGTGTAACATTTTGAGATAGATTAATTTTCTGATATGTTATGAAAGCAAGAAAACATTAATACAATTAAATATATTCCCCTTACCGATAAATATAAGGTTTATTTCACCTTAGACTAAGGATGTAACGTGTTCTCTACGTACCTTTCTACTACTTCTCAAGGAAAGTGTAGTATACTCTCATATACATTGTTGAATAACAGAATCTCTTTCTGTACATGAACCGTGAGGTATGCACAATCGAACTTCTATTTAAAATGAAGTGAACTGAGTTTGTGGAGAGATATATTAATCAGAAGTGCGGACGTTAGATTAAATTACAGTTTATGTTTAAGTTGTTGATTTATCCGAAGAAAGGAATAGGAATCTTGTGGTTCAAATTCAAGGATTCAAATCAAGTATCTGTATTAAATGATAAGTAACGTTCCTCTCAAAACTATTTATAATATGGTGAAACTGACTCGCTCTTCATTAGCTGTAACTCAAGCTGATGGTATCAGAAAGACTAAGCAAACAAAAATTGTTAATTTGTTTGAAATGTATCTTCCTTTCACATGTCCTCACACAACGTGAGTGGAGTTTCATTACATGGACACTTACAACTTAAATTCTGAAGTCCTTTAATTATATCTCTCGACACCCCCCGGAAAAAAAATCTGAATCTTTCCATTTTTGAAAAACAATTTTATTCTTTAATAATTTATAAATATATAATTCTTGTATAGAGCATTTTCTTTTAAGAATAACGATTGAAAGGTTCCTTGCAATTTAAGGCGAGCATCTAAGAGAGAGAAAAAAGCACTATTGAAAAATATAATATAAATATAAAGTATCTGATAAAATTATATGGAAACACATGGATTTTTCACTCATAATCAGCTAGACTCAATTATTCTACAGGATTTTAAAACTAAAGGATATGTATGCATTAAATATAAAAATATTGTGGAAATCTCAGAAAAAAATAGGTAACTTGAAAAATTGACTCTTAATTTTCCTATACAATAATTCCAATTCTAAGTCCACATTTTTCTATCATCAGGTTTAAAAATGTGCTTGTAGTGAGATAAAGTTTATTTCGTTCTATGCCTTTTATGTAAAAGAGACGAAATGAAATATTACTTTACAACATATTTGAAATACATCTAATTTAAACTGAAGTAAATCTCTGTAAGATTCGCCTGGCATTTCAAAACTTTATAAGTGGCGCGGCCATCGAAATGAGAGAGACATAGAAAGAGGGAGACAACATCGCGAAAAATGGAAAAATGGCGGAATGGGATGACTTCGGCGATCATGGACGAAAGATGGTTTTAAATAATTAAATGTTCGTAGTTGTTTTCATTTTATGTTGTTTTTTGTGTTGTGTGTGTGTGGCTATAATTGGAAAAATAAATTTTTTGCCACTAAAATTAAAAAATCCGTGACCTTATTGTGCCTGGATATTCTTTGAACATATCATTCGAAAATAACGGACCTACGATTTTGATTGACGTATGATTTCATCGAAATACCAGATACTAGGGAGGAGTCCACACTCACAAATTAAAGTATTATTGTTGGAATGAAAATGTAAATAGTGCATCATCATTAATTGCATGTTGTTTTGGAATGGATGATATGTTTACAGTCTAACTGATGTACGTTGATTCATTATAGAATCCCTAAAATAAGAAGTATTGTTCGGGGGAGTCATTATAATCATTAAATGATCACTGCGAAAAATATTTTAGTTTTCTGTCGGAGTAAACATTGTTTGGGTGAGTTATTATGTTCATTAAATGATCACCTTGAGAAATATTTTAGTGTTTGGTCAGGGAAAATATTGTTCGGTGTGACTCATTATAATCATTAAATGGTCACTGTGAAAATATTTGTTTTTTCTGTCATAAAAACATTTTTCTTTTTATTTAAACTGATAATTAATTAATGATATTATCTATTCCAAGAGTTTCAAAGTATTATTTAGGTTTCATCATAAACATTATCAAATATTAGATATATTATTCTCTTGAACATCAGTTCAGATAGCTATTGCGTTTCACCAGAAACGTTATGAAATATTAGATATATGTATTTCTATTGGACATCAGTTCAGATACTTATTGGGTTTCACCAAAAACGTTGTGAAATGTTAGATATATGAATTTCTATTGTACATCAGTTCAGATATTTATGGTATTAAATATTACTGAATTAAAATCAAATTCGCTAAGCAGAATATCTAAGTGAAGGGTATAATTTTTTTATGTGAAATGTGCATTATTTGTTGAAAGATTTGTTCATTGTTTCACTCAATTACACAATACTTGGTGGTTTAAATAAAAAAAAAATTGTATCATACATTCACATTTCCTTTTCTGTACGCGTATGACTCATTTATGAAAATATGATTTTAACCATTGCTGAGTATGCAAGGGGAAAAATAAATAAAAGTGGGGGGGGGATTGTTCAAGGCCATAAGCTGAGCTATATTTGCAACTGTGCTGTGCCTTTTTTATTAAAATAAAGTGTTATAACTTATTTTTCTTTTTGAGTACTATTAAATAAGATTGTGTCTGCCAAGTAGAACTTGTATTTATGAGTATATGATATTTTGAAGTATCAGATATGTCAAATATGTTTTTAGATTATTGATGATTTTTTATTTTGGCTACAATATTGATTTTCTTTTATTGTTGTTTTGATTTACTTTGTGAAAGTGATGAGAACGCAGATATTTTTCTTTTTCTTTAATTGCTATGATTTATGAAAATCTTTAGAATTACAAATTTCGAAAAATTGCGATTTTATTTTATGCAGCAGAAATCTGTATTAGTATTGTAGTAATAGTATTTTGGTGAATTTAATTTTGGTCTATCCTATGTGCAAAATTTAGAATCCAAGGTATAAATTTACAAATTTTATGCTAAAGAAATACAAAATATTTATCTTTTAAAAATAAGACCCACCTTGATTATTTAAGCATACTGTTCTGTTTTGAAATTAGAGTGTTATTTGATTAATTTAGGATAACTATAGGGCGAGATGGGATTTTTAGGAAAGGGATTAAAAGTAGACCTGAAATATATGGCTACAGAAATAGGAGTTGAAGATGTGTTTGAGTTGAGAGATGCTATCTTGAATAGTACACTGGCGTGCAAAAATTAAGGACGAGACGGGTTTTTCAATATAACTTAGTACAAAAGCTTTCCAAATCAACACATTTAATACCGTAAGATCCCCAATACGTAAGGACATGTGTAATGTAAGCAACACTTACTAAAAGAGAAATCAGAGGGATATAAAGAAGCTTGATTGAAAAAGTAGCATGGAGCCAAATGCGACTGAAGGTCGAAACATCCCTGCGATCGGTGTCCAGCAAGAAACATCCGGTCTTTAGTAGGGGATATGATCTCCCGTGACTGCTGGCAGGTTTCACAGCGTCTGCCCATGCTGTGAATGAGGGTGTCAATGAGTTGTTGAGGCAATGTTGCCCATTCGTCTTGCAGCGCCAATCGAAGCTCCCGAATCGTTACTGGTGGTAAGGTACAAGCTGCCAAGCGTCTGCCTAGAAAATCCCATACATGATCGATGGGATTGAGATCCGGAGATCCTGCCAGCCAATCCATACGTTCAATATCCTCACTCTCTAAGAGTTGTTCGGCAGCTACTGTGCGATGACATGGTGCATTGGCGTCCATGAAAAGGAACTACAGACACATAGCGCCTCTAAAAAGACGCACATATGGAAGAAGAATCTCGTTACAATAACGGGTCCCGTTGACTGAACCTGCGTCGAAGATTTAAAGGTCTGTACGACTACCAAGCATGATGCCTCCCTAAACGAGAACACCGCGACCTCCATACCTGTCCCTTTCAATGATGTTCGAGGGATGATTGCGGCTTCCACGCTCTCTCCAGATGAGTATGCGATGAGAATCGCTACTCAAACAGAATCTGCTCTCATCTGTAAAGAATTCTCGTCCCCATTCATTGCCTCTCCAATTCCGGTGTTCCCGGCACCACAGAGAACGCCTTCTCCGATGGGCAGGCGTTAAAGGTACACAGCGTACAGGGCGTCGTGCAAACAGACCACCACCGTGCAGTCTTCTGGCCACGGTAAAACGCGATATCGGTCGTCCAGTCGCATGTGTCGTGTGTCTAGCGATTTCTCCCGCTGTCTGTCGCCTGTTTCTTCTGGCCTGTAAGAGAATGTACCGGTCATCTGCGGGTGTGGTTCCTCGTGGACGACCAATACTGAACCCCCGGATAGCTGTTCCTGTAGTTTGAAATTGTCTCCAAAGTCGTGAAACGGTGCTATGGACAATTCCGAACTCTGCAGCCACACTTGTCACACTGCGGCCTTCCTCCAACTTCCCAATGATTCAACCTCAGGTAAAAGCATCCAGATGTCGCCTAACAGATTGATTATTCGCCATTTCTCGCTGAGGCAGCAACTCGGTGTGATTTTATTTGCTATACGGCTTGCAATCTCTTTGCCAGAAATACTGATCTTACACCGACAACATGCTTTATACTTCTCAGACACTCCCCCATTACGTCTACCTGCATATCTGCGCATGTGCTACCGTACATTACCTTACTTAATCTCCTGATTGGTCTTTCTGTCCGCTCAGCCTCTTCGTTCAGCTGATTTGCTAATTTTTCGACTTCGTCGTTAATTTTTGCACACCAGTGTAAATACTTCGACGAGGAGTTTTGTAGAGAATTTTTAAACACTATTATAGAGGAACGCGAGAGAAAAGAGATATAATTGGATGAGAGGAAAAGAAAAGAAGAGATAGAATTGAATGAGAGAAAAAGAAAAGAAGAATGGAATTGGCTGAGAGAAAAAGAAAATAGATGGAATTGACTAAGAGGAAAAGAAAAGAAAAGAGATGGAAATAGCGGAAAGGAAGAGACGGGTCGATTTCGAGCAGAGGATGAAGGATGTCGAAATGGAGTTCGAAACCCAGAAAAAACTAATCGAGTAGGAAGGAGAAGGTCATTTCGCAAGAGCATGCCTAGACATAGAAATGTCGACAGGCAGAGGCAACATTGGAAACGAAGTGAGATCCAATCTTAGCAGTGAGACCAGTCTTATATGGTTGAGAAGCAGGACTCAATGCTGATGATGAAGCCAAAGCAGTGGAGGAAGGGCGGAATATGGAAGAAGAAAAAAGAATGAACGAAAGAATAGATTTGGAAGAAGAAATGAGATTGAAGAAAGAAAGATGGCTTGTGGAAGAGCAGATGCGACATGTTCAAGAGGAACATAAAAATGAGCATAAAAGCGGAAGAACATAAATACTAACAAGAAGTTCCTGCCAAGGATGAGATGCATGAAGAAAAAGAAGAAACATCAGTTGATATGATAAAAGATAAAGATGATCTTAATCCCGTAATCTTTAGTAAAGAGCGAATAGACTTTGATGAAGATGATATTGAAGAAGAAAAGCCAAAATCACATGAAAGAAAACCCAAAAAACGTAGCAGAATAACAGTTGCCAAATTACACCAAACAGTGGGTTTAAAAGCCTCAAGCAACATGGTACTTATTACCCTAGTACTGGGGTTTTAGACTCGAATATTCGCAGGATAAAAGTGGAAAAGATAAACTTATGTGGAAACTGACGGATTTTATCAAACGATATGGTACTGTGAAGATACGACGATCATCGCGAGAAAGAGAGAATAGGAAGACCAGGTAACGAGTTCGACTTAAATTGAGAACACACGACAACATCTACCGGGACGGGAAGGTTAGGGGTGAAACCCGACCCCTAGACTTCAAGGTCATTGACCCACCGTGGATGAAGAAAGGAGTTGTACGTAAATTGAGGAAGACTGAAATAGAATTTCAGAATCATTGTTTTAAACGACGTGCCAAATCGAAGGGGACCCTTCGGGGTGATAAAGCCTCGCCTCGCGCATACTGGAAGCAAGGAAAGAGGAGTAGCAGAAACATAATCATAATGTATCCTTATTCGTATTATCTTCTTTTTGTTACGTTGTATATGCATATGTTTAAAAGTGAAATTTTCATAGTGTATTAGGAATCCGTCTATTATTGATTGAGTTATGTATTAGCTGTTTCAGAGTATAATGTATCCTTAGTATTATTATTGTTCATTTTGTTAATGTTGTATATGCATATATGGTAACCTTCATATTCCGTTAAAAGTGAAATTTTTGTAGTTTACTTGGGAAACACATCTATTACTAATTGATTTATGACATGAATACTCTTAGAAATAATTCGAGAATAGTATTTGAAAAACTTGTTCATAGTGAGATAAGTTTAGTTTGGTTATTTACTATATGAATATAGAGAGGGAGGAAAAGTTAAAAGAGTATTGTTTGTATCATGGATTTTAATTCTTTTCTAAGCTATAAGTGTTTGGATTTGGTGAATTTTCATATGAGTATTAATACATTTTTTTAAAAAGCCATGCTTCATGTGTTATTGAATCAGTGTGAAAACATTAACCTTATTATATTCATGATTATATAACCGTGTTTTATCTCTTTATTTTCAATGTATTGTGTATTGATGATTTCTTTTTAGTCATGTCTCATGCGTTTTTCAATTAGTGTGAGAATCTAAATTTTTCTCTAAACTATGAGTAATTATTTTTAGTGAATTTTCATAGGTGTATTAATGTTTTTTAAGCCATGCCTCTTGTGCTATTGGATAAGTGTAAAAATATTAATCTTATTATATTCATGATTATATAACCTTATTTCATTGCTTATTTTTCAATATATTCGTGTATTTTACTGTTTTTATTAGTCAAGCCTCACGTGTTATTAAATTAGATGGTGCACTCTCTTCAACTAAGGTTTGGGAATTATGTATCAGAAGTAGGACTCTTTCGTGAGAGAGTGTGTGACTCACCTCTATCTTTTAGCACCTGGTCATTGAATAAAACGCATGCGCTTTCGTTGGTGCGGCGTGTAAGATTCGGCTGGCATTTAAAAACTTTATAGGTGGCGCGGCCATCGAAATGAGAGAGACATAGAAGGAGGCAGACAACATGGCGAAAAATGGTGGAATGGGAGGACTTCGTCGAGCATGGAAGAAAGTTGGTTTTAAATAATTAAATGTTCGTAGTTAGTTTTCATTTTATTTTGTTTTTTTTTTGTGTTGTGTGTGTGTGGCTGCAATCGGAAAAATAAATCTTAAACCACTAAAACTAAAAAAATCCGTGACCTTATTGTGCCTGGATATTCTTTGAACATTTCATTCGAAAATAACGGACCTTACGATTCTTAATATCTCCAAAGATAAGACAGACATTTTACCACATATATTTGGTTCTCATTTTGAAGCTAAAAATAAATTGTTTTTACTTCTTGTGTTAGAGACGCAATGCGTCCTCTGAAGAGATAGAACAATAAAATACTACTAACCTCAATAAAGGTCTCAGAAAGCAACGTATTAAAAGGGAAAATTACATACGAGATACGTATATAAAAGGAATTTTTATTCAATCATCTCAAAATAAGTTGCGTGTGTAAGAACATAAACATTCGTGTGAATGCAACAAATAATAATGATAAAATGGCAATAATAAATATGTAATATTAAAGAAGTTCTAAACAAACATAATAAGTAGTGTATAATTATTTGTTATGTTTTCTTATAAATATAAATATGTTCTTATGTAAGCATATTTCTGAAATAAGATTCCTATCTGTAATTTTATAGTACTCGCTTGAAAGTTAAAATTGATGATTTGTTTGAGAAAAGGTCTATAGAAAGTGAACAATGGAAGTATTTTATTTGTCTATTCTTATGAATTTTTTATTGTCACTGATTGATGATTAGCACATGCCTAAAATAAATTAAAATTGAGAGTTAATGGCTAGAAAAAATAAAATGACAATGTACAATAGTAAAATACTAAACTCAGCGTTGCAACAGCCCATGAGGGTTAATGCTTACTGATGTTCCTGTTAGGTGGTCAGTCTGACGTGAAAGCTCCAGCGTTAAGTTCCAAAGGAAACTTGGTACGCATTTATCAAACCCTTGAAGTTATGAAAGGATGATTCGACAAAGCCCAATCCGTGGTTTAAGCCCTGAACCCGAGACGTGGAAGCGTGATCCGCACGCGCTACTACTCTGCCACTGGGCATAATACAAAATAGTACTTTAGGTATATTTTCACATAGACTCCAGCAACCTTGTTGCAATAGTTATATATGAAATTGCTTTAAGAAAACTTCGTAAAAGCAAGCGCCAAATAATTCAAGAAGTATCTTCACTACCAATTGCAATGTTTTGTGGATTCTCAGATTTTTCCCAGATGACGTCCAGCTAGAGCTGGTTTCAGTGGTCCAATGCTTCACCATTAAAAAAAAGATTAATCACTGATGGAGAAACATCAGGGCTGTATATACTGGGTGATTATATCTTTCCCATCTCAATTGACGAATCTGCTCTACGGTATTTTTTGTTGTGTGATGTCTTACATTTTATTCCAAGAACATAACTTCTATCATCAAGCATTTCTCTTTCTAGACATGCTTCAATCTCAAATTTTGCTGATGAACTTTCTTGCACTCAAATAAGCTCGAACAAGTTTGGTAGATATTTATCTCTATCCTGTGGCGTTATGATAATGTTTTGCACTCAAAACCTGTGTTTAGAAAAGCTTTATATTGTTATAGCAGTGGGTGCTTTCATTTGATAATGCAACTTTCTTTTATCCCTCGTACAAGTATATACACCCATTTGAAATGTAAAAATGTCAATTTTTACGAATCAGAAGCTATTTATTTTCGTAACTGTAAATGTTTGCTTATGTTTAAGTTAAGATATATGTTATACATTCTTATTCAGACTCAATGATAACAATAACCTTCCCTTATGTTTTGTTATGCTGAATGCACAAAAAGCTCCGCGTTTTCTAGAACAAAAGTCCTATATACAAAAAAAAGGATGTTTGATGGGTCTTTCTTTATAAATGACTCCCTTTCTTGATTCCTTGGTGAGGCCATTTCGTTTTTCTTGAGCGATACACCAATTCGACTAGAATATATTTTTTCCTCATGGTCTCATGAAAACACAATGAGTAAGCCTTGTAGCTTATCGACTATAATCTATTGGATTTCTTTCAGAACACAGCGTAACAAAAAGCGAATGGCACAAAACCAAAAAGTAAAAAAAAGTAAAGATAAAGATAAAAAAAAAGATAAATACATCCAAAAAAGAACAAACTTCTTCAAGTATGGAAAAGAGGTGTTAAAATAGATTCATAGGAAAAAAGAAGCGTTGACAGAATGGAACTGTACTCGATGCAGTCTCCGATAATTTCTTCTGTGGACACATAATTAAGGTAATTAAGTGCAAAAAATCTCCTAGCTCTTCGATAAAAGGTCGTTATGGGCCGTTAAGGTGCCACGAAAAGGTGGCAAAAAAGTTAGAAAAATGGGATAGAATATTTCCGATAAAATTTCATTTTTCCCCACACATTCCTTGCTGTTAGTGCCGAAGAATTAAATTCTTTCATTGAAAGAAATCAGCTGGAGCAATTCACTGTGCCAACAGCTAATTTATAATTAGCGAATTTTCCCACAATCGGAGCATCGTGGAATATTAAATTAAATTTATTCTTTCAAATTACCCACATTTATTAGTGAAATCAATAAGTGAATAGCTGTTTGAGTAAGAAGTCATCAGCGAGATAACTCGTATTTAAAGATTAAAGAAAATATTTCGAATTTTAAAGATTACTTACGAAAGATTATATAAATGCCAGATTCAACTAAACTAATTTATTAGTTCTTATTTAGTAAATCCCTTTAAATTTGATTAAAGTAGTTCTTTCTATTACTATTTTGAATTTTATGAAATTTAAAATACATATAAAAAAAAACGGAAATAAACGTTTTTTTTTTATTTGGTCATTTTTCACCCTCTTTAAAGCAAGTATGTTGAATTTTAAGTATTTATTTTTCACTAGCGACATTGGTTTGAATTATATTCATCTTTCTTGTTCATTACTCATGTTTAATACATGCTCATATAATAAATAGTTGGCTTACGTAGCAATAAAATTTATTTTAAGTGGGCGTTAAATAAATGAAATACTGAAAGAGTATTTTTAAAATGAAGAACATTTAAATATTTGAAGGGTGCTACAATTACGGATCTCAAATTTAAACTTTTGCAAAATATTGTATTAAGAAATAATTTTCAATTTTTTTCTACATTAAGCAAAAGACATACAAGCAAGTTTTGGTAGACTTTAGCGAAATTTTTTGCTGCATTGTAGAGCAAAAATTGTAGCAAATAGATTACCCAAAGTATTATCCGCTGCTAGCTACTCACTAACCTTACACATCTTCCTGTAAAATATGAGTTTCCGCATTATCATTTTTGTATTCCTTGTACGAACGAAAACGCCATTTAGATAGGTCATAAGCCAATGATCAAAACAAGTAGTAGTCGGAAGAAACTGTTCAAGGTGGTTAAAGACGGGTGTAGTAGAATAGGAGTCCTATTTGAGAGTTTCCAAATAGCTATCACTCCAACATGTAGTACAGCCTTCCCGTTCTGCAACTTATTCGTGTCTTTCCGCTTATATTTCGATCATTGATTCTCAGCAAAATCACATCAAATGTGATCCTGTTTCCTATGATTCTTTCATTCAGTTTTAGCAGCTCACAATGTACTTCACCGGTCTGATCCCATGATATGTAGAGCATGGACTTTGATCCATGAATACCTTATCTACGTCGTTGATGTTGATACATGTGCGGGATTACTTCAAAGATATCTTACGCTTTGGATTGTCACAATGAATCCATTTTTCATCATCAGTTTCAATTCGATGCTACAAAAAGTTTTCTGGTTTCCTCTTTGGAGCAGCTGTTTGTCTGTGAAAACTCTCATTTCCGCATACTGCGTCTCATACCTTAATTTCTATGAGACTCAACTTTTGTATGGGATCATTCCCTTGGCTTCTATGTGGAATGAAATTGCTTGTGGAACCACTCCCGAAGGCAACAGGGACATAGTATACTTTCAAAAAATCGATTTTTCAATTTTAGTTCTAAAAAATAGTGCTTATTTTTCTGAATGTAAACATGTATATTACTTATATGTTTGTTGATAAAATAGCCCTAAAATATGAAAAATAAAAATGTAAACAAATGACCACGCCCTTTTTGACGCACCCTTTTGAACTTTAAATGTGTAGTTTTCCCTGTGTTTGATCTATAGAAACGTTCTATAGAGTGAACAAAATATCTTTTAGTATGTAATGTTTAATTTTTTTAAAAAAATAAATTTATACGTGCAAAAAAAATTAAGATTTTCATAATTTTAAGGTTTTATGATTATTTTAAAAAAATTACGCAATTAATTCGTAAAAAAACTGGTTCATTATGTTTGATATGTTGCTCTATATATATGTGTGAATTTTTTTGTATATTCAAAGAATATTTTTGTAAGAAATACATGAAAATATGTATTATAAGATCTCGAAAATTATGTTCATGTTAACTAAAACAAAGGAAAAAAACATATGAATTTAAAATTACTTTTGTAACTCTAGAAAATGATTAAGGATTATTATTAGTCATATAAAAATAGGCAAGCAACTACTAATCAAGTGTATAATATGTGAAAATAGTGTTGTTTTTTTTTAGTTTTTTCCCTTTTTCTCAAAAGCATGTTTTTTTGCATTTAGGTACATTTAAAAAAAAAAACTATTGCACTATATGATTCCAGATTTTTTATATTTCTATACAAGATGCCTATGCATATAGTGATTCTATTTTTTTTCTATTAAGATAGTGCCTAATTTTTTAAAAAATACTTTTATGCATAAAAAAAGCAGAGAAGTAAAAAAAATTTCAAATTTCAAAGTTTCAAAATTTTTTTAAAGAAACTATACTAACATTTTAGTAAAAAAAATGGGTTCACTGTATTTTATGTATTGTTTTATATATGTGAAAAAAATATTTTGCATAAAAAAGGATACTTTTTTAAAAAAATGGTACCTAAACACAAGTATATATTACGAGTTCTCAAAAATTATGTATTACTTTAATTAAGTAGTAAAAAAAAAACTTTTGGAGTAAGAAGTTATTTTTGTAGTTCTACAGATTAATTAAATTATCTTTATTAAGAACGTAAAAAAATCTAAGCTCTATTGTAAATTGCAAATGATATATGTCTCATAAACAAAGGGTTTTAATTTTGGCATTTTACTCTTTCGAGCATGTCCTGGTTCCCTTAAATTTTTCTTGCTTTCGACATCGTTTTACGTTTAATAATGCCACTGATTGTACATCTTCTAGCCTTTCTTCCTTCACACTCATTTTACTCTATATCCAAAACACCGCTTTTAAGCTGTTTAAACTAGTACTCACAAGCTTATTTGATGAACATGATCCTCATAAGGCGAACACAATAACAGATGACCAGTAGATGATATACTTTTAAATTGAAACAGAAAAGTAAAGTTTCTCTCGTATTGCATTTGATTAGTTTAAAAATTGATATATTTGGTGTACAGAAAATAAAATGTAATTGCTTACACTGACAAAATAAGACATAACTGAAAATTACACTTTAAAAAGTTGATAATTAGTTTGGGGTCTGATAGAATTTAACACTAATGACGCACATAACCTATCCTCTCATATATTCTTTAAAACTTACTTTAACTTCCTTAATATATATATATAAAGGTTGGGGCATAAGTCATGGCAACTATTTTTTTTTCTTGTATATATGTGAACGGATAACAAGCGTATATGTGTCGTGTGGAAATTCTACAGGCATAGTGTGTATGTAGAACAACGCTGGAACTGTGATAGCTGGTAGTAGCGTAGCGAGGACTGAGAAATCAGTTGGTGAGTGTCGTATGAGGTGGAAGTAACCCGTTTTGAGCAGCGCGCTTACATCAAAATAGCCGTTCGCCAAGGGAGAAATTTATTCTGTGATTTTGATCTCATTCATAAGATTAAGGAACCAATACGTGGGTAGGCGGGTTGCAACAAGAGAGGACATTGATAATGCTGTGCGTCAACACGTGACCTGATACACACATGGTGCGGCAAATGCTGAGGCTGATGATACTCAGCGCCTCCCACACCGTTGGCAGCACGTGGTGACAGTAGCAAGGGACTACATTGAGGGTCTTTAGACCCAGCTTTCTCATGTCAACTTTATGTGCACTGTGTTTTCATTATTTTGCACAGTGAAGACCATATTGCTCTGTATGCTACCGTAATAAAATAGTGAGTTACACTATTTCAGTGCTATTCATTTTCCACACATGTAGTTAACACCTTGCTATTTCATCTGCATATGTCACATTTTTCAACCGGACTGGTATCTTCAAGGGGAAAAAAAAGTTGTCAAGATTTTGCCGAAACCCTCGTCTCTCTCTCTCTCTCTTTCTCTCTCTCTCTCTCTCTCTCTCTCTCTCTCTCTATATATATATATATATATATATATATATATATATATATATATATTTAAATATATATAAATCATACACAATTTCACAATCAAACAAAACCGGAAATTATATAAATCTTATAATACTAAAACTCATTTCAAAATATCATTGAGGAATATAGAAAATAAAATTGCAACGTTTTCAAACAAAATTAAAAATTTATAAAATATCCAAGTGCACCCTCGGACTTCGGACTGATAAGTGGGGCTAAACTAACTTAATGGCGCCAACCTTCCCCCTATTGCAACTTGGTAAGTTAATCTGGAAATATCCAATTCTCAAATATTTAAAATTTAAAAAATTGATGCTTAAAAAATTAAACTATCCGCCATCGCATTCTGAAAGATATTATAACACTAAAATGTTGCAATTCTAAGACGATTAAGTGCATAATATAAGCGAACCATCGAACACCAAAGATGATTCACCCATCTTTAAAATAGTCGTATAGGAAGAAAAAATATCTAAAACTCGAACGTTCAAATTAAGAACCCATTATATTCACAAATTAATAGGGTAAATTCATCAAAAGCTCACCCAAGAGCATCCTATCAATTCTTCAATTCACAATTTTTGAACAATTTCTCATATTTCCTACAACTTTCAACACTCCTATATTGCTCATAACTTCCTCACTAATGCCATGTCAATTCAAGTGATATATATATATATATATATATATATATATATATATATATATATATATATATATATATATACTACTAGACATTAAAATTGCTACAACAAGTAGAGATGTAAATAACAAAATAATATTTATTGAAGAATTATGTTATATTGCAAACTAGCTGGTATACCCGTTCTTCGCACGGGTGAACTGAAAAATTAAACAACACAGATTGAAGGATAAAGAAGTTTTTAATGAGTTAATTTTAAGTGAATTGCAAATTAAAAAAAAAAAAAAAAAAAAGATTTTCACATATCTCAGCTGAAGAAAAAAAAGAAAGAAAAAATACATTTGTTAAATTTTAAATCTGTAGATCTAATAGCTGATAAAAAGGATTTTTTTTTTATATTTATAACTCCCTGTAACACTCTTGAGGGTTGATTTTTGAAAATACCTCCCTAAGCTGATCTCTGCTCAGCAAAAGTAACACATTGTTAAAAGTTTTGTGACGCTTAAAATATTGTAAATAATTTATAACTGAATGTGTCATACATTAATATAGCTTTCTGTTGAATTTATTTTATGTTAAAATTGTAATACTCGCAAGCAACGCCGTTTCCTAAATAAAAATGGCGATTCAATGGAAAAAATAGCGAAATGTTGACAATAAAGTCAAGTTGGCAAATGTCTAGCTACTTTCATAGCTCAAACTTTATTAGAGCTTTGTAAGACCCGCTGTGTAGGAGTGTGATGCACGTTAATGCTTTATCTACCGCATTATGATTTACTGCAATTTTTTTCATGCAATATTTTTTTAGGTCACTACATTGAAAATTAAGGGACATACATAAACAAAATACTCCACTTAGGGAAATTTAATCGGTTAGAGCTAATAAATTAATTAAATATATTCCACTGTAAAATTAATTATATACACCATTCACTTAAAATAAATAGTCAAATCATTTTCTAAGGTCCCCATAAACATACAAAAACATAAGACACTTAAATTTTGACATTAACTATTTTTCGGGGACAAAAATGATAATCTGTGCAATCCGCTGAAAACGCTGGCAGCTGAAAATGTAATATCTGCTACAAAACTATTTGCCTTCCCCGCTAAAATACTCATCATAGAACCCGTGCTATCATATATGTTGGAAGAGTGGATTTCAAAGAATATTCCAGCTATATTTTGGTAGAATATTCCTGCTAAATTGGTGTGGCGTGGTAGTTAAGAAAAGGGGGTGCCAGCTCATGTGTCGTCCACGTCACTTGACCATGGTTCAAAATTATGTGAACCGTCGCCGAAAGTCCTCATGTAGCTGAACAGTGCGACGTTAATATTCACTCATTGAAAAAAATACAGTACAGTACTTATAACTATTTTTATACTTAACAATGCAATATCTGCCTATTCAATTAAAATTATAGCATTATAATTAATTACTAACCACACGAACAAATTTTGAAAATCTGTCAAAATGATGTAGTATGAAAGAGAAAGTTTATTCAGACAGACAACAAATGCGTCTTATATGCATATAGATTAGTTTGAATTCTTGTGTATTATTACTTTTGTAAGCTTCATGACATACTTTATGGTGTACCAGTATTTTAAAGCTGGCTGGGCCACAGCAACATTTAGCTGGGTAAAGCTAGTTATAACATAAAATTAAATCTTAAGAAGATATCAAAAATAAAAGACGACTCAATATTTTGAATAAATCAGTATAAACATTTTCATACAAACAGAATATATATATTGTAAAATATTTATTTTGCTATTTGCATTTCAGACAGACATCAAACAAAATTTTAAAAATTGTCAAAAACAGATATACCGCTGATTAATTTTGCCAAAGGCATCGCAATGTGCAAAAAAATATTTGCAGTACATAATAACCAAAAAAAATGTAAGTACTAAAATATAAAAAAAACAAAAATTATATATTGAATTAATTAAGGATTACTGGAGGGAAAGATAAAACAGGCTAAGATAATACTCATAATATTAATTTCATATTGGTTGGCAACTCATTTTTGACATGATTTTGAAATCACGCCAAATTGGTATGTTGCGGCCAGTCTAATGTTATAGTAATATACAGAATTAAAGGTACTTACGTATTATTGCAACCTATCGGTGACATTATACAAAATGAAGCACATTAATGCCAATTCAACGCATACAAAGTTGGGATTGCCACAGTGGTGAGTTGTCTTGAACATTGGCGATTGTGCAATAAAACGTAAGTACTAAATAAATTATCGAAGTAGTATATATCCCGAGCATAAAAATAAATTGAAAAATGAAGTACAATACTAACATTACCGACATAAAAAGAACTGATCTAACTTTATCAATGCAAAAGCATAATTTGAAAAAATAAGGTATTTACATATAACCCCAACCTTTTGGCGACATTATATGAAACAAAGCACATGACTCACAATTCAGCATATATATGACATGCGAAATCAGGGTTGCCAACTTGGCAAGTTACTTTGAATGTTGACGATTGTTAGGATAGTACACAGGTGCCAAAAATAATTTTTCTTAACACTACCTGCTTCCTCAACATACTCATTTTTGGCATGATTCTAAAATCACGCCAAATTGGTATGTTGCGGCCAGTCTAATGTTATAGTAATGTACAGAATTAGAGGTACTTATGTATTATCACAAACTATTGGTGACATTATACAAAATGAAGCACATGATTTCTAATTCAACACACACAAAGTTGGGATTGCCAAAGTGGCGAGTTGTCATCAACGTTGGCGATTGTGCAATGCGCAATTACTACAAAAATTATCCAAAGTATATATATCCGGAGCATAAAAATAAATGGAAAAATGAAGTACAATTCTAACATTAACCGATATAAAAATAACTGAACTAACTTTATCAATGCAAAAGCATAATTTGAAAAAATAAGGTACTTACATATAACCCCAACCTTTTGGCGACATTATATGAAAGAAAGCACATGACTCACAATTCAGCATATATATGACATGCGAAATCAGGGTTGCAAACTTAGCAAGTTATTTTGAATGTTGGCGATTGTCAGGATAGTACATAAGTTCCAAAAATAATTTATCTTACGACCACCTGCTTCCTCAACAGGTATTTAAGCCATTTGTCTGTTTTGCTCATTCTCTGATGCCTATTCCAGTTTGATATGTAATTACTACCAACACTGCTTTTGCTTGGGCAGTATGATTACCCAAGTATGATTTTCTGCATGGCAATTTTATGCACTGAAGCCAATAGTATACCCTTAAGAGAACTTGGTACCCTAAAAATCACAAACCTATCGTTTTTTTTATTTTCATTTAATCTTATTATTTGCATTATTATCTTTCGATTGATATATCACTTGTGCATGTCGGAAAGTTAGAAGTTGAATAAACCTTTATTTGAAAACAAATTAGGCAGTTCAGCCACACCCCTTTTTTAGAAAAAAAAGCTAAAAAATGCGTTATGATAAAAAAAATCTATTTTATAAATAGAAATAATAACTATAAAAAAGAATGTGTAGTATTAAAAGCAGAATATTTCCGAGGCAATACAATAATGTAATTTTTCTTCCTTGGGAAATGTGTGCATGTAAAATTTTTAAATTAAGGCATTTTATATTAATAATTTTATATAACTTCAGTTCTTATTCCTGATATATTTTTCATACAAATGTAATACTTTAACATTATAAGAAGAAAAAGAGCAAAAATTTCTGCCGTTACAGAAAAAAAAAATTTTAAAGTTTTTCTTGTGCAATTAGTACTCTCTAAAAGTTGATCATTTATAAAAATGTGTGGGTTGAAAACATATGAAAATGCAATTATTTTAAAGAAATACGTATAAGTAATATCTTAAAGTGGTATTTTAAGTTTAATTAAGCTTATAATAATTAATTTTTCAGAATTATAATCTTTAAAGTGGTTTTTCTCAGTTTGTGTTTTTCGAAACCTTAGTGCATTCAAAATGCTACTCCTTCGACAATTTTTTACCAATCACTTCAATTTTTTTCCTGCCTGTTAAAAATAAAGCATGTAATAAAATTAGGGATCCGTTTTGCTATAAACTGAATACTTAAAAAAAAAAAAAAATAAAATGTAAGACATGTTGGCTTTTTCATTGATTTTTAGCCTGTATATCAACATTTTATTTTTTTTCTCGAAAACGAATGATGTTATTCTAAAATCGATCCCTAAAGTTGTTAAGAACATCCATAAGAATATTATAAAAAATTTCAGGTCAAAAAATTAATTTTTACAAAAGGAGTAGAATTTTAAAATTTTCCCAATTTTCTTAAAAAAATTAAAATTTTTAAAATTGTGTGAATAATATATGAAAATTTTCATCTGGTAAAATTTTCATGAATAGAAACATTGTATAAAATGTTAAAATATAATTTTTAAATACGTAAATAAAGAAGTTTGCTCAAAGGGTGCCAAGTCCTCTTAAATGTTAAAATAAAGACACATGCAATTGCAAAGAAGCATATTATTGGATCAAGTGTAGTATAGGGGGGCTACTTGGCGCAGTCCTTTATTTTGGTTACTAAAAGTGGTCTCCAAGGTACTTTTTTCGGTATTATTTATTTTAGAATGAATTCGATATCTCACCATGACATTTAGATAAAAATCGAAAAATCCGAAGAAAAATCGCCAAATCCAAAGTGGCCCCCCTATACTACATTTGAACCGAACTGAAATGTAACCCTTATCAATGAGAAGTTTTAGTTTGTCAAAATTATAATCTTCGCATTCTAAAGAAATAATGCAAGCAAAATCACACACATGAACATCCCGCGATAATACCTAAATGTTGCCAAAACAACAAAACAAAATTTTAGTTCTTGAAAGAATAATCCTTAAAAAATTATTTATTCCAAAAATAATCCTAATTAAATATGAAAGAATAGAAAAATTTAATAAATATTCCAACCGATAAATATAGCTACAGTAAAAATATGTAAGAATCTTGAAAAACTGCATGTAAAGTATAAATTGTCCATTTAGTGAGAAACGTGACTACATATGACGTCATAACACTGGAAAATCACTTAAAAATTAAATTTTTAAAAATTTGGAAGGAATTATGAACGCCAAACCTATTTAAGAACCTTTCTCGTGTAATTTTGTGTACGTGTATAGAGTTTCACGTTATTTGGGTGTCTGGATCTCGAGTTATGAGGGAACAGACAAACAGACAACAAATGCGTCTTATATATATATAGAGAGAGATAACACGTGATTATATTTTTAAGAAATTTGGGTGCATAGATCCTTAGAAATAAGAACACAGAAAATCCACTTCTGGCAGTAATAACAGGACTTATACGCTTTGGCGTTGAGTCAAACAAAGATTGGATGGCATGTAAAGATACAGATGATCATGCAGCTTCAACACGATGTCGCAACTCATCAACAGAGGTGACTAGCGTATGGATAACAGCCAGTCGCTCGGCAACCATGGATTATGTTTTCTATTAGCAAGATATTTCATGGATGCGCTGGCCAGGGCAACAGCCGAACATTTTACATATCAAGGAAGGTCCGCACAATACCAGAATCATGCGGTAGTGCATTATCTTGCTGAAGCAGGGTTTGGCAGGGCTCGAATAAAGGGTAGAGCCCCAGGTCGTAATGCACCAGAAATATGTGCATTGCTTAAAAGGCCGTCAATGGGTAAAAGAGGAGACTGACACGCATCCGATAGCACCCCATAAAATCATGCCAAGTGATGGGCCAGTATGACGATGTAGAATATACGCTGCCGATGTGCGTTCACCTCGATGCCGCCAAACGTGGATGCGACTACCTTGATGCTGTTAACAGAACCTGGATTCATCTGAAAAATTGACTTATCGTCATTTGTGCACCCAGGTTCGTTATTGATCACACAATTGAAGACACTTCTGTCTGTGATGCAGCGTCAAGCATAATGCCAGTATGGGCCCCCAGCTGAAAGTTCATGCTGCTGCAAACGTAGTCGATTTTTCGTGCAGACACTTGTTTTCTTGCTAACGACCCCAATTCTTGACTCAAGGTTCACGACGTGGTTGCCTATGCATCATTGGATCTCGACAGACTCGCGCAACAATACTGTGATACGATGAACCGTAATCGCGGTACGCTACAATTCGACATTTATGAAAGTCAGAAACATGCTGGAACGCATTTCTGCTTCTTACACGAGGCATCCCAACAACTTTTCACAGGCAACAACAGCTCTCAAATGCAATTTGTGTAGGAGAAACTGGCTGAATCAATTTCCTCATTTAAACACATTGTAGATATCGTGTTTCTTCCTGTCAGCTAAATTCCATATCTGTAACATGTCGCTTGCTTGGTGTAGCAATTTTAATGGCCAATATATATATATATATATATATATATATATATATATATATATATATATGAGTTTTGTGGTGTATATATATATATATATATATATATATATATATATATATATATATATATTATACGAATAAAAATTGAACCACATATGTAATTGATCTTGTTAATTTAATGATCAAAATATCAGACAATGAACTATAAGTATGGCTTTCATATATATATCTCATGTTGAATTTTAAGTTTTAGGAACGGTATATATTTAAAAAGTTTTGGTAATTTTTAAGAAATTTTTCTGACGAATATATATATTGCTAATATAAGGTAACTGTTTTCAAGGTAATAAAACAAATTCGAAATAATACATTAAATTTTTATTTTTTTTAATCAGAAAACTTATAAAATGATGCATTAAATCATGTTTCTTTTCTATTTTTATTTTCTAGGTGTAAACGATACAATATTATATTTTCTAATGTATAAGTAAGAATTAATCATATCTTCTGATCTTCAATTTTTAATTTTTGTTTTTAGTGCATATCTAATTTAATTAAAAATATTATTAAAATAATAAAATTATATCAAATCTTTGTCAAACATTACGATTTAAAAAAAAGCGTTTCGATAAAACCTCAAAATGTAATCGTAATTTGAATAAAATTAAAAATATTATGGATCTTAAAATCATTTTTAACAATATTTCAGAATAAATAAGCTAACATTAAACATATATTATGGAGTGTTGTCTCATATCTTATAATTTAAGCTACGTGATGAAAAGGTTAATTATTCTTAATGTAAGTTGAGTTTGCTCACTCAAATGTGTGTCTTATCAACAAATACAAAGTTTTTGTTTCAAACTCATTTTTAAAAAAATTATTAAGAATGTTTTTGAAAGAACAAACTTAAATATATATAATCCCCTTATTTGTGATTTCATTTTGACAAGTTAATGAGAGAAGTAATTGAAGCATATTTAATTCAACATTGCTAAGATTTTCACTTTTAATATTTCGGGAGTTTGTATATTGCTTAGAAATTGTATCAAACAAAAGGAACTACAATAGTTGAAAAAACTGGGACGTGAAAATGCTGCAAACTTTGCATTTTTTAATTTTACTCTTAAAAAATAAAGGGCACTTTGCTGCATCCATAGATGCATTATTTATAAGAATTCATTTAATAGATGGCTAGAAAATTGAATTATAAGCAAATGAGATGTAACTATGATTCGGGTACTCTTTGTTCAAAATCCGTTTTGTATATAATATGTATTGTAAAAAAACTATTTTTTCTATACAAAGAATGTTCAAAAATTATGGAACAAAAATTATTAGTTACAAAATTTTTAAGTAAAATTTTGCTTTTTGAAATGTTAATTATGTCTAATTTTGCATTTATAAATACTTAGTGTAGTTTTTAAATTACAAATCAAGTGGATATAGTACAAAATGGATATTGAAGACTATTCTAAATTACATACACAGCTTGTAAAACAAGCATTTCACTTTTCCTAACTTTTTATGATTAACATTTGAATGCTATAAATAACTCTATATGTTAATAACTGTTGGTTTTTCTTTAAAATAAATAAATATTCATATGTATGAAACATAGATTATTTTGTTATAATTTTTAAAAACAAAGTTCAATTTAAACTAGACATCAAATTAACTTTTTAAATTCATCAATGACATCTTCCTTGTGTATTTTTATAACAATAAAAATACGTGTAAGGAATTCTGTAATATTCTGTAATGGTGGTGCTCAAAGTGAAGTAAAAATTCTTAAGTTTATAGACATAAAACTGTGGTATTTTAAATAGAAGAAAGAGTGAACCGTTGATAACCCGTGTTGACGAAGTAGGGAAAGAGTAATTAAAAAAACGTTTAAATATTCTAGAATTTCAAACTTACAATTTAAAAACTGAGAAGTGATGCAAAATAATCCAAATAAATATAGTATGGCGTTATATTGTATTAAAACATATTATATTCCAAATCATAGTGGAAAATATCTTTATTTGCAATTTTCTCAAGATGCATTTTTTGGCGATTCTGGTACACTTTTCTCGAAATCGACTTTACCTATAGTGCTGATATTTAGCAAATTATAAGATCCATAAATTTTCAACAAAGTAAATAATTTTTTTTTCAAAGTACAATTTCTGAATAAAATTTAAAGGAAAATTGAATTATTCAGTTTTAAAAAGTTTTAAAAGTTTTTTTATTAATTTATTTTTTTAAAATTTCATTTTATTCATTTTATGGATTGTTATGTTACCCTGTAAAATTTTATAGTTATATATGCAGTGTATTTCATGCAAAGTGTACCTAAATGTAAGAACATCCCTCGAAAAAAAAACAGTTATTTTGTTATTTATTGCTCATACAGATTTAATTCTAATTTAAAATGGAATTTTTTACATTAACAGGTACATAAATATACATATAATTCAACGTAAAAAGTTTACTTCCGTTGCTTTTAATTTAAGCAAGTGAGAGACAATTAAATTTGGTGTAAAAAAAGTTCATTTCTGCTTGTCGCAAGCGTTCCAGTTACCTTAAAGTTACGCTGAAGCTATTGATAGTGTGATGCATGAAATACAGAGTAACATGAATCATTCTATATAAAAAAGAACATTTACTTAGATTGTGAATTGGAAAATGCTCCTTAAAACATTGTTCGAAGTTTTAAATACGTTATACTTATTGTCACTAATTCTGTAGCTCAGTGTTTCTTCAACTGTAGGACTCCCCTAGGGGGCGTGATAATCCTACAAAGGGGATGCAAGCATATCGGAAAAGTGAAAATAAAAGATTTTTTAAAAAATTAGCAATGTACTATAAAAGGAAGCAAAACATAATATAGTCTGGCATAATTAAAAATAAAATACACATTTGCTCTGATGTACATATGATATACTATACCTATACTTATAAATGTATCAGTACGGTATAATACATTTGATACTAAGTATCAATAATAAGTTAAGAATAAGTTTAATAATTACACTGCTGGCCATTTTAAATGCAACACCAAGAAAGACAAGATATAGCACAACAAAATTTATTTTTTAGATAACATGGTGACTAAGTATCAAATGATTAAATTTATAGACATCTGTGAAGAGTTGTTCCTGCCAGAATCAGTTGTCATAGTAGCCACCATTGTTGGAGATCTCTGCTGCCACACGCCTCGGCATTCATTCAAAGAGACTTCTGATGTGGTCTTGGGGTACATCAGACCAAGCAGTTTCCACACGTTGCCAAAGTTGATCTGGTGTGGCAGCTGGGGGTGTAATCTGGGCCAATCGTTGAGCAATCATGGACCACATGTTTTCTATCGGCAAAAGATCAGGAGAACGAGCTGGCCAGGGAAGCAATTCAATCTGGTTATTGACGAAGAACTTTTGGACATTGCGTGCAACGTGTGGTCGTGCATTAATCTGTTGTAATCTGAATGTAAGGAAGGACAACTGACTCCACCACCTCGCGAAAGTGATATCCAATACCTCCTCATACCATAATTCCCGGTGCAGGACCAGTGGGGAGAAGCATAACGCAGCTGTTCAGAATCCTCTCTCCACGGTGACTCCAGACTCGAATAAGACCATCGTGATGTTGCAGACAGATGCGTGACTCGTCAGTAAAGACAACTTCATTCCATTCTGCCACCCACACCCTTCTTTCATCACACCATTGGTGGCGGAGAAGACTGTGGTTCTACGACAAGGATAGACCAAGCAATGGACGTCTTGCGGACAGATCACTCTGCTGTAAACGGAGTCGAATGGTATGCGCAGACACTGAATGATGCGTTACAGACTCAATGTGCTGTGCTACGGTTCGTGAAGTGGTTCACTGAGGTGGATACGATCGACCACGTCGTCGGTCCGTCTTACCCTCCGGCATCCAACTGTCACATATCCGCATTACAGTTGTTTGATTTCGTCCAACACGACTACCGATTTCCCTGAAAGATAATTCACAATCTTGGTAGGCCACTATCCGTCCTCTGTTGAACTTGGATACTTGATCAAAAGGTGATCGCGGTTTTCTACGAGATATAACTGATCGTTTTTTTGAAAAAATTACAAGAAAGACACAATTGCATAACTTGAAATCGTCGAAATCTCCAAACCTTAAATAGCGCTTTGAGGTGGCGCCACAGGCACGCGTGATGTGTGTCTGCGCTGAAATTCTAATCATTTGCATATCTCATCTCCGCTAATGCATGTTGTAAATTTCATGTTATTTGCATGCTTCCTTCAGGGTGTTGCATTTACGGTGGCCAGAAGTGTAGTATTGATTTTTCAAAGAGCTTATCATACACAAAATTGTATTTAAAATTTAATACTGTTCTTGATAATTTGAGCGGCGGTTTATCCTTAAAGTGGTATTGTAGCTTTAGTGTCAAAGTATTATACATTATTACAACATTCAATACATTGTTATTGTATGAGAGGGAGGATGTAAGTTTTGATTGGAAATTAGGTCGCGAATATCAAAAGTTTGAGAAGCACTGGTAGCTTGATAATTTCTACCTTAACCATTAAAACATTTGAAATTAGAATTGTCGTTGTTAATAGGCTTGCGTCAACTAAAACAACAAGCTGCTTAGAAATAGGCATGGAACTGAGGAAACATTTACCAAATTTGAATGAATGAAATTAATAAAAATATCAGTTTAAGAACTTATTTCTAAATTACAATTAATTTAGCGTAAAATCCGGCGTACAACACGCACCAGTGTATAACGCGGACCTGTACATTCCAGCTGCATTTTTTACTTTTTAGGTATATTCGCCATGTAATGCGCACCCCGATTTTTAGGAAGGAACCTGAAATGTATGTATCTACTATTTTTGGACATATTATTCAATATTTTTAAAAATGGTATTCTTCTAGAATTTTACAACCCTTTAAGTTCATTAGGTATGTCGGTTCTTTTAAATAAACAGTATTTCAATCTATGTAGAATCTAATTTGTGTTCATCTCTTTTTTTTTATTTTTGAAGTTACCATTTTTACACATGGTGTATAACGCGAACCCGTGGATTTCAATCTTGCTTTTTTTTGTGTTAAAGGTGCACCTTATAAGCCGAATTTTACGTTATACATATTTTTGAGATAAAAATGAAAAGTAAATTTGCTGATCAAAGAATAGATGCCTAATGAAAAATAAGCACATTTTTGTTTACGCTGAAAGAACAAAATATCGATTTTTAATACTATTTTATGTGAAAAAGGGAAATTAAATTTTTCTATGCGATTTTTAAGGCAGCGTGATTTTGTGAATAGAAATAGTTAAATTCTTCAGCAACCATAATTTCTCGTTCCTTATTAACCTTTAATTTCTGATTGTAAATTAATGTTTGTTGTGGTTACAGTTATCCACATAAGTACTAATAAAGGAATAAATAAATATTTAAAAAATCCAAATAATCAATTTACACTTCAAAACTATGAGTTGCGTCAAAGTTAAAAGTCATGATATATAGTCTACGACCCGATAAATTATGGAATCAAGAGAAATACAATTATCGTATAGCAAAGCATAGATTTCAAAAATAAAACTTACATATATTGTGCTGTTTTAAAATAATAATTTTTATCTTCAGTTTGATGCATTAGTTTTCCATTAGAGGAAACTCCTTTGAAAATATTCAGTAAATGTGATCATCTAAATGTATATTTTTCATGAAACAAATAAAAAAATAGAATTTGAATTCCCTTAGCAATAATAAAGATTAATTTCTTGGTTACAGCCAATAAATGAAAATTAATTTCAAAGTTTATTACTCAAATATTAATAATTCATGAATTAATTAGTAGAAAAATTGAGCACTAATAAGTTCATAGAATTGGATGTCAGATTAATTATATTACTTTGTTAATTTGCAGATCACGTTCTGATTTACAGCAGAAATTTATATTTATTTTTGTTTAAATGTTTCTTCCATTCTTCTTTTCAAAAGTCCTGCTTAAATCACCAAACAATTTTATTTTATTGACATTCACTATTTCCATTTCAAAAACATGCACCCTGAATTCCAAACATTATATTTCTTGCTTGTTTTAAATTATTCACATTTCGGTGGAAAATAAATTTTATTTAGTTTGTTTACGTTTTCGGTTATTTTCAAGGGACGTCAAAACCATTTATTTTTCTCACAGATGATTGGAATCTCCAAGTACCAATATCTTTGAGTTATCCAATGCGAAGCTTAATTTATGCCGCTCTTCAAAACGCAAAGAGAAAGCTAGGAAATAATGCAAAATAAAATAAAAAATAGTTCACCAGCGGATTCTTTACAGAAACGGATTATAAATACGAAATGGAATTAGAAACTCTGAGGAAAAATCTAAAAATAAAAGAAAAAATGAATCGAAATGAATCTTGGGACTTAAAACGTTATTCAATTTTGTTAAAACGAACTTCGTCTTTTCCTTTTCAAGAATTTCAATTTATGCTTTCTGTTCAATAATGTGAAGAGAGTTTGGCTTAAAGGTAACTCTCTGCATGAGAAAAAAGGAATAATAACAATTTCCAGACGTCAGTGTTTGCATAAAGATGAATTTCGCTTCATTTCATGTACTTTAGAAACTTAAAGTTCATCAATGGACTTTACTTTTCAAATTTCTGAAAGGTATCTGTTTACCTTTTTAAATGACTGCTTCGAAATTTTATTTCATTTCATTTCGTTTTTAGAAAAGGCTCCTTCCTAATAGACAGCAAATATATTTACATTTCAACCTTTACCTGGCATGACTTTTTTAAGTTGCTCTGATGCAATTATACTTTTATTAAAACGACTTTTGAATGAATCAAAACTTAAATATTGGGAACAAAATATCACAAACTTTATAGTAATTTAATCAAATGTGAAATATGATTTCTATCGTATTTTTATATCTACAAGAAGTGTCACGCACCAATTCAAGTTACTTGAAGTATCTTAGTATCATACATGTTACAAACAAAATATATAAAATACATACTGAATTAAGTATTGTATTAAATTTAAATCAAATTATGTGGTAAAAGATTGGCATAATAAATCATGTGAGTGAATTTAGCTTGTGTGATGTGTGTTTTAGGCATTCATACTCAATTTAACTTTCATTTGAATTATTTTAAATATATATATATATATATATATATATATTATATTGCATTTCTTCGATAATGTTTACATATATATTAATCTTCAGATGAATAACTTGTCATTCATTTGCTTTTAAAGTTTTTTTATTGTGATCTTTTTTCAGATATTTGTGCATATTAGCTTAAAAAACCGTAAAGGAAGGAGTTTAAACAGACCAATCCAAATTAAATACCGTACACTGAATCATAAGACAAAATTATCTTTTGACTTGCTGGGTTAGTGCACCGATGGTGTGCTGGCGCTCTATTTAAGAATATGTTCCCTGATGAAGCTTTTTAATATATTTGATTTTTTTCTCTCTCTTTATATATGTGTGCGTGTGTAAGAATTATTCATTTAAATTTTACTTCAAAGAATTTACTGTAATTTAAGATAGTCTGGAACCCTCCATGACATTACGTGATAATTAATTATTTTAGATTACCCCCTCTCCCTAACAGGAAAAATCATTTTAACCAAAGCATTATTTCCTAAAAATTTCCAATGTGTTCGCAAATGAAGTGTAGAATTAAATGAAAAAAAAAACATCTACAACAAGCAGATAAAATAACGTTTGATCCTAGAGTAAATATGACGCACACACACACATACGCACACACCTGCGTGCGTATGTGTGTTTACCAGCTCATTTGTCAATGAGTTAAGCTAAGAAACACTGCTCACTTGCCTATATATAGAGTACAGTGTGAATTAATTGAGACAAAAATCGTTTTTAAGAAAATTGTTTCTTTCTCGGGAATTTTCTGCCTCAAACAGGTTTAAGCTTCATTTTCTTACAATGCGCGACTGACCTTGACTAGTCACCGGTTTGACCCCATGATCATGACAAGTTGTAAACTTTTCCCTTCAGTTGCTGTAAGAAATGGTTGCTTGTGTGTGAATAGTTTCCTTCTGACGTGTTTTTAAAAAATGCATATCACTGCCAGGAAAAAAGACTAGAACTGTTATTCTTAGTGAGCATACGTCTATGACATTGAGGGACATTTCTACAGCAGCTGGAAAATCCAGTGTTTTTAGGATTTTAGGTAGAAAAAAAATTTGGGGATAGTGGTCTTCAAACTGAAAGAGTAAATGCAGAAGCAAACGCAAGATTCCATCTCTAACAGACAAATTTATTGTACGAAATAGTGCAATGCATCCTTACAAAACAAGTAGAGATCTTCATAGAGATTTATTGGCTAATGGTGTGAGCTTGGATTCATCGATATTTCGAAGAAGGTTGTTGAAGTTGGGAGATTTACAAGAAAATCAATCGAAAAACAATTAACATCTAGTACGAAGAAACAAACGTTTGGATTGGGTCATGAAATATATCATTCCTGAATTGCAGAAGATTGGAATAAGGTCGTATTTAGTGATGAAACTTAGTTTCTTGTGCAAGCGTTTCGACCAAGACTTGTTAGATGAAGCGATGAAGAACCCATCAGAGAACAACATCTTATTCAAAGAGTTAAGCATCTTCAGAAAAAGATTTTTGGGTTTATCTTACTTCTGGAGGACCTGGCAGCTTAGTACGAGTTGAAGGGATGATGAACTATAAAGAATACATTTCTATAATAAAAAGTAAAATTGTACTTATGATGCAAACTTTCGCTGGTGGTGTTGGTATCTTGTAACAAGATCTTGCTCCATGACATTCTAAATAATCTTACAAAGATGTTTTTTCAAAAACAGAAAAAAACGCTTTTGCATTTGTTTGGTAGTTCTCCTGATGTAACCCCATCGAAAATGTATGGAGCATTGTAAAGAGACATGTAAGTGAAATGAACTACTATACAAAGAAAACAGTGACTGAGAATGCTGTAAAAGTTTGGTTTCGTGTTGATGTAATCAAAATGTTTTGTTCTAATTTAGTGGAACCCTTGCCAAACCGTGTAAAATATCTCATTTAAAACAAAGGAGGACATATTTCGCAAGAGAATGCTATATCATGCATGTAAGTTAACCTATATTAATTAAACATTTGTGAAATTTTTGGGTTTTTCCCAATTAATTCGCACAGTACTGTAAACTCTGTATTTCGAAATTGTTTAAATAACCAAAAAATGCAGTTTAATTATTTATTTTAATCTATAACATTTATTTATTATTTTATTGATAAATTTCGTGAAAACTTGACACATAAACGATATTGTCAATACTATATAGTAGTATTTGAAAAAATCGCAAGCATCAATTTATTGAATTGAAATCATTAACTTGCTAACAGTTGAAAAATAAGAAACAGAAACATGATACAATAGTTATTTATTTACTTAATAATATCTTAACACTCCTAATTTATAATTTTTGTACGGGGGATAATATATTTAAAATCTGAAAAAAGGATTTATTCATGGTGAGGAAGAAAATTTTTTTTACAAATAATAAGATCTTAGTTTTATAAAAATATTATTTCACTTTATGATATTTTTTAAAATAATTGCTTTTCCAGAAATTAAAAATAAATAAATATACACCAGTTAATTTAAAAGGACTTGAATTTTGCCGTTTAAATATTACATTATGAATTTTAAATGGAAATAGAAACAGTGAACTGAATGTGGTAATTATATTTGTGCAGACAAGTATATTATATATAAAAATACCCTCAAAGGGAAATTCAGAATTAAGAAAATGCCAAGATTGTGGAAAAATCCTAGACGGATTTTAAGCAGAAATTACAGTTAAATTCTTTTCTAACATATGTAACGAGGAGCAATGTCCAATTTAAATACTGACTTGTTTAAAACATATTCACCTTGCTTTTCGCTTGATATTGTTCTATAACATGAGAAATACATTTTCTTTCTTTTATATCGCGAAACTTATACTGAAAAATGACTTGACTTGTTTTATTTTAAATATGAATACTTAAATACTCATTCTATTTCTGAGAAATTATGAAAAGAATCAGCATTTAAAAATAACGAATTCTAAAAAATGTTTTTACATACATCCCTCGGGGGAGCCTGTAACCCCTAGAGGGCTCGTTCCCAGGTGGCGGATAGAGGAACGCCTCCATTGGTTTCCAGTGGGTGGTAGAGAAGGGAAATAAAATACCTTCCGTGGACCAATAGATAGAAGTCCAACCTCCAGGAGGGTATGGCACATTTTTTTTTCTATGAATAGTGCTATATTGAGTAATACAGATAATAATACCACGATCGGGGTAGCCGACGCGTCACGGGTTGAAGTCCGGGCACATGGCGAGAAGTATGCTACGAGGACCCTAAACATTTTACAGTTGAATATTAAAGATGCCCAGAGAAAAGTTGAGGACCTCACTGAGATCCTCAACGTAAATAAGGTACATATTGCGTGTCTACAAGAGACAAAGCTTAACACAAATCTGAAGCTAAAAATCAAAGGCTTTACTACTCTGCGAAAAGACAAAAAAGACCGGCCAATGGGAGGCCTTGCTTTCCTTGTTAAATAAGCAAACATAAAATTTAGAGAAATCCCACTGCCACCAACTACAGATTACGATGAGAACAGCACGGAAGTACAAGCAATAACTGTACTCCTGCCGCAGCAGGAAGTAACAATCATTAATGCCTACCATCGAGACAACTCTGATATCAACTTAGATCTACTTAACACGCTTTTGGACACAAAAATTCTTTTAGGTGACCTAAATGCCAAGAGCCCATCTTGGGGGTCCCGGACCCTAGACTTGAAAGGCTCACAGATTGAAGACCTGCTCTGGGACAACAACCCCAAATCTAAATGACAAGAGAAGGACCTACCTCTCCAAAACCAACGGCACAACATCACCTCTTGACATCACGACCATTAACCACCAAACAGCAAGTCAAGCGACATGGAAGATTCTAAAATGTGCTATTAGCGATCATTTCCCTATTATAACTTCGATAAACCAAAGAGTGGATGGCACCATCCAAAGCAAAAATCCTGGATCTTTCGGAAAGCAAACTGGGGAAAATTCACCTCTGAACTTGAAACGCTCTTCTCCCTTTCTTCGCCACACACCCTCGACGAGATACTACAGTCTTTTGCTTCACATATTAATGCAGCTGCAAAACGTTCTATCCCTAGGGTCAAAAGAAGAGATGACTGGGTCCCGTTTTGGAAAGACACCAACATAGAGAACTTAATTAACGAACGTGACAAACTAAGTACTGAACTTCAGAAGAAGAATACGGAAACAAACAGAATAAGATTCACGAACCTTTGTCACGAAGTTGAAGAGGTGATTTCCTCCTGTAAGAGTAAAAAATGGACTGAATTCTACGAAACTTTAGATCCCCAAAAGATATCTCAGCATTGGAAAGTCATCAAAACTCTTAATAATCAATCAACACACCAAAAAGCAGACCTTCTTACTAAAATCATATCATCCTCTGGAAGAGATGCAGCCACAAATAAGGAAACTGTTTCCCTACTAGCAAAACACTTTGAAAACAAAAGCAAGCTAACCTTCAACGCAAATGACAGGAAACTACTGCGTACCTACAGGAAAACCATTCAAGACTCAAAAGATATAACCATAAAAATATCTTCACAATACCATTCTCAATGGAAGAGCTAGAAGCTGCCATTGCTAAATTGAATCCTGGCAAAGCCCCTGGCCCGGATGTTATTTTTGGCCGCATGATCCAACACTTTGGAAATCTTGCAAAAAAAGAACGATTGTAAATTTTTAAACTTTCTTGGGCTACTGGCAAACTGCCCAAAATCTGGAAACTTTCCACCTTCATTCCAATTCTGAAACCAAAAAAGAATGCTTCAGAGTGCAAAAACTATATAGGCCAATTTCCCTCACCAGCACCCTCTGCAAGTTCATGGAAAGGGGAATCTACTGTAGACTTATGGATTGGCTCATCGAAAACAAAAAACTTCACTTCTATCAAACAGCTTTCCGAACCCATCATAGTACTACCGACCAGCTCTTTTACCTGGGCCAGTCGATAATTGATGGTTTTCAAGAAAAGCCTCACAAAAAACCTTTAGCAGTATTTTTGGACATCTCAGCAGCATTTGATAGAGTGTGGCGTCAAAAACTGGTCCATACTATCCAAGGCACCGGGATTAATGGCAAAGCGTTATTGTGGATAAATGATTTTCTCAGAGGAAGAAGATTTTCTGCTAGATTTAACGGGGAACTTTCGGAATCTCGCAGAATGTGGGCTGGAGTTCCACAAGGCTCTGTCTTAGGCCCCTTGCTCTTTCTCATCTTTATGAACACCATTCACCATCATATCCATCCAGACACAAAAATCGCCTGCTACGCTGACGATATTGCTGTATAGTACTCACACACAATGACATTTCAGAATCGGAAAGGTCCTAAACACAACACTGAAAGGTATTGCTGCATGGGCTGAGAATCTTAATATTAACCATCAACGCAGACAAAACAAACTACTGCATCTTCTCTACCGATAGACGACACAAAATCAGTTTTAATGCTAATATCAAAACACAGAACTCTCCAATAAAAAAAGTCAACCTACCTACCTATCTTGGAGTAACCTTAGATCCCGAACTCCGCTTTTCAAAGCACATCGAACAAACTGCCAACAAAGCTCTTGGAAAACTGAATATTCTTCGAAAACTAAGCGGAACTTTTTGGATGTCAAGACCTCAAACCTTAAAAAGCACTTTCTGCACTCTTATCAGACCGGTTTTAGAATATGCGACCCCAATTTGGACTCCGGCCTCTATTTCTGTTTAGCGGAAACTTGATTCTATACAACACAAAGCTGCCAAAATTATTATTGAAGCAGTGTCATCAACCAATAATGAAAAGGCCGAACAAGAATGCGGCGTGCCCCCGCTAGAAAGTAGGCGCAACTTTGCCACTATCAAGTTCACTAATAAACTACGCTCATTTGATTTGGACCATATCTCTAGAAGAGTTTTTGATAAGTGGAAGCATTCTACAAGGCTCAAAAGATCTTCGACTCTGCAACTTGATAGGGAAATCAGAAAAGAACTCAGTTTGGAACATTCCTCCTTATAGCATCAGGAGGCCCTCATTCCAAAAAACCCACCAAAGAACACCTGTTTCGATTTGGAATTGTTGCGGCCATGTTCAAAAAAAGAAGACCCTGCAATTCTCAGACAAAAAGGAGTTGAAACGATAGACATACTCTCTCAAGATAACTTTGCAATCGCCTACACCGATGGTTCCTCAGACAGATCCCTCAGCAATGGATATCCCGGAATCCTCCTCCTCCTCCCAGATGGTAATAACTACAAACACAAAATTAACACAGGCATAATCGCCTCAAACTTCACAAGTGAACTCATGGCGATTAGAGAGGTCCTTATATTACACTGGTGAGCAAAAATTAAGGACGAAATCGAAAAAATAGCATATCAGCTGAATGAAGAGACAGAGAGGACAGAAAGACCAATCAGGAGATTAAGTAAGGTGATGTACGGTAGCACATGCGCAGATATGCAGGTAGACGTAATGGGGGAGTGTCTGAGTAGTATAAAGCATGTTGTCGGTGTAAGATCAGTATTTCTGGCAAAGAGATTGCACGCCGTATAGCAGTTAAAATCACACCGAGTTGTTGCCTCAGCGATAAATGACGAATAATCAATCTGTTAGACGACATCTGGATGCTTTTACCCGAGGTCGAATCATTGGGAAGTTGGAGGAAGGCCGCAGTGTGACAAGTGTGGCTGCAGAGTTCGGAATTGCTCACAGCATCGTTTCACGACTTTGGAGACAATTTCAAACTACAGGAACAGCTATTCGGGGGTTCAATAGTGGTCGTCCACGAGGTACCACACCCGCAGATGACCGGTATATTCTCTTACAGGCCAGAAGAAACAGGCGGCAGACTGCGGGAAAAATCGCTAGACACACGACACAAACGACTGGACGACCGATATCGCGTTTTACCGTGGCCAGAAGACTGCACGGTGGTGGTCTGTTTGCACAACGCCCGGTACGGTGTATACCTTTAACGCCTGCCCATCGGAGAAGGCGTTCTCTGTGGTGCCGGGAACACCGGAATTGGAGAGACTATGAATGGGGACGAATACTCTTTACAGATGAGAGCTGATTCAGTTTGAGTAGCGATTCTCCTCGCATACTCATCTGGAGAGAGCGGGGAAGCCGCAATCATCCCTCCAACATCATTGAAAGGGACAGGTATGAAGGTCGCGGTGTTCTCGTTTGGGGAGTCATCATGCTTGGTAGTCGTACAGACCTTCACATCTTCGACGCAGGTTCAGTCAACGGGACCCATTATTGAAACGATATTCTTCTTCCATATGTGCGTCTTTTTAGAGGCGCTATGGGTCGGAAGTTCCTTTTCATGGACGAAAATGCACCATGTCATCGCACAGTAGCTGCAGAACAGCTCTTAGAGAGTGAGTATATTGAACGTATGGATTGGCTGGCACGATCTCCGGATCTCAATCCCATAGAGCATGTATGGGATTTTCTAGGCAGACGCTTAGCAGCTCGTACCTTACCACCAGTAACGATTCGGGAGCTTCGATTAGCGCTGCAAGACGAATGGGCAGCAATGCCTCAACAACTCATTGACACCCTCATTCTCAGCATGGGCAGACGCTGTGAATCCTGCCTAGCAGTCAGGGGAGATCATATCCCCAACTAAAGACCGGATGTTTCTTTCTGGACACCCATCACAGGGATGTTTCGGCCTTCAGTCGCATTGCGCTCCATGCTACTTTTTCAATCAAGCTTCTTTTTATCCCTCTGATTTCTCTTTTAGTAAGTGTTGCTTACATTACACATGTCCTTACGTATAGGGGATCTTACGGTATTAAATGTGTTGATTTGGAAAGATTTTGTACAAAGTTAAATTGAAAAAAACGTCTCGTCCTTAATTTCTGCACACCAGTGTATACCAACAAGACCCACATGTTACTAATTCTACAGAAGGATTAGTAATCTTTTCAGATTCTAAATCAGCTATAGAAGCCATAAGAAACGGAGAGACCAACATCTCTTGTGATATTATTACCCTTCTAGAACAGCTGCACAGCAAAAGAAAATCCTGTATCCTGCAATTGGTACCCGCACATGTCAACATTGATGGTAATGAACGTGCAGATATATATATATATATATATATATATATATAAATATAAAATATAAAAAAAAACTATATATAAAACTATATATATTGGCATATAAAAAAACTATAAATGTTTTAAAAAATACAAAAAAATGTGTGAATTGTTTTGATAATCAGAATTTTTTTGCTTTCCCTTCTGTATCTAAACATTGTCGTGTTAGAATTTTTAAAACTCGTATTTTTTGGAACTCTAAATATAAGAATTTAGCTCGTACAACAAAACGAAATATTCATTTTTTGATATTATAGATGAAAATCAAAGAGATAATGATTTTGGTAACATATTAGAAACTCGGTTTTTCAGAGATATTCATGCTTTAAAACTAAAATTTATATCTTGCACTGATAAAAGATGCAAGGCGTGTGGCATGATGAGTGGGGAACAGTTGGATATGGATGCAGGTTATATATTTTGTAAGACTTTTAACTGTGTTTACAAAATGACATGCAACATATGTAAATTTGCTTACATAGGTCAAACCTCTAACACTATCAGTATTAGATTGAACCAACATAGGTCTGATACAAGGAAATTTGATTGCAACAAAAACCAGGCTAAGATTGAGATAGGACACTTTCATAAACATGGATTCAATAACATAACTGTACATATACTTAGAATAGTGCCAAATATTAAACAAAGATTATGGTTCGAAAACTTTTTTATAGTTTCATTTAGATCATATTATCCTTATGGTTTGAATGTTATATGGAAAGGTATAAGTGTCTTATTAACTTTTAAACAAAAATCCGAGAATTCATTATATCTTCCGAATTTTAATAAATTTATTGATAATAGTAATAATATTCGTTTAGCGAGAATTTCAAAAGCTAAACGCAGAGAAAGAGTTACTAGAGACATGTCAACCCTCAAGAATTCTATGTTAGAATTAGCTGCTAAATTTGATGATATCTACAACACAGGCTTAATTAAATCGTTTATGTTTGGCTTGAATAAAACTGAAATTAAAACTATGACAGATATTTTAAGCAGATATAAATTTCGAGATTCTCATGGTATGCATATGATTCGAGACCTTAATAACTATTTAGTACAAAAAATGAATATTAAATTAGATGCAAGTGAAAATTACTCTACAGAATATTGTACATTATTATATATTTATGAATAAATCCTTTAACAAAATTAATTTTTCAAGTATATTTCAAAAATATAAATCCTTTTTTCCTATTAAAAATATTATTATTAAAAAGGCTTTCAAATACAACAAGAAATTTGGTAGATTTATATTTAATTATAATCAAATCTCGGAGCTCCTAAGTTCTGAATCATGTAGATGCAATCTATATCCAGACTATATTGATGATTATCATCAGCACGTTGTCACAGGAGACCTTAGCATCGTGAAAGATGATTTGTTAAGAAATTTTTTGGAAAAAGGTACCAGTTTTAGACTGATGATCACAAAAAATAAATCTAACGTTATTAAACAAATCATAAAAGATTTAGATAAATTCTACCTTAAAATGGCAATTAAATACGGAATGCCGATTGAAGCATTCAATCAATTTAGATCTTATGTAGCAACAGAAATTCGGGAATTAGATTTTACTGTTGAAAATGAAATTATGTATAAAGATCTTAAATCATCAATAGTAAATATCCAAAATGACTTCGTTATTACATATGTTGATAAGGTCTCTGCTAATTATGCCATAATTTGTAAATATTTTTACAGTAAAATATTAAGTAACCACATTTTAAATAATAATTCATTTCAAAAATCAATTCACAATAATAGAGAAGATGATAATCGTCTTTTAGCTTTGAACAAAAGACTGAATATTCATCTAAATAATATTAAATATCCAATTATTTTTTTAACACCAAAATTTCATAAAAGCCCTATAAAATTCCGTAGTAGCACTAATGGATACAATACATATATCACGAAGTCTGGGAAGATCTTGCAATCTCTTCTTCAAAATCTAATTGATAATTTACAAAACACGGCAATTATTAAAAATAGTTTAGAGATTGCTAGAGTTACTAAGGATATGTTGATTTTTTCTATGCATGGTTTTGATTTCGAAGACTTTTTTAATTCTATAGATATTGACGATATGATTAAGGTTATTCAGTTAATTTATGATAAATATGAATTATATACTTCAATGAAAAAAGAAAAATTTGATATTCTTGTTAACCTCATTTTAAAAGTAAATTTCATTACATTTGATCATAATCTATATAAACAGATCAAAGGATTACCTAAGGGTGGTCCAGCTAGTAATTGTTTAGCAAACCTATATTTACATTTTTTTTGAAATAGATCATGTTATAAATGATTCTTACTTAATTTATCGTTATATAGATGATATAATAATTTTTGGTAAAAATAGTGAATACAAACCAAATATTACATTCTACCCTGATTATCTCAAGCTCCTTAAAACTAACTTCAACTCTAATAGGGTGGAATTCTTGGATTTAGACTTGCATCTTATTAACAATAATGTAGTCAGTAACATTTTTGACAAAAGAGATTCGTTTAAGTTCCATATAATTAAAATTCCCGTATGGAACAGTAATTTTCATATATCAATTTACAGAAATATCATTTTGAATTTTTTATTTAGAAATGATAACTTAACTACCCACAAAATAGATAAATACAATAATATAAAAATTTTTTTTTCAATGTTGTTTAGATCATGAATACCCTTTTAATTTCTTGAGATCTTATATTCATCACAATTACATTAACCGTCTTGCTACTTCGAATTCCAAATCCACCACACAACAATAGGTTTTCAAAGTCAGCATGTTAGTGGTCTTGCTGTGAAGATTATATCATAACACTCTCATATCACAGTTTACATTTTTTCTCCACACACATCTTAAACATCTTACACATTGTTGACAACCAACCAAATTAGAGCCTAGCAAATTTACATTTTTGACAATCAACCAATTCAAATTTTACCATATTTGATTGTCGTCATTTTATACTTGTCTTTGCTGGCTGGTTTAAAAGTCAGCTCAAAAGATGTGTTTATGTTTTTTCGATTTTTTTTAACTTGGTGAATAATTGACTTTCATTAATGGCAAGATGCTTGTTTCTCTTCGTAAAAGCTTTGTGAGTAAAGAAATTTTGTTAAATTATTTTTTGAAAGATACTTTTCTTATGTAATTTTTCTAGTATTTTTCTACTTTTCTTACATAATTATTTTGTGATTTTGTGATTTTTCTGCATTAAGAGTTTTGGAGAGTTTGTTACATAATAGTAGGGATTGGTTTTATCATGCTCTCTGAGTTATACTTTCTCTGAAGTTTTGTATATTTTATTTGGTTTTCCTATCGAGTTGCAAAGGGGGAAGGTTGGCGCCTTCAAACTAGTTTAACCCCACTTATTCGGTCCTAAGTCCGAAATTGCTTTCTGACTCGCTAGGTTCTTCTTTTTTGTAGTTCTTTTATTTCTCTATAATTTTGTTCTTCATGTTCAGCTTTCATATTTTTATTTCGTTATTTCTTGTTATGTTCTTTATTATTTCTTGTTTTTGATAAATAATACATATTTCTTTTATATATATATATATATATATATATATATATATATATATATATATATATATATATATATATATATATATATATATATATACATATATATATATATATAGCCTCGCCAAAGAAGCCAGATACATCGATCATAAGTGCACCAGCATCACACTTGATGATGCTAACACAGTAGCCAAACATAGAATTATGAATCATGCTTTTAAAAAACCCCTAGTTACTGAATTTGACTGTCCCCGAATTATAACATCCACAATTGCCAGATTGAGAACTGAACACCTTAAGGGCATGAAGATTCACCCAGACAAGACAAGATCATATGTTCAATGCAAACACTGCCCAGATCTTCAACTTACGCCCAATCACATCTTGGAATGCGCAACCGTCTCAAGAAAATTACTAAAAATGGGAATGGTCCCTCTGAGGGACTCTTTGCGGGAACTCCTGTACAGCCCTGTTGCTCCCAGAATAGCAGAGGCAATGATCAAGATTTTCGATGGAATTTAGTGATATCTACTGCATTTATTCATGGACAAGAGAACAACAACATACATATTATTTTTTTTTTAAAAAAAAATATTTTGTTCTTGAACCATTCGCAAGCACAAAATCTGATAATAGCTGGGAATTTTGAAATCATACATGTAAATGGTAAGAAAAGTAATAGAGGAAATGTGATGGAAGAAAACTAAAATCGTAAAATGATTTTAAAGAAGGGACAAAAGAAACTAACAAGGATACTGCTGCAATCTAAGACGGTGTTTTCTCAGTGGAGGAAAACTATTAATTTTCACACTTTTATTCTTTTGAATTTGTTAACCGCTATTAAAATTCATAAATAAAACATAGCGACTAATGTTTTCAAAAACATAATAAATAAACTTTAAAATAATAAAAGGAGAATAATGTATTTATTTTTTTGTTTCTGACATACTAGAAACGAAAATAACAAAATAAGTTTTTATTACTTTGTTTCCTACTAATTTTAGTTTTTGCACACTCACACGTACACATACACCCATATATGTGTAATATTCCAGATTTTTTAATATAAGCTAGAAATGTATGCAGTTGATGAATTAATATTTAAATTTTCGATGTGTATGTTTTTTCCTCTATCGCTTTCCTGAAGCAAATGTGACTATATCATTATCTAAATAATATTAATTCCATAAAATTGCTTATATGATCCTCTTACGAGTAGCATGGTACGCAATGAAGATTTTAAAAGAAATTTTAGATGTAATGAGGATCTTAGAGATTTACTGAAATAAACATTTTAATAACTTATTCCAATATGAAATTTTGAATAAATGTTTAATAATCTCAACTAAATAATCAGCAAATATTTTTCTTTAAAATTGTAATGTAAATTAGTCTTACTCTCTCAGTTGACTAAAATTAGACATGAAATATTTGGAATAGAGTAAAATAAAACTGGATCTTGAGTTTAATTACTCGATATTCTATTTGCAGCATTTACTTATTATTTGATTTAAAATGTTCTAGATATTGTTACTGTTATTGTTATTATTGTAACAACACATTGAAGCACTTCATTTAGTTACATTATAACTATCATCTCAATATGAAAGTTATCATTATTATCATGTATTAACAATGAGTATATTCGATTTCAAAATAAATATATATTTATTATTATTGAACTAAATGCACTTAGTATTACTAAATCACTTAAAATTTCAGCCCAAATTTTGTTCTATTTTTCTATTTTTAATATCAGATAAGACTTATTAAACATTTATTTTCCAATTAATTGAAATAAGTCTTAAAATATAGAGCATAAAAGTAAATTAAACAAAAATCAGTCTCTTACTGTTCCATTTCATTTTAAACCTTATTGTGATGAAACATTATTTTAGCAATGATGAATGACGCGTTTGAACAAAATCATAAATGACAGTTATTAAATGTCACATTACAGGGGATGGCGCATCTTCATTTTATGAATCGTTTACAAGACTCATCGTGATCTTATTGATCCTTCCGTGATTTCATATTTACTTGATTTGTAAAAGACTTTCTGAAATTAAAGTTGGTAGGTAAAACGTTGAAAACACATAAAAAGTCTCTTAATTTTAGAAAGGTGCTGCAACATATACAGAAAATACTGTATTGAATATTTCCGATATTTTCTTAAATTTATCATGAAATAATTTAATGAGTTTTTTCTCTTCTGGATAAAGAGTTCTGCCACTATATTTCTCTGTTTTCAATTTTCATAGAAATGTCAAATTGCGACTGATGCTATATTATCGTATGCTGTTACAAAATTTTCCCAAATGCATGAGTGTTTCATTCCCTTTTTGATAGCAAAAACTTAAAATAACGCGCGTACGTGCGAATGACATATACTAAATATATCTTTTAAAATACTGTACGAAATATGCATGAATTAACAGTTGCATGAAAATGAACAATCAATTATAATATGTATTCTTAATTTCTTTAACCCTCTAAGTGGATACCTTCCTCCTGAAAAGTTATTCCGAAAGCGTTTTACTCTTATTTTGTTATTCCCTTCAAAAATGCAACATACTTCAACTCTTTCCCCCTTTTAGAACTTGGGAGGTCGAACGGGGACAATTTTATGACCTAGTTTGGTTCCTTTATCAAGTAAGAACCAAGAGATCAATCGTTTACAGCTAGCTGTTAAGTTGCCTTGGGCAATCTTGTATGAAAATCGTAGTTCTACTCTGTCGTTTCCCCCATAGATTCAGTCACAGTAAAATTAAAACAAAATGCAGGGTAAAAAAAAACATGAAATAAATGGCGTGTTAAAAGTTGAAAAATAGTTATATTTT
The DNA here is from genome assembly GCA_019973935.1 of Trichonephila clavipes. NCBI lineage: Eukaryota > Metazoa > Arthropoda > Arachnida > Araneae > Nephilidae > Trichonephila > Trichonephila clavipes. The sequence goes on from BMAU01020928.1 coordinate 390,478, forward strand.
CTTCAAACAAAATTTATTTTTCTGTCATTTTTTAAAAATTAAAAAAAATATTTTGGTATTGCGATTTGAACCAGAAAAAAGCATCCTGTATTCATTTTTGAATATGAGAGTAAGAAAACGCGCTCACTTTCCTGTTTTTAAAAAAAGTTATGAGGTAAAAAGAGTAAAGGCCCTATCTTTTTTTTAAACATTAAGACAATAAATGGTTTATATTTATGAAAAATAAACCAGATCTTTCTCAATTCAATTATATTTTTAATTTAGAATAACTTAAAAAATGATTTCAATACTTTTAATTCATTTACATTTAAATCATATAAATGATATTTTTATGTTAACTGAATATTTTTCGGAAAAAATCTAAATTTTCATTCCTAGTGCTCTCCTTTTCGAACTACTTGTATTAAATAAAAATATCTTTTCTACATCGGCATTTGTGATGGACATAGCACACATTCAGTCAATAATTTTTAATTTTAATGGGGGATATACTTTTTAAATGCGCATGACAGTACTTCTAACCATTTTCTACTCAAATTAAATTTCTTATCTTTCTGTTTCCTTTATTACAAGGAAAAATGTCACACATCGATAACTACATTTTCACACAATTCAGTCATTTCAAATTCTATTGAAAGAACAATTCTCTCTAATTAATTTTCTCTTTCAAAACAGTACACTTAAAACAATTTTGTTCAGTGAAGTTAACCGACAGTTCCACAATGTATTCATACCAAATTTTAAAAACAAATTTAACACTTGGAAATGTATCCTGTATTAAATTTTTCAGTATACCTAAATAATTCCTGCTATAGAGAAGATATATTATGAGAGATGTGGTGTGGTTGTGAAAGAATGTTTTCGTACGTGTAGACTATTTTTGAAAATTTAAATATCACTGAAGCTGATCATATAACTGCAAATGAGCCTCTTTTTAATGTGTGCTGGTATCAAAGTAAAACACTTTACAATATTAAACAACTATGGGTTTATACTCAATATCAAACTATTCGCAAAATGGCTTACAACTTCTATTTAAATTTTAAAGAAACTGAAATATAAAAAATATCTTACTGCAGTCAAAAATATTCATAATATGTAAGTATCCTATTTCCCCACTTATTTCTGTACATTTTAAAAACTGTAGCTGAATGCAATTTTTATATTTATAAACGAGGCATAACAACTCACACAGTCGTAAAAATGTATTTATCATTTTTTAAATATACTACTATAAAACGCGTATATGGATTGTAAGATCAGTTGTAAAATCCTAAAAGCTTTTAGAGGAGCTAAAAACATGTAATTTTGGATTGATCAAATTTTTAATATAATACACAAATATACATGTTATTAAGCAAATACATTTGAAAAATCAAACTTCCTTCTGAAATAAACGTAATTGAAAGAAAAATGTTTAATTGCAAATGAGTGGAAATACATGTTTATCTAAGGGGTATCCCCAAAGTGAGGTAATCCTCAAACTTAAGACTCAAACTCAGAAGCAAAACAATCCATGAGGGCCAGGAACTACTGTGCCCATCATAATACACGTGACCATTGTACGCTGAGGTGCATGAACAGATGCCCCGATTTTGTGGTCTGTCTGAAGAGAGACCTTCAGTGTTTAAGACCCGAAGCAAGCTTGGTACTCATTTATCGACCCAATGTAGCGGGGATGAAAGGCAGAGTCGACCTTGCGCAGCCCGTTAATAGAACCCCAGACCTGTGGTGTGGAAGCCCTATACACTACCACTCGATCCTATTCGGTGAAAAATAAAATTTTATGTTAGAATCTTTTATAAATCCCTAATGAATGAGGGAGTCCAAACTTTTTTTTCATGTAAACTGTTTAGCCGGAAATGGTTAATTAAGAACATTTCACAAGTTGCATAAATTAAAATTAACCGTTATAATTTACATAAATATTTAAGGGTGGAAAAGGTGTATTTCGGCTGCACGAATTAATTTTAAAAGGAATACGGTTACGAAAAAGTAGTACAAATCTATCTAAAGTAGGGTTCGTTACCTTAGATATTGTCAAACACAACAATGTATTGGAAGCCAATTCCACATTTCGTTGTTATAAAAATGTATGGAAAATTACAAGATTTATTTTTGCATTTGTAATTTGTATATAAATAATTTTTCTTGGGAACTTTAAAAGCTAGAGCGACATCCATCAAAACCGCGGTTCTCTCTCTGTTTTTCCAGATCGCCCCTGACTAAGCCGGCTATGCCATAGTAAGTGAAAATTCCGGATTTTGTTTGTCAAGATCATTTTATGGAAGACTGCATTTTTCATATATTTTAGATGGTCGTTTTATATTTTCTACATCAATATCTTAATGTCTGAATTGAAAATTACATAAAATTCTTGACATTCGCATCAATGACCATGATAATTTTTATTATATGAATGTGTCATCAAACGATTACATGACTAATATTAACATATTATTTAAACCATTTAATTATTATTAAGTACAACATAATGCAGACAAATTTTCTGAACTTTAAAATAAATATTTCGAAAACTACTTCAGATATAATCAAAATTTTTCATTCCTACACTTTAGCTTCTCAGTTTTGCTTCTATGTAAGAATTTATTGTAATTGTATATTCATCAATTTTTTTAGTATATTTTTTGCTCTTAGCATGCAGTTTTCAATTGAATTGTATGAAATATTTGAAATATATTAAAAGATACCAAAGAAGCTATATATAATAAAATTTGAAATTTTTATTATACTCCAACAATTGCTAAAACTTATGGTAAATAATTTTTAACTGCGCGATGCATTTTTTTTTCGAAATTTCAAATGAAATTTCTAACATAAATTTTCTAGCTTTATACAGTCGATATTTCGAAAAAAATATCCAGATTTTAATTACTTATTCAGTTAGCCTTTAAAAAAGATAAATGTTGAGAGGTATTTTGTATAAATAGATATTTTTGAACAATAATTCGAATATTTTTGAATAGCTCGAATTTAAAATTGATTTTTATGTTTATTTATATGCATAAATGTCTACTGTAAATGTTTCCGTATATTTTTGATTACCCTTTATTCAAACATTCAAGTTATAAAAAAAAATGTGTGAAAATCTTCATTCATGTTGTCTTTGATGTAAACTGAAGTTCAAGCACTTATAATTCAAATACAATTCGGTGTATTTTAAAAATATATAACTCTTCACTGTACTTAAACTTCTCTGAACACTTGGGCTTTGAAATCTAAAAAAAAAAAACTAATAAATCTTAATTAGTTTTTTTTTCGTTATTATTTTTATCAAAGTGTAAGAAAATGTTTCAAATGATTTGATGAAGTTTAAATTTATTCATTTTTAGTGGATGGAAACTTGAAAAGGTTCCAAATTTTAAAGAGTTTGGTGTTTTATTAATTTTTTCGGTATCTTATAATAAAATAATCATGTTTCAAAAACTGAAAGCTTTGATTAAAATAAGAAAATTGAAGCGGAAGAATATGCTTTAAAAAAGATATAATTTGTCTAACTTTATAAATTAGAAGATTGCACTGTCATGCCCCAACTTGTTACAGTTTCTAATTAATATGAAACCAAAAGGGAATTGTAACATAATTTACTTATGCGTTGGGACTTTTCAAAACTTTTAAAATACGATGTAACAAATAAACACTTCCTGGGGTCTAAAGAAATTTCCCCTCGATTTTTTACGATTGCCTCAGGGTCAAAACACGGGGTTTCCTGCGAGCCATAAAACTTCCTATCAGTGTCCTGCTGTGTTGCTTCCACCGTCCCCAATTATCTTTCAAGATGTTAAACCTTTAAAAGGGGGGAAATATTTCAGAAAAGTGCGGTTAATCTGCTTTTGAAAACGTTACGTGTGCATTTTCGAAGCATCTTTACACTGACGGAATTTTCCGTGCTATCCTGTTAGAGGGTTAATTGATTTTTTTCTCTCACTAAGACCGAATCAAGGCTATCTTGAATGATCAACATACGTCTGACTTAACATGGTTTCGAGCTACAAAACCGATACACGATAGAGAAATACCTCACTGCATCGAGGAAAGTAGAGGCAGCCAACTAAACTAAACTCATGTTTGTGAAAATTGTAACACCATGAAGGACCTACGGGAGTGAGCTGAAATTTTTAGGAAATGTAAAGTAGGGCATGATATGCAAATGACTAGAATTGCAGACCGGTAGCGCATGCATATGCTGAGCAGCGCCCTCTGAAGGGAGGATCGAACCGAATATAAATAGACGGCTGTAGTGAGGCGTGTATGATTATCGGTGGTTATATGGTAGTGTAAACGTTAACTGAATCTTTACTATGCCTCGTCGACGAAAGGGAGTGAAATTTGAGCAAATTTCGGAGTTGGAACGAGGCAGAATCATCAGCCTTCGTGAAGCTGGATTGTCTTATCGTGCAGTAGCCGCTCGTGCGCAGCGTAACAGCAGCACAATCATGCGTGTTCGAAGCAGTGGATGGACGAGGGTCGGACAGCTCGGAAATCTGGGAGTGGACCCCGAAATGTGACGTCAGCTCGCGATGACAGATACCTGGTGCGAATGGCTCAGACGGGCCGCACAGCTTCTTTTAGACAATTGGCAGTACATTGGTCAACAGCTACAGGTGTTTCATTGTGTGATTCATCAATTCGGAGACGTCTGCTGCAGCGTGGGCTGCGCGCAAGGATTCCTTTATACAGGATTCCTCTCACGCAAAACCATCACCGCCTGCGGCTACAATGGGCCAATGTGCATAGGAGCTGGCGTGCTGATTGGCAGCAGGTCATATTTTTTGACAAATCCCGCTTCAATTTGTGGCACCATGATGGCCGAATTAGTGTCAGGCGCTATGCCGGTGAACGGCACATTCCGGAGAGCATTATCGAACGCCACAGTGGACGAACACCTGGAGTTATGGTCTGGCGTGCCATATCATATCACGGACGATCACAATTGCTACGAATTGTGGGCAATTTGAACAGTATCCGATACATAAACGCAGTTTTACAGCCCCAAGCTATTCCTTTCCTGCAAGGATTGCTAGGGGCTGTATTCCAGCATGATAATGCCCGTCCACCTGTCGCCAAGACTGTCAAATCATATCTTGATTCGCAGCAGGTACAGCTTCTTCCTTGGCCTACGTATTGTTTGGATATGTCACCGATTGAACATGTGTGGCATATCGTTGGGCGGCGTCTCGCTCATGATTTTCGTCCGGTTGCTTCGACAGACGAACTTTGGTTGCGCATACAAACAATATGGAATACTCTTCCGCATGCAGATATTCAAAATTTTTTTAACTCCATTCCACGTCGTGTAGCAGCTCTTATTGCGGCGTGTGGTGGCCACACAAAATTCTATATCTATCTCTTTTAATTGTTTGTTTGGTTTGAAAATGTAATCATTTATTTGTACCATTACCACTCAACTGTGTATTAAATTTCATTCAACTATGATGCTTCCTTCATGGTGTTGCAATTTTCACAAACAGGAGTCTATATTAAAAAAAAACGTACTCATGGATATGTACACAGTAAGAACGTATGTATTTTATAAAGTATGAATAAAGAAGGAACTGATTACAAATTAAATGCACTGAAGGGCAAAAATAAAACAAAATGGAAATGAAAAGCATGCATCAAATACAAACTGCTAATTAGCTCAAAATGAAAGGGGATCTAAAGGATCTTTAAACAAACAAAACGAGTCATTCTAGCAGAATTGGCGTTAAAAGATGAGGAACAAAAATGCAAATACACGTATTCCGAAATGAATCATTGTACATACTTTTATGCTCGGAAAATATTCATTTGTTACATGTATATAATTAAAAAATTACACAAAAAGTACCAATAAAAAAACTCAAAAGACAAGATCATGCATATGTCTTATATTAATTATGAGAGAAAAGCAAGTAAAATAAACAAACTATCGAGAGATAAGAGAGCTCAGAGAACCAAAAATGTAGAAAGGAAAAAAAGGAAATCCAAAATAAAATGCTATAGCAGACTTCAGGATATCTGTAATATAGGTTACTTAATACATTGACAATATGTTACAGACATACATAATTCATTTTATATATGTAGACAAATAGAAGTATTATGTAGCTTCTAATCTGCAATACATTAAGGCGATTGTTAGACCTAGAATGATTGTGTTGTTCATAAATGGATTTGTCCCAGCTTCTTGATGTATTTGCTGCTTTTTATTAAAATAAAAATTAATCTCCCTATAAAAGGTCTACACTATTCAAAGCTCGTTTAAATGACATTTTTAGTTAAAATTTATCTAACGAGTTTTAAGAAAAGTAGATGTATATAATTAGATATTATATATGCAAACTTATTACAATTACTATCATATAACACATTTTTATTAAATATAAAAGCTAATAACATTTCCTGTTACAAAAAAAACTTTCTATCTTTGATGAACAGCATATAATATATATTTTTAATGAATATATAAAATATAATAATGTTCACATTTTTATTAAAAAATTTTCAATCAATGTATATATTAATAAAATAGTGTCGGGCTTAAACACTTATAAACACACATATTTGAATTTTTCATATTAAAAGAAATTTTGATTAAATTTTCGACAAACAGTTGACATGAAAGATATATAAAAAATTGTGTGTAAAAAAACACATTCTGGAGAACAACAATAGTAAATGTTATCGAAAAATCTATGTAAAAGTGATTTTGCTACCAAAATGTAATAAATTTCTAAAATTAATTTAAATTTAACGAATAAAAAATAATTATATTCATTATTTTAGCATTATTTAATTTAAAATTAGTACTGGCTATAGTGACAAATAAAACATATAACTAAAACAAAGTAGGAAATTGAAATTTTTCTTACCCTATATGATCCCAAATTTTCCACAGTGCACAATAGATCAGCTTCACCTCCAAGAACTGCAGTGACGTTCGGAATACTCTGAACAAACTCAGGTTCTAGATCTGCTGCTAGAACGAAACCACGGCACTCATCAAGACAGTGAAAAAAAAGACTTAAATGAAAATTTATAAAAACAAATTAGAATACAATTACATTTTTCTAAGATAAGAACCATCAGAAAAAAATTGATCAGAAAACTTAATTATGAAAAGAGAACATAAATATTGATAAAATTATTCATGAATAATTACAAAATCGATCAAAAATGCAGAAAAAAAGTTAAATTTGCAGTCCTTTTTTATTTTAATTAATTACATTTTACTTGTTTTTACTCCCACATGTTTCACTATTTTAAGCCAGGACTATGTTCATTAGAATATTTAACAAATCCAAGCATTGTACCTCTTCTAGGGTTAATTTTAAAGAAACTTTTTTGACAAATTGGAATATTTGCAAAAATCATGAAGCTTCTGAAGTTAAATAAGAGTCCAATGTCTTGTATGGACTTAAGGATTTTAAAACTTTTTAGTCACTGTTTTTTTAAAGGATACATTTCATTTCATTTGGAAACATGAGATGTGTATCAGTGAGTCAAAAATGTGATTTCAGGATAATTATGCCTTGGTCAATTTCTCTCAAAAGTTTCAATTAAAAATAACGTCAAAAAGAAACAAATTTACCTTTAATAGCAAAGTATTATTAGTTAATTTTTAACAAGAAATGTTTGTATGAAGGGACTGGAACTTTGTATTTAGATACAATACTGTAATTCTGTAAGAAATACATAAAATGATGTTTAATAAGAATACATTTTTCCTTCAAACAACTGCTCGTAACTTTAGAGCTTTCTTTCTTCATGTGATAATAAAAATGCTATAAGAATTAAATTCGTAGTCAATCAGCGGTATTTAAATTGAAATACAAAAAAATTGTTGAGTGCTAACATTTTATTACAGAAACAAAGCATGTAAAATGAAAGTTACTCAATTATCCACTGATAACAAAACTATGAATTTTTATATCCAGTAATAAACCATTTTTAAAGCCATGTTTTTTTTAACCAGAGCAAAGCTTCGCTTGAAGGAAATCAACCTTTTAATAGTCCAGAAAATGAATTTAACATGTAAAATCTCACGATTTTATCCTTGCCGAGATGAATAAGATAAATTATGTTTATTATAACTCTAAAAGAAACAGAAATACATATAGTTAATTATACATTACAAAATAAATATATTTAACAGATAAATTGAGTTTCTAAAACATTAGAAATAAATATGCTCATAAAAATATAATATAAACCCACTTTGACTACAAGTTAACATCTAATTCGAATATTAAATTTGAAAAAGAGAAATAAATAAATAAAGTTCAGAAATCATGTTTTTTATTAAAAAGGAATTTATATATCTGGGAGAATTTAAAAACTTTTAGGTTTTATAAGAAGTGAAATATTTTTCTTGTGTGGAAATAAAACTTTATGTTACAACTACACTGAAATAATCACAGTCTAACATGTGCAACAAAACTACTCGTAAAAAACTACATGAAACACAGTATTTACAAGTATATTTGTTTATACATCGAAGCATATCAAATCGATAAATGTGTTTAGAGCTACACATTGAAATGAACTTTAAATATAAAAAGTAAATCCATGCGGATATAAAAGAAGAAAACAGATTTTTAGATACCTACATTGAAATCTTGAAAGAATAAATCACGGTATCTTAAATTCACAAAAGGAAAAAAAAACAGATGGTCAACAAAAACCTCTTACTACCCATATGTTTCCTTCAGTATATTTCTCATTGCATTTAAAAGCAAAATAAAAAATAAAATAAATAAAACTCCCCTAAAAATAGTCTAGATTTCAATAATCCTTCTCGAAAAAGAAGCAGCAGAAAACGAATTTTAATAAGGAATGGAAGACGAAGATAGAAGATTCTTTTTATTCTTCCCATCGGAACTTATATGATACAGAATTTTATCTCGTAGTTTCTCGATGGATAAAACATTATTCAGTTCGTCCACAGATACAATGTAAGACTATCTTAGTGAAAAATCTGTGCATTCCCCAAGAAAACAATTTTTCCTTGTTTTTTGGGGTTTTTTTTGTTTTACAGAGATGACATATGTATTGTATTTTCAATTATTTATTCGTTTTTAAATAAAGTAATTATTTCCCAAATCCATTTGTAATTTCTATGGATTTGTTTCGCATGTTTTAAAAACCTTTACAAGTTTAATCCACTTATCCGCTTTACACAAAAATGATAGAAAATAAATAAACAAAAATAAATATGTGGAACTAACTTTTCAGACCACACACGCATTTCATTTTTACACTTTTGTAATTGTTTTTCTTAAAGAATACTACATTTTCCAAAAGTTATTCTACAATGTTCAAAAACGTGATTTTTCAAAAGAGTGTAAATTGATAACTTTTTTTGATACTTAGTGTTAATTTAGATTAAAAAAAGATTGTTTTAGTTATAATTAAAATAGTTAAGAATATAAATATTTAAAATATTATATTAGGCTTAAAAATATACACGTTTTGTTGATTAGCTATAGATATATTCAATAACTGTTGGCAGAAAATTGCCCCATATTTAGTGCATCGCTAAAAATTATTCAACATTACTTAAACCTAAATTGAAAATTTAAACAATAGCAACCAGATAGCTTTATTAACTAAAAAAATGGTGCGTGGAACGCCACGCGGTAGAAGTGAAAATTCTTTGGCGACGTTGGAACATTGATTATTTGCTCTAATATTCCAAACTGACCGTGTATATGTCTCAATCGCCTAATTTGCATGAAAAGCGAATTGAGTCTTTCTGATACCAAATCCAAAGTAGGAAAATATGCTGGAATTTCTGGGTATACAAAACCATTATATTTTGATAAAATTGGTATACTTTTCCTACTTAAACTTTGAAGGCAATTGTAACATTCTTTAATGTCTTCTAAATTAATTTCCGGTAAAATAATTTTGTGCTCAGCAACAGGCCTTCTCAAACCATCTCTAAACCATAATATATCACAAAACAAACACCCGTGACCGAAAGGATTATAAACGCATAGCTTTTGAAAATTTTTGTGAGTATTTTTATGGGTAAGTGGATGTTAACGGCGCACTGTTCAGCCACACGAGGGCTTTTGGCGACAGACTTCGTCATTTTGAACCATGGTCAAGTGACGAGGACGTCACCTGAGCTGGCATTCCCCCTCTTCTAACTACCACAGCACACGAATGGGAGGACGTTTGAGCTCTCACCAGATTTAACGCGCATCGCTCCCCTACAAGGCGGATCTTAAGTAGTACTCGGCTCGAACCCGTGACACACCAGCCACGATCTGATACTTTAACCACTAGGCTACCATGACCACGCATTTTTATGGAAATCATAGTCTTTGGAACGTAAGAGAGAATTTATCGATTCACAGGGATCAGTTCCAACACGCACTAGACTTGTTGGGGGTTCTTTGACGGCAGAGGGTGGTTCAGAAAGTACGTATTAATCTGTGCTGTCATAAGAAGAGTCTCAATAGCATTCCCAATCCTTAAACTCGGCATTCAGAGAGTATTTTGCAATGTTTTTTTCCGTGCTCGATATTCTCTCATCTGTACTCTGATGGAGATTTGGCATTAGCACTTGATGAATTTAAACTATTTTTCTGTTTGTCATTAAACTCGACATTAAGAGAATGTTTCTCAATGTTTTTTTTTTCCGTGCTTGATATTCTCTTATGTACTCTGATCGAGATTTTGCAGTAGCACTGGATGAATTTGCTCTATTTTTCTGTTTTTTTGTCACTTTTTCGACTTTGCTTGCTATTTTCTTTCTTTCACGAAATTCATTTCGTCTTTGTGCATTTGATTCAAACATTCTGACTAGAATTAATAATAATTCAACGCAAATGAAAATTAATGAAAAAAATTAGCCACCGAACACATCGCCATGTAGCCAACAATCTAAAGAAAATTTCAAAAAGGCACCAGTCAGAGACGTGGGCAATTATGCAACTTTTTCACCGATAGGACACAAGTTACGCGGTGTCCTCCTCCCTTTCCTCTCCTCTGGCTCTCTGCTTACCATGGCAATGATTCGGGGGAGTACTTCCGTTCGTTTTTTCACTGTTACGCAAAACTGTGCACATTTCTCTTTCACTCTCGAGCCCAAAAAGTTTCACTTCAAAAATCATTTACATGCAATTTTTCGGCAATGAAGAAAGACCGCATATTACAAAATAATCTGCTTTTATAAAAATGATTTTATAATGATAATAATTTGCCTATAATACATAGCTAAGAGTTCTACACAGATCCTTAACAGGGATTTTTGTTATAATTCAGAAGTGGATTTATTCATATTTTAATATATCAGAGCAGATAATTTTAACCAAAAAACAAAAGCCTGCTATTATTGCAATTTACAATATTAATGAAAATAGTGATGATTTAAAAAAATCTAGCTTCGCGGTACTGTCTTAGCTGTATACAGGTAAAATTTTATTATTATAGAATCATTTTTTCTTAAAAGGAAAATGTTTCAAAACATATAACTTTTGTTAAAAAATTACATTTAAGTAATTTTTGGGAGTAATAACTTTAAAAAAAAATTTGTGTATTCTAATTTAGGAGACCCTAATTATCAAAAAATAATTTTATTTTCTCACTTTTCAAAACCATAGCTTTAAACGTAATTTCACAGCTTGAGTTTCGTATAACTGCTGTTGTGCAAATTATTTTTCTCAAAAAATATTAAAGACTAAGTAATTCTTACTTATTATTTTCCATTATTTCTATACTTATAAAAGATCATGAACATTAAAATATATTAAATTTCATAATATGTTGAAAAAGCTTATAACTATTTCTAAATTTCGCAGAAAAGTATTACGTAGCGAATGGCGAAGAGTAACTTTTTTTTACTGTTCGACTGAATATTTGAATAAAAAATTATTACCAGCTCTTAACATATTATTTTTTCTCATAATGTGTTAAGATGAAAATAAGTATTTCACACACATAGTTCAATAAATATTAAAAATGAACACTTGCCTTCAACATCCCCACATTGTATATATACACATGTCCATTTAACATGTAAATGTTAAAAAGATTGACAATAGAAAATTATGTCATACGTTAATGCTTACGATACTTGTATAAAATTCGTGTTGTTCAAGGAAGATGAAAATTTTATCATTTGAAGAAACATCAATTTGTGACGACATAAATATGGGTTTTATGCCATCCTAAATTTCAGTTTGAATTCAGCCAATTTAGAATTAAATAGAAGCCTTTCTAGGTTTATCTGTTACAATTCAATAACTTACATCAATGTTCACTAAAATTTATCAAAAGTATAGTGTGCAAACGATTTCAGAAACTAATGAAATATAATTTCATATATCTTAAGACTTTACGGGTTCTTGAATCACGATGCTTTTTATCCGGCACTCTAAACTTTTACAACATAGCGAACTATGAGAAAAACCTTATCATTAATTTCATCTAATGGTAGTTGTTATCCGCGCTATTCTAGAGTAAGTTAATTAGTGCGACATTCCCAGATGAAAACTTAAAAACATGAAGGATTTATTCCCAAATAATCTCCTTATATTCTTTTAATTAGGTCATCTACAAGTACCTTCGTTGCTTCCTTGATGATTAGTTCTCACTTGGTTCCATAATTATTTTTTATTATTATTGTCTTTTAGAGGGCGATAATAAGCAGCCTTAACCTACAAATTATTGACTCGGGCTTACAAGCACTAAGGCTGTCTAATCCTCAGCCCTCTAATCTCGTGTCAGTAGCGATAATGAGGGGGCTGCCATTCCTAACAAGAATAAATAAATGTCAATTACTACAATTAACGTATGCTGTGATTTATCACCTATTGTTCACGGTGTTTGCTCCAAACACTAATAAGGACTAGAAAGAAGGGGGAAACACTTTAAATGAAAGCACTAATTAACATCGTATTCTGAGTTCTGCAAATAAGCTCAGTGATAAATACAAACCTCAAGAGTATGATTTAGAAGGCGGTTTTAATTGCTTTACTTTTTTTTGGTTGGGTGGAGCAGCGATAGACTGGTATTATTCGACATTAATAAGTACAATAATCTCAAGGGCGTATGGAGTAGAACTGTATTTGTTCTTAAACGTTGAGTGTACAACAATAGAATATGATTCTATTTATCATTTTTCGTCAAAATGTAAAAATATATGTACAAATATGGGAAAAGAAAGAACTCGAATATAAATAAATATTCTTTACTCTATCATTTTGCAACAAAAAGTTTCAGTTCAAATAATATGTTTTTAATAAATGTTTAGCTTGCAAATTTCTTAAATAACAAATTTTTGGTATATTGCTTCATATATAAACAAACAACATTTTCAGTTCATATGCATTGATATTAAAATAAATATACTAATATACTAATTAAAGCGACTATTCCTAGAGTTTGTTTATTTTTCGTTATAATCTTAAAAGCCTACAATACATTTGTATACATATGTGCCTAATTTACGCAAACATGAGAAAATAACAAATGATATTTTATGTTGTTCTCCGTTTTAGCTTTTTTTTTTTTTTGTACAAAAAATACTAGATTGGATTAATTAGCTGTAATTATAAGTTTTAAAAAGTACAATGTTAATATATTTCAAAACTTAAATTTTATCTCAAAGTTTTATATTAGTAAATATATGTATTTTTATGATCATTGAAAAAAATATATTCACTCGTTAATTTATATATCAAATTGAAAATAAAATAAAACAATTTTAATATTTTAAATAATTTTTTGTAATTGTAAATATTTCTAACTTTAAATAAAAATTCAAATTTGTCACACATTTGTTAATAATTGCTTAATCATGTGAAATTTGGCATACAAAAATTTTCGTAAGAATGTATAAGAATATAAATGCTTATGCATAATTTACAATCAACTTTTTTGAATCATTTTTAGTAATATTAGTAATGGTTCTAAAAGATATTTTAAAATATATGTGTATACTTTGTTTATTTTTGTAATTTACTTATAAAAAGTTTGCTTTAACAAAGAAAAAAATATTCAATTCAATCACCATTCTTCTATTACAATTTATATTTATTTGAAAAAAAATTTTAAAAAATAATAAATATGGATAAAATAAATTTGTTTTACTTGATGAGAGATATGAAAAGTAATATACTATGTAAAATGTATCTCTAAGAAATGCAGAAAAAAAATGGCTCATATTTAAAATTGAGCATAAATTGCTATACAACTTTTTTTCTGAGATTCATTTGGTTTACTTATTTATTTTCATTTAACAGGACTTTAAATCTAAATAAATGTTTGGATATAGAAAAAAAAGCATACATATTTATAAAAAAGAAGCACAGAACAAACAGACAAGTGATAAATGATATCAGATAAGAATTTATTTATTGTATCACATAGAAGATATATAAAAAGTGAAGGTATTGCTCATCCTATCATTAATATTTTTATTAATTACCTGTAGCGACGTTTTTAAGAAAAGATAAAAATGGGTTTAAAAAAATTCAATGTTTTAAAGTGCCACAAGATATTTTTTCCTCAAAAATTTTTTTTTAGAAATTTCTTTCTCGATGCATTAAGCATACTTTTCATTTATCATCATATACATACGTATATATATATATATTAGTTATGATATGTAAAATACAAATATATTAATTTTTAGTACAATATAACTAAGAATAAAAATATCAGTAATATAAATGAGATATAAATAAAAGTAATTCTTAAAATATTTTGTTAAAATTAATCAAATCTGAGTTAGAGTATGAAACATTTATAAAAACAAATTATTTTATAACTTATTTCGAGATTATTCAATATAATTGAGAGAAACTTCAAGCCTATGTTATAAATTTATCAAGCAGGAATTTGTAATTTGAACAAGTGTTTTAATCATTCATCATTTGAAAGTAGTAACACAACTAATTATGAAGCACGACCATTGCGCTTATATTTGGATAAAAGTTTAAAAATACTTTATATACGATTATCTTACTTTTTCATTACCTGTACACATTTTTATATTTTCATGTACCAAAAAGAAATATACAAAATATTTATTCAAATATTTTACACACTATTTGTTTCCCATAACATAAATATAATATAATGTGAGAGCTTATATAAATTTGTTTTTTTCTTACAAGGCGTTAAATTTGCAAGATAAAAACTGCTATGTAACATCTTTTTTATTAAGTGATTGACGCTTTAATGGATTTCCATTCACCAATTTTAATTAACTCTTTCAAATTAAAAGCAATTTTTCAGCGACAACAAAAAGCGAAATCTAACCATCCCTTTAATTAAAAAATTTGTGACTCACTTAGTTGAAGCATCAGGGTTTCAAATCCATTTATCAACGACCAACTTTTCACCGAATCCTTTTGTAATTACAAATAGTGCTGGACCCCAGCAGACGCTACTCCGCGTCAAGAAGCAGATACAGCTTGTCGATAGTCCGTTCAACTTCACGTGAGTGAACGATCACGCTGATTAAAGCGATATTAAATTTCAGAGACCGTGCGTCGTTCATGATTACCCTAGAAATTCGCACGAATTAAATTAAGTATGGACAGTTTTGAAGTACGCACACAAACGTTGGAGGATTAGGAACTTAGTGTACTGGATAAGTGGTTTAAGTTCTAAGTTCATGTTGAAGGATTCCAATATTTTAAATTAATAACAACAAATTAAATAATAAGTTGTTTGACAAAATATTAATAGAAAATAAGCACATTTGCAATCTTTAGTAACCATTTATTCGGTTAAATTTAAGTTTAAATGTTTTACAGATTGAATTGAAATATCATTTTATAGATTTAATTAACTTAAATTAATTTCTTAACCTTTTGGAAAAAATTATAGATGCATATCAATAATATTTTTAAATAAGTTTATGAAAAATAATAATAATAACTCAATAATTTTTATATGATGATGACTTAGCTACTTTTATACTAGATTTAAAGCAGTATTAATAAATCAAGAAACATTTATAATAATAAAATAAACAGATACAAGAAATTGAAGTAAATAATTGCATTCAGATTAATATAAAGTAAATGGTATTTGTTTGGCTGGTTTAAATGAAAATTATTTTTAAACACACAGTACAAAAATAAAAAAAAATTAGCTTGACTTAATTTAAATTGATTACTTAATGGTTATTTAATGTTCTTTTGAAAAATTCATAGAGGTGGATTAATAATGTTGTTACACATACAACAAATTTATGAATAATACCGATAGTAATTCAGATACATGTATACGGTAATAATTTTGATAATTATAAACTATATTTAATATAACAAAAATTCTACCCATATTTATATTAATAAAATAAGGATATACATAAAAAACGAAACAAATAATGGCATCGAGATTAATGTAAAATATTTTGACATTCTTAAAAATATTATGCAGGAAATAATAAATTTAAATGAAATTAATAATATTTAATTAATATTGATTAACCAAATATCAATGATTTAATATTGATAAAAAAGAGGTAAAATCAAAACTCTCTATGAATGAAACATTATACAAGGCGAAAAAAGAAAATTGTGCAAAACACACACACACACGTATGTATGTATATATATATATGTATGTATATATATGTACTTATATATATATATATATATATATATATATATATATATATATATATATATATATATGAGCAGCTATAAACGCATATAAATAATAAATATAAGAACACATATATTCATACACATTACAAGCACAAACGCCTGTTCATGAGATTTATCATAAGGAAAGATAAATATCATTAAAAAAAATTATATTTTGAAATTCTAGGCTCATGGAAGCGAATAAAATACAATCAATCATTACATGCATGTAATGAGTTATTTCTAATGTTCAAAATAACATACTTTTAAACAAAAGGAAAATTATTTCCAATAAAAATTAAACTTTTTCTTTTTCTCCGAAGTCTTTTCATACAGAAAATTACATCTGCTTTCTAAATCTGAACACGACTCGGCACCAGTTTACTAGCTCATAAATTTGGGTGTCATCCAAATACAGTCAACCTGCTTCGGTAGTTTGAAGTATTAAATCATGTCCACGCTTCGGAAAAGAAAGCGAAAACTGAAATAATTAATGCATATTTTGCAAAGAGTGAGTTTACTAAAAGCCTCTTAACACAGCCACCCAAATTCATAATCGAGTTCTTGGCAACCAAATATAATTATAGGTTCTTGTATAATTTCCCGTGAATGTAATTATCCAAAATTGTATCCATGTTTGGTTCCTTTCCTTACGATTAAAATATGAATGCTTTCGCAAAGTATAAGCGATTTATTCATTTGGAGTGTTTCGAAAGAATGTCATGCTTAAGGCGGGAAATTAAAAGCAATGTTTTATGATGTACACCACATTAATATTCGTTATTTGGTACAATTGCTTGAACTAATTAAATGTTATCCAGTAAAAGAGAAGTTAGAAGAATAAATGTTAGGCAAAACATATTTTGTTATAAATTGAATGAGTTAAAACTTTTGAAAACACTTCATTAGCCAAACACATTTTAAGTACTGATTTTCATTTTTGCTGTTTTGCTTGGATTCTCTTCAATATGTATACAAAATTATTAATTTTATATCTTGTAGGAACAATTTGTTTATCCACATATTGAATTTGTGAAGATTTGGTGATTAAATTATCGATTCTATTTCAGGTGCATCTATCTAATATAGCTTCCTTGTATAGAATCCATGGGTCTAGAATAGGAATCTACTCTATTGCATTATCTATTATTTAATATACGCAAGTTTATATTTATGATTTTTTTTTGTGAAACATTAAACAGAACTAATTTTACACCACAGGTACCAATCATTTACGTTTTGAAATACATTTTGTAATAAAACGCCAAAATGAAAGAAAGAAAAAAAATTAATTTCTAAAAAAAGTCCAAGGTCCTCATAAAATCTACATGTTTTGCAAAATAATAAGTAATACGTTGAAGATTAAATCAGAGTAGTGCTTGAAAAGGTTGCCCAGTGGTCGAGTGCTAACGCATCGCGCTTCCACACCACAGATGCGGTTTCTATTCTTGGGCTGGTCAAGGTCGACTCTGCTTTTCATCCCTAATGCAGTGGGTCGATAAAATGAGTACCAAACTTGCTTGGGGAACTAAACATTGGGGGTCTCGCTTCAGACTGACCACCTAATCGGGACATCTACTCATGCACCTCAGCACCTAATGTTCACGTATGCTAGGATAGGCACATTAGTCTCTAGCCCTCATGGACTGAGTTTGCGTTTGAATGAATCAAAAGATTAATATATCAAAGTAGTAAATTGAAAAAAAGATTAATTTATGTACACACTTGTTTAAATTTTGTGTAATTGTTATTCATTTTAAAATATTTTTTTGTAAAGTTATTTAAAGAAAGCCATTCTCAGAGAATGTATAAATAAACATGTTTAAAGTAATGAAGTTACCATACATTCGAAATTTTAATAAGAAATGTTCATTCACATAAATATTACCTTCCAATTTAGAAGTGCATTGTATTTTAATGAGTTTTCAGGAGTATTTAAATGTATGGATTTATGAAACGTTTCTTTACTCTTTGAAGAAAGAGAATTATTTTTACTGATCATTATTAAATTGTATTATTATTATTCAGAAAATTTGACTAAAAGCCAACATTAACAAACCTACACAGAATACATTTTCAAAATGTAATCGTTAGAAGGGATATTGTTTTAAATACTTTTCATCCGCGTTATTTAAACACAAATAATCAGAAATAAGTATTTGATAAATACTATTCACAACATGAATTTATTTATAAGAGCGCGTTATTCAAAGCTCTAAACTAAATATTTAATTTATTCCAAATATTTGAAAGCAGAATGAAACATAAAAAAACTCTTATTATACATTTATGCTTTGCAATAAGCTATTTGACTATGAGCCAAAGACAACAATGAAAAAAATTATTAAGGCTGTTATCGACTAATGTTAAAGAATAGGACCTACATTCAGAATATTTTTTCAAATAAAAAAGTACTCAAACATTAATATTATATTCTGGCTTCACTATCCTTTAGAGAATCACCAATTTTATCACACTACTCCTTTTTATTTGCGAGTTGACACATTTTTTCTCTTATAAAATGTGTTTCGCAATTTCTCTTCTATATCGTAATGCTAAATGTCGTAAGCTATACCTTTACGTGTTAAAAAAAAAACTAATTATTCATGACATATTTTGAAATTTTAAAAACACTATATTATGAACAAATGCATGCGTTACAATGTCAGAAATTCTTATAAAATTGCTGGTATTTTTTATGCCCAAAAATGTGCTCCGCGTCAAGTTCACGTGTGTATGGCGAAAACTGCCTTAAGATAAATTATCCCTGGACGTAGAATTTTATGAAAATTCATCATAGACTTTAAATTCAAGGCTCGTAGCACATTGTCTTGCATAAACAACTATCTAACGAAATGCTCAATGAGAATTCCGAAGGAATGTTTGGAATAATGTAATTGAAGATTTTTCGAAAAATAAAAAATACTCAGAGTTATAGTAATTTTAGTAATGTAACAATGACACGAGTAATGACTGTAATGTGTTTATCTTAAAAAAATTTTGGTAAAAAAATCTTTATTAAGAAAAAGAAATGAGTAGTGATACCTTAAAGAATCATATGAAATATGCTTTCTTTGGAAGGCATTTCTCCAAGAAATTTAAAAATAAGTAAATTAAAATTCAAGAATACTTAAAAACTAAATATGAAATTTCTAGAAAAAAAGTCTTTTTAATTCATTTTAAAAATGATTTAATATATTATTTCCATAAATATAATTGAAATTCTAAAATAGCTCAAATAAAATTCCTATTTTATTACTAAACATGTAATAATTGAGTCATATGTATTTATTTTCTACGGGCCACAAAACTTGAAGTAAAATAAGTACGAACTTGATGCATCATGGATGAATAAGAAATTTATGTTTATTAAGTTTATTTTAAGATATCATATATCAAGCTTTGAACAATTTAGATAGATTTTCATGATTTTTTTAATGTATTAGGAGAACTTTGAAAAGCTTGCTTTTAGAGATTAATCACTAATGTACTTGCAAGGAAAAAAACTAAAAATCTAACAATGGATGCTAATTACTCTTCAGTTTATCTTTTAGAACATTTTTTAATAAGTCTGAAACGTTTGGGACATCATGTATTACTAGATTAATTTTCCTCGTTAGGAAAAAAAAATATCTATATAAACCCTAATTACAACCGGGAACTGCTTTGCCTAAAGGAAATATCTTTTTTATTCATAATATTAATCTAATATATTATTTAACAAAATATTAAGTTCTTTATGTGCAGTACCCATCAAGATATACTCCCTACTGTGTAACCATCTCATTAAATTCAAAGAACAGTGTGATAGAGTGCTCTTTTAATGAAAGACGGAGATTTAATCCCTAACTTAGCGAAAATCTGACAAAGTTAATTTCACATTCACGAGATGTAGCTGAGCCTGATGCTAAACCTTGGTGAGATTATATTTGTTTAACAGGGACTACATGTTAATGAAGGAATTAGCAAGGATCGTGTGCTTCGCAGTCAATAATCTTCGGTTATGATGCAATCCTCCAGGAACACCCGTAACTTAATGATTCACCTTGAGATGATATAGCATCGTGGCTTAGAAGGCAAGCGCATTTAATTACTTTGCTTTGGGTATGGTACTTCTTGCCGAAAGATAAATAATGAAACAAATGTAAATAGTCAGTAGCTGAATTATTATTCTGTCTCTCGTCAAAAGTCTGAAAATATTTCCTTTACTATGCACAATATTATTTAAAATATTAGATATAAGAATTTTAAATCTGTAGTAGACTGAGAAAATGTCTAAAGATAATTTTGCATTCCAATTTACCTCATAAATTATGGATTTTATTTGAACAAATGCTTAGTATTTGCCGTTTCCTTTTCAGTATATCCATCTGGCGTTTAAAATATATGTAAAGAGTGTTTTTTTCCATGTATAGAAGTTTAAGTTGGCATTACTTTCCAAGATCGCGACCGAATTAACAGCTGTCAAGTGATTTATTCTCAGTTTGGTTCGGCAATTCATCAAAACGATCATCAAGCAAGGCGTAGATTCGTCGAATGGGCCCAAAACGAGATTGCCGTTGTTCCCGATTTTCATAAGCGAATTTCGTTTAGCGATGAAGCGCACTTCTGGTTCAATGGCTACGTCAACAAACAAAACTGTCGCATTTGGAGTGAAGCTAATCCACAAGTGTATGTCGAAACAACGTTACATCCAGAAAAACTGACTGTTTGGTGCGCTTTATGGGCTGGTGGAATCATTGGTCCGTACTTCTTCAAAAACGATGAAGGCCACAACGTTACAGTCAATGGTGATCGGTATAGAGCCATGATTACTAACTTTTTCATTCCTGAATTGAACAATCATGATGTCCAGGAGCAGTGGTTCCAACAAGACGGTGCAACATGTCACACAGCTCGTGCCACTATAGATTTATTGAAATACACGTTTGGTGACCGCCTAATTTCACATTTTGGACCTGTGAATTTGCCTCCTAGATCTTGTGATTTAACACAGCTAGACTATTTTCTGTGGGGCTATGTAAAGTCATTGGTCTATGCAGATAAGCCACAAACGCTTGACCATTTGGAAGACAACATTCGCCGTGTTATTGCCGATATACGGCCACAAATGTTGGAAAAAGTCATCGAAAGTTGGACGTCCAGATTGGACTACATCCGAGCCAGTCGTGACAGTCCTATGCCAGAAATCATATTTAAAATGTAATGGCACAAGATTATCTTTTGAATAAAAAAAATTATGTCAATCGAATAATACATCGTTGTTTTATTGCAATTTAAAGTACTATACCTCTAAAAAAACGCCCTTTATAATGACATTTGGCTGCGAAATGTTACATTACTCACTTTCTGCTTTAAAAATACAAGGAATATAAATATATTTGATTTGAAGTACGTTTGAATAGACGATATTAAATGTATATTCCATGAAAAAAATTCATAATGTATGATTTTTGTTACAATGACCTAATTATATCATTTTAAATTTGTTTCAAATCCTTTATATGAAACATTTCATTAACTTCTATTGGTATTGGACTTTTAAATTTGAATACTCCGGCATCTACCTTTATCGTAAATTCAGGAATTAACCCTCCAACTGTGTACAGAACGGATTTTTCCGCCCTACTAGAGAGGCTTCGAAAATGGACTGCACGGATTTTTCTGCCTTCAAGTAACGTTTTCAAAAGCGGATTAGCCGCACTTTTCTGAAATCCTTTCCCCCTTTTAAGGTTTAACATCTTGAAAGATAATGAGGGACGGAGGAAGCAACACAGCAGGAGTTTTATGGCTCGCAGGGAACCCCGTGTTTTGATCCCCCCCAATCGTAAAAAATCGGGGAGAAATTTCTTTACAACCCAAGAAGTGTTTCTTTGCTACTTGTATTTTAAAAGTTTCCGAAAGTCCCAACGCATAAGTAAAATATGTTACAATTCCCTTTTGGTTTCATATTAATTTCAAACTGTAACAAGTTGGGGCGTGTCAGGACAATCTGCTATTTTATATAGTTAGACAAATTATCTTTTTTTAAGTATATTCTCTTTCGCTTCATTTTTCTTATTCAAAGCTTTCAGTTTTTGAAACATGATTATTTTATTATAAGATACCGAAACAATTAATAAAACATCAAACTCTTTAAAATTTGGAACCTTTTCAATTTTCCAACCACTAAAAATGAATAAATTTAAACTTCATCAAATCATTTGAAACATTTTCTTACACTTTGATAAAAATAATAACGAATAAAAAAAACTAATTAAGATTTATTATTTTTTTTTAGATTTCAAAGCCAAAGTGTTCAGGGAAGTTTAAGTACGGTGCCTGGTTATATATTGTTAAAATACACCGAATTATATTTGAATTTTAAGTGCTTGAACTTCAGTTTACATCAAAGACAACATGACTGAAGATTTTCACACTTTTTTTTTATAACTTGAATGTTTGAATAAATGGTAATCAAAAATATACGGAAACATTTACAGTAGACATTTATGCATATAAATAAACATAAAAATCAATTTTAAATTTGAGCTATTGAAAAACATTCGAATTATATATTGTTCAAAAATATCTATTTATACAAAACATACCTCAACATTTATCTTTTTTAAAGGCTAACTGAATAAATAATTAAAATCTGGATATGTTTTGAAATCTCGACCTTATAAAGCTAGAAATTTTATGTTAAAAATTCCATTTGAAATTTCGAAAAAAAAATGCATCGCGCAGTTAAAAATTATTTACCATAAGTTTTAGCAATTGTTTGAGTATAATAAAAATTTCAAATTTTATTATATAGCTTCTTTGGTATCTTTTAATATATTTCGGCCGCGGTACCCGAGTGGTATAGGTATCGGAACGTGGCTTGCTTTGTCACGAGTTCGAGCCCAGTGCCACTAAAGACCCACCGTGTAGGGCAGCGATGCACGTTAAATCTGTCGAGAGCTGAAACGTCCTCCCGTTGGTGTGGTGGGGTAGTTAGGAGAGGGGGATGCCAGATCCTGTGTCGTCCACGTCACTTGACCATCGTTCAAAATTACGTGGTCCGTCGCCAAAAGCCCTCGTGTAGCTGAACAGTGCGACGTTAATATTCAATCATTCATTTAATATATTTCGAAGATTTCATACAATTCGGTTGAAAACCGCATGCTAAGAGCAAAAAATATACTAAAAAAATGGATGAATATACAATTACAATAAATTCTTACATAGAGAAGCAAAACTGAGAAGCTAAAGTGTAGGAATAAAAAATTTTGATTATATCTGAAGTAGTTTTCGAAATATTTATTTTAAAGTTCAGAAAATTTGTCTGCATTATGTTGTACTTAATAATAATTAAATGGTTTAAATAATATGTTAATATTAGTCATGTAATCGTTTGATGACACATTCATATAATAAAAATTATCATGGTCATTGATGCGAATGTCAAGAATTTTATGTAATTTTCAATTCAGACATTAAGATATTGATGTAGAAAATATAAAACGACCATCTAAAATATATGAAAAATGCAGTCTTCCATAAAATGATCTTGACAAACAAAATCCGGAATTTTCACTTACGATGGCATAGCCGGCTTATTTAGGGGCGATCTGGAAAAACAGAGAGAGAACCGCGGTTTTGATGGATGTCGCTCTAGCTTTTAAAGTTCCCAGGAAAAATTATTTATATACAAATTACAAATGCAAAAATAAATCTTGTAATTTTCCATACATTTTTATAACAACGAAATGTGGAATTGGCTTCCAATACATTGTTGTGTTTGACAATATCTAAGGTAACGAACCCTACTTTAGATAGATTTGTACTACTTTTTCGTAACCGTATTCCTTTTAAAATTAATTCGTGCAGCCGAAATACACCTTTTCCACCCTTAAATATTTATGTAAATTATAACGGTTAATTTTAATTTATGCAACTTGTGAAATGTTCTTAATTAACCATTTCCGGCTAAACAGTTTACATGAAAAAAAAGTTTGGACTCCCTCATTCATTAGGGATTTATAAAAGATTCTAACATAAAATTTTATTTTTCACCGAATAGGATCGAGTGGTAGTGTATAGGGCTTCCACACCACAGGTCTGGGGTTCTATTAACGGGCTGCGCAAGGTCGACTCTGCCTTTCATCCCCGCTACATTGGGTCGATAAATGAGTACCAAGCTTGCTTCGGGTCTTAAACACTGAAGGTCTCTCTTCAGACAGACCACAAAATCAGGGCATCTGTTCATGCACCTCAGCGTACAATGGTCACGTATTATGATGGGCACAGTAGTTCCTGGCCCTCATGGATTGTTTTGCTTCTGAGCTTGTGTCTTAAGTTTGAGGATTACCTCACTTTGGGGATACCCCTTAGATAAACATGTATTTCCACTCATTTTCAATTAAACATTTTTCTTTCAATTACGTTTATTTCAGAAGGAAGTTTGATTTTTCAAATGTATTTGCTTAATAACATGTATATTTGTGTATTATATTAAAAATTTGATCAGTCCAAAATTACGTTTTTAGCTCCTCTAAAAGCTTTTAGGATTTTACAACTGATCTTGCAATCCATATACGTTTTATAGTAGTATATTTAAAAATGATAAGGACATTTTTACGACTGTGTGAGCTGTTATGCCTCGTTTATAAATATAAAAAAATTGCATTCAGCTACAGTTTTTAAAATGTACAGAAATAAGTGGAGCAACAGGATACTTACATATTATGAATATTTTTGACTGCAGTAACATATATTTATATTTCAGTTTCTTTACAATTTGAATAGAAGTTGTAAGCCATTTTGCGAATAGTTTGATATTGAGTATAATTCCATAGGCTGTTTAATATTGTAAAGTGTTTTACTTTGATACCAGCACACATTAAAAAGAGGCTCATTTGCAGTTATATGATCAGCTTCAGTGATATTTAAATTTTCAAAAATAGTCTACACGTACGAAAACATTTTTTAACAACCGCACACCACATCTCTCATACTATATCTTCCATACAGCAGGAAATATTTATGTATACTGAAAAATTTAATACAGGATACATTTCCAAGTGTTAAATTTGTTTTTAAAATTTGGTATGAATACATTGTGGAACTGTCGGTTAACTTCACTGAACAAAATTGTTTTAAGTGTACTGTTTTGAAAGACAAGATTAATTAGGGAGAACTTTTAATGACTGAATTGTGTGAAAATGTAGTTATCGATGTGTGACATTTTTCCTTGTAATAAAAGAAACAGAAAGATAAGAAATTTAACTTGAGTAGAAAATGGTTAGAAGTACTGGCATGCGCATTTGAAGAAGTATATCCCTCATTAAAATTAAAAATTATTGACTGAATGTGTGTTATGTCCATCACAAATGCCTATGTTGAAAATAATTTTTATTTAATGCAAGAAGTTCCAAAAAGAGAACACTAGGAAGGAAAATTTAAATTTTTTCCGAAAAATATTCAGTTAACATAAAAATATCTAATAAATTAAAAGTATTGAAATCCTTTTTAATGCTATTTTAAATAAAAAATATAACTGAATAGAGAAAGATCGGTTTTATTTCATAAATATAATCATTGTATGTAATATTTATTGTGCTATTGTTTAAAAATGAGATAGGGCCTTTGCTCTTTTACCTCATTACTTTTTTAAAAAACAGGAAAGTGAGCGTGTTTTCTTACTCTCATATTCAAAAATGAATACAGGATGCTTTTTCTGGTTCAAATCGCAATACCATAAAATATATATATATATATATATATATATATATATATATATATATATATATTAATTTTTAAGAAATGACAGAAAAATAAATTTTCTTTGAAGAAAATATAATTATTTTTCAACTTCTAACATACTATTTATTTCATTTTTTCCTCTTTTTTTTACCTTTCATTTCGTTTTTAATTTTACTGTTACTG
This sequence comes from Trichonephila clavipes, assembly GCA_019973935.1. NCBI lineage: Eukaryota > Metazoa > Arthropoda > Arachnida > Araneae > Nephilidae > Trichonephila > Trichonephila clavipes. The sequence goes on from BMAU01020928.1 coordinate 417,009, forward strand.
AACATATAGGAGAAAGAAACACCCTATCTTTCAAAGAGGATTGATCAAGAGAGGATATATCTACGCTTTCAAAGAAGATTGCCCAAGGCAACTTAACAGCTAGCTGTAAACGATTGATCTCTTGGTTCTTACTTTTCAAAAGGGACCGAACTGGGTCGTAAAATTTTTCCTGTTCGACCTCCCAAGTTCTTAAAGGGGGAAAGGAAAAAAGTCTGTTGCATTTTTGAAGGGAATCGCAAAATAAGAGTTAAACGCTTACGGAATAACTTTTCAGGAGGAAGGTATCCAGTTAGAGGGTTAAATTATACTTAACTGATTCTTTTTTTCATTTTGAAATTTTAGTAGAATTTCCATCTTAAGTTTGATAATCATCAGTATTAAGATTAAAGAGTTTGTGGCATTAATGCATAATATTCATATATTTTGTCATTTTTTTGTTTAAAATGTTTATCACTCTAGAATTTAAACAGGTCATCTAATTAAAATTTTTTCAATAAAAATGTTTTGTATTTATTTGTATTATTAACTTACATAAAAAGCTATGTATGTTACATTCCAGTGATACTGAAACGTTTTGTAATGAAAACAATGACATTTAATTCACTAAAATAATATTTTAAGACAATAGGGAATAGAAAAATTTGCATCAAAATATCTTTTTCTTCAGTTTTTGATGCAGAAAACATTTCCAAATACGATATCCTTTTATATGATTTCGAAAGCATAATAATTAAAAGTTAATAACAATAAAAATGCACCCTCTTTTGTTCTTCATAAACGCATCAGCTTGCAAATAGCGGATGACAGTTATGTTATACAATCGAACAACTTAAAGGAAAAAGATTTAATTTATTAACCGCTCAGACTCGACAGTATGTATGCTATACATTAAAGCTTTTATGAGACACTTTATCTCTACCCCCTCCCCCTTTTTTCTGTGCTGACTTAGAAAATTTTCTGGTATAAGAATAAACAACATTAGAAGTGAAGTTTTTTGTTTAAAACAACATTAAAAAACACTCATAAAACAGTAATACTTTTTAAAGAAATAATAATAAAAAAAACAATTACCAATTCAAATTTCCCTCAAATAAAATAAAACAAACGTAAATAATTAAGGTCTTATATTCTTTATATAAAATATATTTTTGGTTTAAAATTATCACCAAATATAATTAATTATGTTCAATACAACAATATAAAAATGTACAGTATCAAATTAAACATAATTTATTAATATTATTTCTATCTTTAATACAACAAATATAAGTTAAGGTATCCGACTACGTTCGAATCCGTGACTTTAAAAAGCGCATAAATGGATGATTCTCCTGATATTTAGTGTCACTTAGATTAGATTACATCAGCGTTTCTCAAACTGTGGGGCGCGCCCCCCTTGAGGGGCATGACAACTCTACAAGGGGGGTGCGAGCATATTGAAAAGTCGAGAACAAAAGATTATTTAAAAAAATTATCAATATACTGAAAGTAAACAAACAAAAATAGTTTCTGGCATAATTAAAAATAAAATACACATTTACGCAGATATATTACATTTATAAATATATCAGTGCTACACAATGTATTTTATAATTAATTTAACAATACTAAGTTAAAAACAAGTTTATTAATTACCAATGGCTCCATGGGCTTGTCATATATATAATTTAAAACAAAATTAACACTTATCTTGATAACTTTGGACGGTTTATAATTAAACCTTGACTGCCGATCAAAAGTTTCGCGATTTGCTTCCAAATAACAACCGTTTTCCACGTAGAAACGCGTATGTGATGTATTGGTGAAGGGGGAGGGGGTAAAGAAGCAAAAATAATCTGGAATAAGTAAATCCTTCGCAAACATTGTTAAGGTCCTTTTATTGCACGCTTTTCCATAGTGAGACGTTTATATACGTGGGGGGGGTCTTAAGCGGTTGAAGTCGTATCGCAGTTTTAGCATCAAAGTATAGTACTATTGAATTCAGTACATTGTTATTGTATGAGGGGGAAAGGGTGTGCGATGAAAGTTATGATTGAATATTTGGTCGCGAATGTTGCAACTTTGAGAAGCACTGGAATACATGTATATAAAATTGTTTTAAGGACGTTTTGACAAAAGGATTATTTAAATACAATATTTTGGCAAAAAATGAATTAAGAATAATCTTTTTTCAAAATGTTCTCTTTTTAAAAAAAATGCTTCTAAAATAATAATATTTTGCTTATGTAATGTAAAGCCTTTTTCCAGAGAGTCTGAACTATTATTTTTTTCATAAACTCAGGTTATTTTCAGAGTTACCCGTAATTGAAACATTTATGGGCGTTTTTTTCTTAAAATTTCTCCACTCTGCTGTCAAAAAACATGGATAAAACCAGATGAAAGTTATATATTTCAAAATTCTAGTTGAGCCTCTGTAGAGAGGTCTGAGCTATATACAGGCAAAATATTATTCTAATAGAAGCATTTTTCACAAAAGGAGAATATTTGTAAAATTGGTCACTCTATGTTCATTTTTTGTCAACATATTGTACTTAAACAATTTTTTATTTTAATAGCATTATTAAAACAATTTTACATACATTTTCTAACCTAAGTGACACGAAATATCATAAATATTATCCATTTATACCCTTTTGCAAAATCATGGTTCCGAACGTAGTCGAATACTTTAAATTTAAGTTAAATTTTCATGTGCCTTTGACTGAATTAAAATGTTAAAATAAGATTTTTTTGGTTAATTTATCATATAAATATGTTAATGATTAAATATAATTAATATTAATATACATGTATAACTAAATGTATTTCAAAATCCACAACCAGTTTTACTTTGCAGATTTAAAAATATTCAAAAACATCATCATTAAAGTTTTTGTTGTGTTAGAGAGAGAATTTTTTCTAAACACATAATTTCCTGAAACTCTTAATACATTAATGAACTTTGACCTATAAACGTCACGGATCTTTACTGGAAAGTTTATTTGAAAGCATCCGGAACTAAATTTATTAATTGAACCCTCGGCAATGAAATACAAAAAACTTAATACGATACTTTGTAAAATAATTTATTTTGGTGGAGAAGTAAAAAACAAGTTACGATACTTTTCTTTTGTTTCTTTCTCTCTCTCTCTCACACACACAGTGATGATTTGTGTACATTTGAGAGAGGTAAATTAGTTGATAGATTTTTTTCCATTTCATCAATATGTAGAAACTTTGCATAAATTTACGCAGAGCATTATAGTTATAGATACTATTAGACAATGTAACAATTATACCAAATATATATTATGAGCAATGTAATCAGATAATTCTACTTCTTTTGTAAGGCTTTGCATGCTAACAATGTTATATTTAAATAGCTAGGGCTGAAGAGCTCTGTGAGTTCGATAACTGATAAAATTTTCAAATATACACAAATATTTGACGTTTAGTTACTTATGCATGTCTCATTAAGCAATTCATTACATGCAAATGTTCTCCTTACTGTTTATGTTCGCTTCGTAATAAACTACACACATTTAATTTACGAATAAATATTTCGTTTCCAATGCAATTGATGCCAAAAAGATATTATTCACCTAATTCAGTTTTAATAAAATTTGAATAATCCACCATGAAAGATAGATAAAATTAACAATAAGTAAAAATTGTATAATCTAAAAAACCTTTTATTATTTTTTTTTGGCATTTTATAATATACTAAATGACTTTTTTCGTACAAAGTTATATTTAGTTATGCTATATAAAATATTCACTCTCGTGAAAACCATGATTATCTCTTGTAATAAAAGAGATAATTAATTTACTGTGATATTGCAGGAACGCATGAAAACATTCATTTAATATTTAGTCAAATTAAGTGGGTTATTAGTGGGTTAAATAAGTTTATTTCCTATTAATCAGAAATATATAATATGCTGATAAAGCATTATTTATCATCTTATGGGAGCTTAAATAAATGAATTTCTATTTGAAATGACTTCTTTTTATTCTAAAATAGATGCAAATGATATTGCAGTTAACAGAAAAATAAAAGTTATAATACATGTTATTATTAAATCCTTTAAAACAAATTATTCACATTTTGTATAACAAGTACACATGTTTAACAAGATAAGAGTCATATGTTGTTTTCTTATTAAGATTGATAAACGTATTTAAAAATAAACTAAACAAGTTAGTGATAGACAAAAAAAGAAGTAAACAAGAGCTTTATATTGTGTGTGATTATTACCCATGCAAGTAGTATGTTAACAAATAAAGTACAATGGTGTAATATTAAAATCGTTGCAATTTTATACTAATATGTCTTATTTACCCCACGCATTAATATTAATTTAACATTTACATATCTCAAGGGAAAAGTAAAATAACAGACTAAACGTGAAGAATCTATAATTATTTAAATTTTCGATGATAAACCAGACTTTTTTTTAATCTCGAAAGACAGTTATAAATTTTATCCGTCAAACTTAACTTAGCTATAAATTGTTCTTGTCAAAGAGAAACAGAAAAGAAAGACATTGTACGCATACATCCGGATGAAAAACAGTATCGACATATATTTTGTTAAAAAACACACAACTCTTTGTTTTCTGAAAACTATGGGGAAAAAGAGAGAGAGAGAGAGCAAAGTCAAGAAAAGAAAAATGATTTTAAAAAAAGAAGAGGAGAAAAAGGAAAGTGTGAAAATAAATCTGGGATGCAGTGAAGGTAGGGGGAGTTTGGTTGAACGATCCTTTCCCCTCTTAGTCCTGGCAGGTCCAATGACACGGGAATGTAATATAGATAACGTGAGCTTTCAGGACAAGGCATTCTTGATGGTGACAGAGTCATTGTTTGCGTGTCAAATCGATGAGAGATTCTTTGCACGGATCGTTCGCCTTCATCATCGATCATTGCTTTATTTATCAATGTATCTCTTTCGGTTCATGCCTTATCTTGACACAATATATTTTTTACACTTCTTCCTGGAATCTTTTTGCGCCGTTATTTGTTTCACTGTATCACATTTTACAAATGAATGTAGCAAAGATTTTTGTTTTGTAATAATTTTCTTCTCGGAGTTTGACAAAACAAATGCGATTTGATTCAGTTGAATGAATACAGAACTAGAGATGAGAGCGCAAAAAGAAAAAAAAAACTACCGTTTAAAACATAGAAATGCTCGTTTCCAGGTAGAGTGCAATTTATTTCTGTTTTACAAGACGTAGACAGAAATGCTAAGACAGACTTTCCAACTGCACATTCAGTGTCTCAGAAACGTAAACTAGGAGCAAATGGGCTTACATAGTTTTTCAAAAGTATTTCCCTTCTCACCATAAGACAACCGAAGCCAGGGCTTATATTGAACCTAATATTACCATACGAGCACTTTTGCATACCTTCAGAAATGTAACAATTTCATTTCCATCTTGAGAAAAGAAATCTCAAAACCAATACTATATTTCATATATTTTACCTATAAAACACTAGTGTTTCATTATAAGCAAATAAATATAGCAATCATTTGATAAATTTAAAGGGTAAATCCATCCACATTCATTCTTTCTGTAGATTTAGTTGCTACAAAAACATTGTGAATCAAAATCTCTAGAAACATGGAATGCAGAAACGATATTTTCAGGAATCCTAAAGGTAGATATAGGCAAGAACTTCCGAATCTCAAGCTCTCGGGGTAATCAAATGAATACATTTAACTTAATTTAAAATTTAATCTTGAGTATTTTTGCATCTCCATAAATGATCATTTTTAATTGCTCAAAACACTCTTCTCCAACATCGATCAGGCACAGTTAAAATTTCATTAATTTTGATGTATTTTATTGTTAACCATACATCAAACATATTTACAAACAACACTTAAGTTATCAGATGACTAATTTCTTACAATTTATTATGCTTTAAAAACCTAAAATAATGAGCTTGATTGGAGCTGCAGTTACTTTTATACTAATATAGGTAATTCTTAACATTTTAAAACTAGTATACATTTCTAAGGACGTATAGATAAAGTTACATAAACAGAAATTTATTTACTTATCAATAAGTTGACGAAATGTATTAGATTAAAAATCACTTAATACGGAAATATCTTCTCTGCTAAAAAGATTCCATATTTTCAATCTAGACATTTAAATATGCACATAAGGCGTGATCGATACTTACTAATCAATACCGCACAACATCTTCACGGATGAAATGATAGAACTAATCCCGAGAAACCAATTAATGGCATAAATTTATAATTTCAGCAACCATTAAAGATATATTTTCTATTTCAAAGGACAATTTTATTGATATTAACGAAACTATTTTAATTGTTTTTCTATTAAATAACGAATATAACTCTTCTTAAACCTGGCAAAGTTCCTTTCGCTTCAACAAATATGGTGAAGACGATATATGTTCTCCTTTTTGATTATTTGAACAAGCTGTCATTATCTTTGACCAATAGAGCACATATTATCTTGATAACTTTAAATTGTAAGCTTTACGTCTATATTCACTGAAATCTCGGCACATAATTACATCCATTAACTACCGAGCGTAAAGGAGAAAAAATTAAAGGCGTGAACAAGATGATTAGCGTGAGATCATTAAAGAGGGTAATGGAAACTCAAAATTGAAACAAAAACCTTAAATGGCCTTGGACAAAATTATGATGGATTAGATGTTTAGTGTAACAAATATTTTAGGTTAGCCTTATGGAGCAGAAGGTTACTTTGATCTAAGAAGTATATAAAAGTAAATACTTTTTTGAAACGTCGTATATGAATGAATGATTTCAAGCGGCTTTTTTATTATATACTTCTCCAACTCATTTATGATAAATTTATGCTTTATAAATATTTTCTGATCATGGACAGTATTTGAAAGTATACTTGATAATTTTTGACAAAAACTTTAGCTTTACAAAGTCTTACAAATATCTCCCAGTTATTTTATATGTTTATATGTATAGTTTTGACTATAACCACATTTATGTAAATATTAACTTAAGTATAATTGTCTGAGTTTCATGCTTGCACGACTTAATATTAAAAAAAAAAGTATTATCATTTACCTTAAACAGTTCGCATTAAAAAAGACTTTCTTAAAATTGGTTAAATTAAGTTTCCAACATTATCCAAACTCCTATAAAATTTATTAATTCCTATTTTATCAATTCTAATTACACACATTTCAATTTTGTATGCTTAAAGTTGGTAAAAATGTTATCTGATGTTATGAACCATTTTTTACTCAAACTACGGAATCTAGAAGGTTAATTCAAGTATCAAAAAATGTTAACATGCAAACAATAAAATTATCATGATAAAGAAAATATTCGAGTATATTTTTTAGAAATTTTTTAAAAATTTAAGAAATATAGAAGCTCTTTCCCCCTTTTTCTGTACCATAATTAAACATTAATGGCATAATATCAAGAAAAAGTCAAAGTGAAATAAATTTTTGAAGAAATTAGTTACTTTCCTCGCAAAGGTTTTGAAAGTCAAATTTATTATTTTTTTACCTGAGCTATACTAAAACTAAAGCAAAAATGTGAAGGAAAAACAGTAATCAACTTCTAACTTAATTAATTTTCTTAAGTTTAGAAAATGATCAAATGATTACCCAACATTTATTTGGATGAGAACTATAAATTTAAAAAAAATATGTATTAAAATGTATCTTTTAGAAGGTGCAATCCCAAAAGTAATGGAAATGTTGCTAAAAATGTAGCAAATATAATATTATATATCATTTTACTTGAATGGAGTTCACAATATTATGATTTTGCAAAAAAATGCATATATATGTTATAAGCTGTAAATATTTATATTATTATGTTATAAGTTGTAAATATGTATATAAATACGTTATTCTACTGAATGTGTATATGTTTCTAAATATCAATCTATATTTAGCTTTTTTATATTTGTTTTAAGTGTTTTGGGATAATCTGTAACGTATTAATTTTTTTTTATTTAAAATAATTTAAACACATTGCTGGAATAGGAAATATAACATTATATTTTTTACCCAAATACTTATTTTGATGGCTCTCATATTTTTTATAATTCATGTATCATTCAAAAGAATTTTAAGACTAAATATTAAGGTGACAATTTGAATACAGAACAATTTTGAAGTATATAATACATTAATTCCTACGGACTATCATTTCAAATCAATTACATGCAAAAATTTGCTTCTAATTTTTTTCAGCTTTTGGTCTTATTTATAAAACATTCCTAATCCAAAAACTAAATCCATTTAAAGTTATAATCCTTAAAAATCCATAAAAGTTAATTTCCATTTAAAACATTCTACAAAATTTATTTTTGATTTCTTAAAAAGTGAGATAGATTAAACAGTTATAATGTAACTAATACATTAAAACAATAATTCAAACATATATTATTGAGAATACTAATGATTATCGAAAAATATCAAAATTTCAAAATTGTTTACTTCAAGGCATTTCTATGTAAGAATTACCGACAAAAAAATAAAAATAAAAAAAAGCATTTGATGAAAGCATATTAATTCTTATAGGAGTTGTCTAGTAAAATTTTAGGATATATAAGATTGATTGCAATAATTGAAAAAAATAATTGAAGAAAAAAGTGAAATAAAAATAAACACTAATTCACCTTTACAAATGTGAAATGAATATGAAAACCATTAGATAAAATGATGTTTAAATATTTAAACCAATGAAAAATAAAAGAAAAACTTTGTAAAACATAAGGGAATTGAAAAAAGTGAACCGCACAGCTCTCCAAGAAAGACGCATTAAAAAGTCATTAGAGAAAAAAGTCTTTACAACTGTGGAGAACCATTTCCATTCTTGAAATGAATATTGACGTTATTGTGGGCATAACTGTTATCATTGGATACCAATAAAATGCTATAAGATATCTTAAAAATGTGTTTTTCATGATTACAAAGAACTTTTTTTCTTAAAGGAAAGATATTTCTTATCTAAGAGAATGCGAATATATATATATATATATATATATATATATATATATATATATATATATATATATATATATAACTAAAACAATAATTAAAGAAATTTAGAAATATAAAGGAAAAAACCAAATAAAAAAAGAATTATTTTGTGTGGTACAACTTATAATTCCGTCTTCGCTTAAAATACAAGTTTAGAAGCGGGTTTAATAGAAGATTATAGTATTTTCTCTCATTTTTTAAACAAACAAATAGTTATATTATTAATTGAATAAGTAAACAAAATGAATTCCTTTATTTGATAATTATTTATCATTTTTTTTCTGTATCTTCTAATATTTTGAAAGAAAACATAGATTCCTAATTTCCATGGCTGAAATGGTGCTTGCATCAAGATTATTGTTGTTGCTTTTTTCAAAAGACCAAATGTTTTTAAAATCACACTAAAAGTAGAATTAAATGAAATGAGAAAAAATCTTGCAGGTTTTATAATGTAAGACTCTCAAATATGACCACAAATATATTTTTTCATTTTTTCTCTTATTCAACAAAGCACAACTAATACATTATTTCTAATTTTTTTAGATTCATGAGTTTCTAACTATTCCCATTAAATATTTTGGCTTATTCTAATAAAATAAAATAAGAAAAGAATAAAATATGTTGCTTACTTCAAGTGAACGAAAATGGTTAAAAAATAACTCAAATGCCTAATTGATTTCAGTGAAGTAGAGAAAAGTGCTCCAGTTAGATGCCTCTTCAATAATCATAATAAAAATGTCATTTGAAGTATGCATTTGGGTTTTTTTTTCAAAAGTTTGAATAAGCAGAAATACCAAAAAAGTTATTCATCTCATATATAATGATTAATATGATTAGAAAAAAAATAATTTTATTTTTGCGTTCGTCAGAGCTTTTGAATGCTTTTTTATTTATTTATTTTTTATTTTTTAACTGATTACTCAATAAAACATAATGAAAAATAAAACAATTATTTAGATTTTTAAGAATAATAAAAATCAAGAGATAGATAATTATATTTAAGTAGAATATAATCCATTTTCATGAAGTTTAAACATTAATCTATTTTAAATGTAGAATGCACTGTTGTATTAAAAAATAGAAATAAAATTAAAAATGTCAATTAAACAATGATTATAATAAAATGAAAGTAATCTAAGTGACAAACATCTATATTGCATGAATCAGTGAAGAGAATATATTATTGCCCAGAAATTAATATATTTTCCTTAGACAAATTTATAAGGTCATTTTTAATTATTTTATTCTTAAAAATATGTATGGGCAACAACTTTAATATAATATTTGCTGAATTATGAAATCCTTGAAAATTAAAAGGAACAAAGCTTTACACACATTTATATGAATTTTAATATTTTTTTCCCTTACTAACATAACAAATATTTTAAAATGTAACAGTTCCATTATTAAAGATAATGTTTGAATGCCTATTAAATACGAAATAATATTGTAATTTTATTCATTCATGAAGGAGAAATGAGAATGTATTATTAAAATATATGTATAAAAACTTTTAATTATTTATTTTGTTGAATAACTCATGTTTTTAATGTGTTTGAAGCAGCATGGATACTCTTTTTCTTAAACATTTAAATATTTTTTTCATGGATTACTGTACATATCGACTATAAAATAATGAATAATTTTTGGTTATTAAGCAGATGAATTAAATCTATGCTTTTATTTGTAATTTTTTGTGAAATATTATGTACAGTTTTGAGAAAGAAAGGTCCATTTTTATTTTTAAGCAAACAAATTTTTACTATTTAATCAAGTAGATAAAATTATATGTATGTATGTTAAAATTATGATTTTAATGGATTTCTTAGTTGAAGGAATAAAAATAATTTAATATTTTTCTATTTAAATTGTATTTTAAAGTTAATATTAAGGAAAAGTTAATAATATATTCTATAAAAACCATTAAGTATAAATGCCTATTTCTGTTACTTTTCCCCGTATAGAAAGTTATATCTATATATTATCTAATGGTACTATAAAGTAATATTTGTTTTAATATAATGGGTTAAATTTGTTCCCCCATGTAGTAAAAAATGCTAATATGAAAAATACAAGAGTATACAAAACACAAAAATCATACAGATTTTCGCCAAGCATTAATGCATTTTACATTTTTTAAAAATAATATTATCCCTCTTTCATTATTTGTAAAATTATATGAGATCAAAATTTAAATTTCTTCCTTGAATGAATTACCTTAATTTTATTCGTATCAATGGAAATGCATTTTCTTTAACTAATTTACCTCGCTTGCATTGTAATATACATTTTGAAATTCCTATTTTATACATGCGTATAATTTTGTCAAAGAATATGCTTAGTTTCAAAAATAAGAGATTATTCAAAATTTCAATCATGAAAAAGTTAGAGTTACAAACTCTTCTATTTTTAATCATGAAACAATAGTTTAAAATAATGTATAACTTATAACATGCAACTCTTCACAACATATTTTTTTTTCAATATTAATTTTCAAATATGAAAATAAATTAAAAAATATGTTACAAGTTATTCTTACCTTCATTTAAAAGTAATAAAACTGCTACCATATTATGTACAATAAACTAAAAATTTATATTTTTTTCATTATAAAATTATTTTGGCTGCTTATATAAAATAAGTTTTCTTAATTTTTTTTTAAAAAAGTGTTCGAATTCATTTTTGTGTTAATAATTGTCACTTAAAAAGGAAAAGGTGCTTTTATATTTAGGAAACATTACTCAACAAATGTGCATAATTTCAAAATTAAGAAAATGTGCAAATTTTGAGTGATAAAATAAGAAAACAAAAATATTATAAATACAAACTTTCATCTTCGTAATCAAGAAGCGATAGTTTAGAATAATGCATCAATTACAATATACAATTAAATTATTAAAATAAGTAAAAAAATAGCAGTTTCTTCACGTTATATGGCATTCTTATATTTATTTTGAAATAATAAAACTATTATTAATAGTTTATTAAAATGTTTCATTTTTTTAAAGAAAAAAAATAATTCATCTGGTTATTTTGGTATAAAATAAATTTTTTAAAACTTTACAAATAGGGTCTGAATTCACACACACACACACGTTTTTGTGACAATAAATGTCACTTAAAAAACGTACCTTTCAGTTAAACCAAAAGTAGAAAAAGTATTAGATAGAAATACAAGCCTTCACATTTTCTTAATCATGAGATGATAGAGCTGAATAATTTTCTATTTAGAATACGCAACAATCCCCCTCCCCCTATTTTTCTTATTATTAACGTACCCTTTCAAACATGGAAATCTTTCTTTTGAAAAAAAAAACATCATTTTTTTAATATTACAAGTCATTTTTATCATCACTTCAAAATAATAAGTATTTCACGTTTTGTTTACATTTTTAAGGGAAATGGACTATTTATATGAGGTAATTTTAAAAAATCCCTTTTTGACGCAATAATGTTCAGTTAAAAAAAAAGAAAAGAAAACTTACCTTTCAGCTGTGCTGAAGCAACCGCAACGAATACAATCAACCATACGTGTTTCTTGGACATGTGCATTTTCTTGCTGTTCATTCGCGTTTAAAGTAGTTTCTGTCTGCTTTCTTTTTCGTAGAATTGAAATCGATCAGGGTTCCCTCCCAGGATTCAGAATCGATGGAACACAAAAATCTAAAGCTTTTTCGAATAATATTTGCCAACAGTCATGTGTGCTTCAAGTATGCATTGAATAGAAAAACGGATCAGGCAAGTTTGAATAATTTCTTTTCAGTCTTCCTTTTTTAGAGAAAAATTCTAAGCATTCGTTTCTTTTCAATGTAAGGAAAATGTTAATAAAGACTCACAGAGACGATTTCAATATGCTTCTCCTTTGAATAGGATTCCTTTCTTTATCTCTTTTTATTTGGAAGAAAATGAATTTGGAATTATTTCACTCGGTTCGATTTTCCCGCTATATGAATTCGTACTCAATCATTTTTTTCTCGAGAAATGCTTTTTTATTTTTATATTTAGTGAAATTTCCTGAAGCCTTATTCTGAGTTTTCTTTCTCAAAGTATATTTATTTCCATTCCGCTTTTATAGATAGATTCAATAGTTAAAATTAATTCTAAGTTGAGCTCGGATACAACAAAATTAGGATAATTAGAAAGAATTTAAATATGTAAAATCAATTATCAGTGTGTTATTTTTTTTGGTAAAATTCTTGAATTTAAAATTGATTTAAGAAATTTTTCTGTAAGCAATTACAGGAAAAAGTCTGAATAAAACTTTATACAAAACAATTTTTATTCTGTCAAATCGGGATTTTTTCCTAATAACCTTTAAAGGTTTGTTTGAATGTAACTGGACAGTAAACTTCCTTTCAGAAAACAGTAAGTAATTTTTAACAGCTCCTTATCAGTTTTAATAAGCAGCACTAAGGATGATTTAATATATTACAGAAGATTAATAGTCTTGTCTATATAAAGAAATGTTACTTATTTAGGAAAAAAAAGAAAAGATGTTTGAACACTGTCAAATACTTGAGACATAAGAAAAACAAGTTTAAAATATTATCACGTGCTTACAAAAAAGTCCGGATCTGCAATTTTTAGTAAATTAACTATTCTAAACTAATCTAGACATAAATCTACTGAAGCAAAATATCTTCCACTTGTTTTGATTCAAAAGCGCCTAGAGTAATTAACATTTCACACAAGGATGCAATCCTTCAGATGGAAGAGGAAACTCTGTCCCGCCACTTGACAGCCACGTGGGGATGTATCAAACATAGATAAAGATTGCGCGAAGGAAAAATCAAGTATGGGTAAGGTTATTTCACAATCGCAATTTTCAAACACTGAGAAGAACGAGTAAAAGCGCTTTACAGACCGATCGCAGTTAGCGGGTATCTGCCTCACTGAAACGGATACTAAATAAAGTGATGGGAAGCTACGACTGCGCGTGCGCCAAGTGTCTGATTACTCGCCATCCCTTTGGCGAGAGGGTTGAGGGGAAGAAATTGGAAGTGTGGGGAGGAGGCAATCGCTCGCTGTCGGCGGGACGTCACCAATATTCGTGCTAAAAGATTTATGTGAAAAATAATTTCGATGCTGGCGTTGCGAAATAAATAAAAAGATGCTTAGGTTGTGTGTATAACTTCAATATTATTTCAGCCTAAATTCCTAACATGTTTGCTGACCGATGCGCTTTCAATAACCTTTGCCGGATACAAAAAAAAGGTTTTGATAGCGGTTTTTTTTATAATGCGCGATAATAGCCAAAGGGAAAAAAATACTTTTTTCCATATTTTAATGATTTTTTAATGATAGAGATCCATCATTTATGACAGCGTGTATTTCTTGGTTCTCTAAATAAACAAATACTTATTTTACTTGGTTTTTTACAAACATTTTGCTCTCCGGGATATTTGTAAGAATAGTAATTTTCATGTAATGGGAGATTATAACGTGATCAAAAGGAGAAAAAGAAAGATATTCCTCTTTAAAGTACGATTTGTGTTTGTATTATTCAAATTCAATCAGTTTGAGGTTTGTCCAAAATTCGAAACTTGGATGGTAAGATTCTTGAATGTTATTTGTTTTAGATATATGCAAAAGTACAAACATGCAAATAATGTTAATTTTATGCAGGCATTTTAAAACTTTTACAATGTTGTGAAATACTGAAATAAAAAAAATTGTGTTTTTTCCATGAAATTCACAATTAACTATTTTAAACTACCTATTTTTTATTATTTTTTGTTTTACTTCAAACAATTACAGATTTGTGATATCCAAAAATATCTGCATTAATCTGAGAATTAGTATTTTTAAACTTATATTTAAGAATTATTTTGATCAACTAAGGATTCTTATTTATGATATACAACCTCCAAAAGTGTCGGCATTACTTGAAAGTAAATCGGAGGGCCAAAAGAAAGAAAAATGTATTTTTTTTATAGATTTATTAGATTAGTATGACTGTGTGTGTTTGGCCTTCACATACTTTTTCAAAACGACATTAAGAAATTATTAAATGTAAAACAGAAATGTTTTTGCCTATAATTAAAAATGCAGTCGCATATTAAAGATGCAATGTAGAAACACTTGAAAAAGATACAAATTATTCCAATTAATTTAATATTTTTTGATAGATTCAGGAAATGAGAATTTATTAATAATAATTTGAATTGCTTACATTTCTTGTAAATTTGTATAATTTTTTTTTTTCTAAAGTTGCTTGCTGTAATAATGCAAGACAGACACGATAAGCATAAATTATTTTCAAAAAATAAATTTCATTTCAATGCATTCACTGCCTACATACATATATAAACAATATTTTATATTGGTTAAAATAAAAAAAACTAAAAAAACTCTGGTTTTAATAAGTAATAATAAAAATAATATGTTATAATGCAAGTGGTTATAATTTCAAAAAAAAATGCATTCGTGTTTTTCACAAAGGCGAATGAAAATTCAAAATTAACTCAATTTCCAAAATATCAAATGCAGAATGAGTTGTGCCTTTATAATCAAAAGAAGAAAATAAAAAAGCGGTTAAGTGGGGGAGGGGGGTCAGAAAGAAAGAAATAGAAATACTCTTCTTACTGCTTTCTTAAATATATTTAGGAGTTTCTTCATATAAAGAGTATAATAGATCTTTTAAAAAGCCGATTGTGGTGTCAAGCCATTCTTTCCTTCAAAGATTTAAAAATAAAATATTCTTATTTATGACGACTTACAAATTTATTACTACAGGTGTGTGTTTTAATTTCCTTTCTTCTTTTTTATTTCTAATTGCAGGTTATGAACAGTTATGAACAGAGTTCATCAATCTACCTCGTGCATTCACCGGAAGCAGATATCTCTTTTTTTCTTTTTTAAATTTAAGAAAATAGCTTGTATTTTCTTCTTTAAATATAGGCTAATTTCTAACTCCCATTAAAAGAATTCAATGAATGTAATAATTTATTTTAAGATAAATTCTATAAAAAGTGTGTTATTTTATCTTCTAGATACTAAGGAATGGTTTCCTATTATTTTTTAGATTTTTTAATTCATGTAATATATAAATATATATATATAAAGTAAATTAAATCTGGCTTAAAAGTTAATAGGTTACTATTATAAAATTTTAAATAAATTTTAATTACATTACTTTTAATATTCACTTGAAGAAAGATATACACTGAAAAAAAATATTGATTTTTCAGCACCGTTCTTAGTCACGAAATTAATTTAATGTCGAAGTTTTTCGTAATAAAAGTAAGCATAATAACTCATAGAATCTATCTGCTGATATATAATCCTAAAAATTAATGATTCTAAAGATCAATAAAAAAAACGTTGTGCAATATATTACTGTGTAGTATATTATTGATGTACATATATGTATGTATAGTGTGGATATTTACACATATCTTTATGAACAAATATAAAGATATATTTATTTTCGTAGGGGGAAATAAATCTTCATTATGAATAAAAAAGTTCACTTGCAAAGTAATGCAACACAATAAAGATTCAGCAGTTGGATTTACATCTGAATAACACAAACACTCTCGTGTGAAAAACGATCTTATATTGCTATAAATGACATCCCTTAAGAAAAGAACGTTGGTTTGATTATTGATTCTATTGCTATTCTTAGTAACCTTTTGAACATTCAGCGTGAAAAATAAGTATAAATTGGATGAACATACCGATTCTTAGGGATTGATTTTTATTTCTTTATGCAACGAAACTAGATTGTGTGTGTATTATTGAAAATGTTTCTTTTTCTTTCATATTCAATGGAAAGAAAATATTTTCTTTTATCCTTCTAGAGTGATTTATGTTACGAAGAATTAAGATACAAGATTAATGAAATCTGGCAATAAGATATGAATACTCAAAGTTTCATTGGGAGAAATAGTTTGTATTATACAAAAAAATATGCTGCCTGTGAAATGCATTTACTCTTTTATCCCTTAGCTTATGAAATTAATCCTTACCTGACTAGAGCAATCGATAATATTCCGATATGGTTATCAAAATAAGCAAACTGAATTAGTAAAATGTAAGAGAAGCAATGAATTCCTTTAAAATATATACAGAATAAATTCATTGTTAATGCTTGGAAACAATTGCAGATTTTAAGAAAAGGGTTAAAAAAGGCAATAAAAGAACACTTAAACAAAAAGGCACTTATTAAACCGAAAGCTAATGATTAGTTTGAATACGTGTTTTGAATTCATGATACTGCAAAAGTCTTTTATACGGTTTTATACGTGTCAGAAATCAGATCTTTCGAGCAGTATGATTTAAAGAATGACATTTGTCATCTCTATCGGGATATGGGATCAGATTTCTATCTTTTTTTGAATCAAAAACTATCTTTTCAACGATTGACTGAAAAAGATTTCAACGCCCTTTTTTATAAGTGGGTTCTAAGTGACTAGAATGAATTTTGCTCGCAAAAGGCTTAATATATCATTTGGCTAAAAAACAAAAAAAACTTTGATAATAAGTTATAAATCATTGCATTTTAAGTTATTATGGGATTTTTAATAAAGATAGTCCCATTTTTATCTGTTTTGTTGGTGCATTTTGCTCAGTATTAATTTTTATTTTTCAAGTGAGTTACTCATTAAAGTGAATCCATTAAAATTGCATTAAAGGATTTTTTACGCACATTATCGTGCATTTAAACGAGAATGAACTCTTTATCTAGATATAATTTTAAAACAAAAACATTACTTAGATGTGAATTTTTAAATAAAAAATAGGATAGATAAAAATGAGTAATACATCATAATTTTTAATAACATCAATACATCATTTTAGTGAATAAAAGATGGGATCCCCCCCCTCAAATAAAAATCCTCAATGGATAAAAATTATCTTTAGTGTTGCCAAAGAAGCGTTTTTACATGTAATTTAACTCATTGGGGCAGTGCACAATTTACCAATGAGAATTTTTCTGTAGATATTTGCTATTATTGATGCTTGCTTGCTGTTTTTAATTATTAAAATAAAGTTTTATGCGATTTATTACATTTTAATACATAATATTGTCAATAAGAACAGGCAATATGATACAATTATATTGTCCGTTTTAGTCATAAAATACCTTAAAAGCAATCATAGTTAAAGTGTAATCACCATATCTTATATGAAATAGTAGATTAATTAACTAACATAAATATCAGTTTATTTTATAAAAATGCTTTTTTTTTTCATTTTCAAAAAATTTTACTTTAAATAAGTAAATAAACCTAAGTTCCTATATATAAAAATGCTATCATAGAATGAATTGCGATTGAAACTAAATGTAAAACATAGTATACACCAGAGAAAATATTATTTAAAGATTATCGAATCACCCTCACACATATTTGTCCTTTGGGTCATTTTTAAGGGCTATAAAATGTTTAAATAATTTAATGAATGGTCAGTTTCAAACACATTTCATAAAATAACAGAATTTAGAAAACATATCATTGAAGTTACTTTATTACTGATTTTAATCGATTAATAAACGGTTAATCAATTAATCAATCATTAAAAATTGTTAAACAAACAATCCTAAATAGGGTAAGTACGCTTATACAATTTAATGTTCTTGCAATAATCATAGATAATGTATGTATAAAGTCAATTTCCAATGTTTTGGAATCATTTCACGAATTAAGTAAACTTCGGTGATCTAATAATAATAATATATATATATATATATTTTAGTGAATGCAAATTACAAATTTGATTTCCCTAAGAAAAACAATAAGTTTTGCAATTTAAGGCATAAAAATAAATAATTTTTTAAATGAAATATTACGTTCCATATTATTGAAAAAAAGAAAGAACCTTTCATTGTAAATACGTATAAAAATACCTGCTACAAACTAAGACTTTTAAAAAGACAAGACATAACAATATTGTAATCCCGGAAGAAAGTTTTTGAGAATTTTTCTAATTTGATAATTACGAGTAAAGATATAGATCCAATACCAAAACCCTCTAAGTCACACCATAAGAAATCCTGGAGATTTCCTCCAATGACGTCCTATAATTCCCGAAACTATTACGTTTAGGGCACTTTGACAGTACTTTAAGCCGACAGGATTTCACTTCGATCTAACTTTGTTCGAAGGATATATGCAGTCAGGAGAAGCGCCGTTAAAGGCCTTATTTGAAAGAAATAGATTGATAGAACTAAGTTGTTTTTAAAGGCTTGTTTGTATATAAATAAATAATATGACATATGCCTTGAAACACAACAAATGCTAGAATCGAAAAATGTTTTGTACAGACTGTATATATATATTATTTCCAGTGTCATGCAGACTTTAGCAATGAAAAATGTATTTGATTAGTCTCGAAATAAATAAATTTCAGCAATGTTTAAATATGTAGTGTATTTGTTAGTGTGAAAAAATAAGTTAGCTCTTCTACGAAATTAAATACCTTTAAAAATAACTACTAAATGTTTCCTTTTTTTATTTCATGCTTAAAAAGGGCATTTTACAATTAAAAACACGCATTGATGATATCAATGATCTATTGTAATGATTGGGTGTCACTCTTGGTTAGGCGCCGGCCTTGAACACTCAATTTTGTGGGTTTGACCCTAGACCGAGTCGGTGGACTTTCATGATGCAAACATTTGACAACAATTATCCCGTATAATTATGCGGCATGCTAAAAATCCCTAGAATGCCTTTTTGGTTTGGATGTTCTCTGCAAAATAAAATTTCTAGTACAATTTTGCATCATCAGAGATCTGGTGCCTCATTCTGGGGAGGAAAATGCGCTTCAAAAGTACATTGTGACAATTGATATCCACTAAAATGGTGCCACATTAAAAATGATACCAGCTCTCGAGAAATGTACTAGCACTTCAATGATAATTTCCAAAGTGTAGTTTCATTTGAAAGAAACAAGTAATATATATATATATATATAAAGTCAATTCCTACTTTGAATGGATCAATATAAGGTATTTTATTAAAGATTGAAAAAATTTGAATAATACATATATATATATAAATATTTACATATGGGTACAGAGTGAACTAATAGTAGGAATTGAAAAAAGAGCATGATTTGTCTGAATTGTTGTAAGTTGGCCAGTTTGGCTAGTGTGGCTGAAAAACAGGTTTTCTACGCCAACTTTTGTCTTTTTTTTTAACATTTACATTGTTACAACAAAATTTATAAATATATAGAGAGAGTAAGTTAATAGTACGAATTTATAAATAGCTCTAACTAATAGAGCAGTACGAGCCAATTGCGTAAAATTAATTTTGACTCATTTTTCAATTTAGCTAACGATAATAGAACTGAAAGAAAATCCCAATTCTCCCTATTTATGCAACGTATTTGAATTTTAGTTAACAAAAGCTGTTAAAAGAGATTTAAAAGATTTTTCACATTGTATGATGGTTTCTGAATGAAAAATTCAAGTCAAATTCCATGAAATATAACAGTAAAGTGTAAAACCTCATTCGAAATACTTCGCAATAAAATTCAGTTTTTTCCCCTAATTTTGCACTGCTACCTTCTACAAATTAAAAATCCTGAATTGTCTTTTTAAAAGATTTTGAGATTAAGCTAGCTATGTAATTTTATTCAGTAACTAATGCTTTTGCATCAAATCGCTATGCCTTCTGTTTTCGTAATTATATTTATGTGGTGTGATGATTTGCTACTACATCTTATGATTTAAAACTGAAAAAAAGACATTAAGTAGAAGAAACTGTATTTTCTTCTACTTTTCCCAGTAGTGATCAGTTCTAAAAAAAGTGTTAAGTCCAAAACTATTCCAGTTACACTAAACTGAGAAACTAAAGAAAAAAAGACTAAAACTAAGAAGAGAAAAATAAATTATTACTACTATAATGGGAAAAAAATGCGTAAAAATTGACAAAAATTACAGAAACGGGGACCGCTCTGTACAAATAGTAAATGAACAAATTCTCAATTTTTCAACTTTGATGTATTGCATTGCTATTCCTTTTTGAAATGGTCTTCAGGATAAGAGATATTTTAATTTTTACAAAAAGTCGAGCACTTTATCTTAGTAAAAGTCTAAATGAAATTGCTTAAAAAAACAGTGATTATATTCACATAAAGTACTGCACATTTTGTAATAAAACAATGATTGATAAATATGAAGGTTAAAACACGTCTACTGTTATACAGAACATACACTCAAAACTTTTCAGCAAATTATTTAGAAATGTTTTTGAGCAATCGCTGTTCCCATTTGAGCTTTTCAATAAAACACATTTCGAGTAAAACGCATCTTAAAGTTTGACATCTTATGTAAAGTTATGGTATCTGCTTTTACTAAAACACTTGTAGTTTTTGTTCTAGTGAATGTAAAATAAAAAAATATTTTTTATTAAGTTAATAAGATGATCTGTAAAATAAAATCATAAAAAAACTTCAATTTTTTTTTTTAAATTATGATCTTAGGGTATTTGAATACTATGAAAAGGCATTCTCAGTTCCTGGTTCGAACAGCATCTGGATGTTATCTGATAGTCGTAAACATCTCTCAACATCTTTCTAACTGGCATAAGATGTGGGTTAACACAGGAGGGGCTATTTTAGAGAAACTAAAACATCTTTCGTCTTCTCGCGAGATTCATCTACAATGGGTTTTTTTTTGCACGTTAATTTTGCTGGCAATGAGATTGCTGACGCCTTAGCAAAAGATGGTGCAGCTCAACCCCCTAGGAAGTTGGCTCTTTTCATCTATTCAAAATTACATTCCACCTACATCAACAACAAGCAATCGACTATTTCTCCTGCTCATCACTGGTATGAGGCTAAACGCCCTGGTAGTTATCTTTCGTTTCAATACAACAGGCAGGGACAAACTATTTTAACAAGTTTGTGGAGTGCCCACCTCCGACCTTTGACTTTTAAGAATGGAAACAAAGTTCTTCCGACTGGTGTTAGGTGTTCTGCATGTCAGGTATATCCAGAACACATTCTTGACTGTCTGGGGCTTACAAAACAAGATCTTTATGAAGATCATCTAATGGTGTTGGACATTTTAAGAGTGAGTGTGTATCATGGATTTCGTCTAGTTAGGCTAGACATGGAGATGAGTAACAAAAGCAAAAAAAAATTGCAGCAGGTTATTCCTAAAGGTTTCTTGTCTAATTATTTATGAGACGAGTGCACGTTTTAGCGTATAATTGTTGCAATATATGCATGCAAATTGCCCTCTTCCTTTTATCTAAAAAAATTCAGATTTTTAATATATTTTGCATTAGTTTCAGTATTTTCTGTCTGTCTTTTATCAGATAATTCCAATATATTAAATCCATTCTCCTTTTTTATAAATTTAATAAGATTAATTAATAATATATTTAATATAAAGAACTTAAATAAGTATATCTTATATGTGTGATAGTTTTTATTTCAAAATATCGCTCTTTGTCTTAACAATTCAAGAATTAGTTGAAATTCTTTGCTTTAGAAAAGGGAACAAAATTTACAAACCCCCCAAAACACAAATATTATTTTTAAGTACATTTTACAAGTAATTTAAAAATAATACACATAAAAACAATAACACATTTTATTATGTTTTCTGGGGGTGGATAATAAATTCTTATTGCATTGCTTATATTAAGCATAAATTAAACCAAATGCAAACAAAAATGGCTTCACTTGGAAATATATATTTATTTTATCCTCTTCTTACAGAAAATATTTATTTATTTAAACACTACAGTAGAAGTAATTTTCTACACACATTACTCTCTTATATTACTAAAATCCAGCTCTTAAGGGTTTACGTAACAGTGTATTAAATCCAAATTAATAATTAAGTGCGTTGAGCACTACTGCAGCGAACCACTTCCATTTAGAAATGGTCTTGTGGCAACAGTCAGTGCGCGTATTGTTTTCAGAATATAAGTACGTACTTTTGTGAAAAGTCATCGTGTAAAAAATGCTTAACTATGTGAATGTTGAAATAATTACAATGTGAAACATTCTATTACTTGCGAATCATTCCATCCTAGGGAATTATTCTTCATATGTGAAATATATTCAGCAACATCAAATTGCGGTTTGATTTATAACTGAGTTATTTTTCTTCCATTAGACTGAAATTCTAAAACAAAATTTTAGTTTTAAAACAAAATTCCATACAGTCTTCTATTTTAACGACTGTCTTTCTGCAACGTGAATGGTATATATCATTTCATTTCACTAAAAACAAAGGTATCGTTTTCGAATTATATAAAAACAAATATTATTTTCATACAACTAAAAATATTTAATTAATTACTAAGTAAAATAGAAAAAGAAATAATTCACCGCTATAAATTATGTTCTTCAAATATATTCATTATGAATGACATTTTCATTACATTCAGTTATTGTTTTAGTTTCTTCACTTAAAACAATTCAAATAATGTTACGCTGATTAACGATTTCAAAAGAATAAATAAATAGCAAAGTAAAAAAAAATATCTCGATGTTAAGAATTATTTTTAAAACTTATCCAAGCAGACAAAAAGAATATTGAAATTCGTTTACTCAGAAGTGCTCTTTTCAAAATGGTTTTTCTATTCTAAAATTTTTCTGAACGCAAGTCACGCAATCCGAAAGCTCGACTCTTACATTAGTTTCAGTAATTCCGGTCTTTCTTTTGCGGAAACAACACTTAAGAATAATTGAAATCAAGTTCAGCGAGCATCCTTTGTTTTTTGTCCCATAGCCTTAAAGTTTTTAATTCCAACATAATGCAATGTGCTTTTCAAATTTTTACATTATTTATTGATCGAAACATATGTTCGGAACATCTTTTCAGCTAAAAAATTATTAGTGTTTACACATTTTTCAATACACATGTTAAAATATGCTAAATTTTCATATACATGTTTTAAGAAATTCCATGCATATTTAACAAAAATTAATGCATGGAAGTATTATGCTGCTATGAAGAAATAGGGGATTAACGTAGATTTAATTTTGCTGAATACAGTGCAAAAATTGTTTTCGATTATACAAAATGTATGCTAATTTCAATAATTTTATATGAAAACACACAGTAGTTAAAATTCAATAAATGTTTTGACTGCAATTTTTAAGTTTCATTTAAAATTGAAAGATGTCAAGGTTTAGGAATGAAAATGAAATGACTTTCTTGAAAAACATTCATTTTGGAATATTTTTTTCGTTTTTAATTTTAAAAATACAGCAGTGATTATAAAAACTCTTAATATATATATATATACTAGCCGTTACCCACCCTCTTCACTGAGTATTTCAAGATGTATATATGTATACTGTTTACATATATATATTAATTATTGATATATAACATTAAGAATTCAATTGTATTGAAAAATATATTTATAGCTGTTACACTCTCGCCCCTTGATATAAAAAGAACATAAATTATAGTATCTAATTTCTATTTATATCTAAAACAGTAGTAGAAATATTTTTTTCGCTCACTTAACCTAATAATCAAATGGATTTCCAAGAAAGCAAATTTCAGTGGATATCTACTCCATAAAATAAACATACGTGCTAAATTTCATGTCAAAATCTAACAGAGAAAAAACGGAATTTTTACCATCAATACCTCATTGAGAGCATTCTTATTGGATTCCAATTCAACAAAAGAAGCATGCAAACTAAATTTTATTATTGTAGTCTTATCAGTTCGAAAAAGGGAATTGTGTCTATCAATGCGACCCAATAACTCTCCCCGCTCCCCCCTGGAGTTGATTTCCATAAAATCCATTCTTAGTGGAACTCTTTTCAACTAAAGAAACGTGCTCAACAAATTTCAAGTAAATGGGTTAAATTCAAAAATATGAATTTTTCTATAACACGCCTTAATCCCTCGCAATCCCAATCCTTTGGGGGTCTGTTTTCACAAAAATCTTTGTAAAAGGAACTTTATTGCATGATCGGAACATACCTTCTAATTTTCAAGCAGGTGGTTCTATTAGTTGAAAAGCGGAAATACTTATCTATTACGCTTCTTAATCCCCCTCAGTGACACTTGGGGATCAATTTTCCCCCAAATTATTTTGTAGCGGATCTCTACACCATGAAAGGAATTCGCTTACCAAATTTTAAGTCAGTACGTCTAATAGTTTAAAAATGGAAATAATTATCTAAAACGCCCCTAAGCCCCCGCAAAGCCACTTAGGGAACGATGTTCACAAAACCCATCTTATGACAGATCTCTACTCAGTGAATGGAATATGTTTACTCAATTTCAAGATTTTACGTCTAATAGTTTAAAAAAAAGTTAATTGCCTATAACGCCCCTTAATTCTCCACAACAACACTTGGGGTCGATTTTAACAAAATCCATTTTGCAGCGAATCTGGAATCTATGAAAGGAATCCGTTTAACAAATTTTAATACTGTACGTCTAATAGTTTAAAAATGGAAATAATTATGTATAACGCCCCTTGAGAGCCCTCAACGCCCTTTGGAGGTCGATTTTTGTAAAAATCATTATGTAGGGAATCTCTACTTTATGAAAGAATTCTGTGTACCAAGTTTCACTGCTGTACATCTAATAGTTTAGTAACGGAAATAATTATCTATAACACCCTTTGGGGTTCGAACTTTGCAAAATCCGTTCTTAGCTGACGTCTACTCCATGAAGGGAACCTACCTACCAAATTTCAAGTCTGTAGCTTTAATATTTCTGGAGATATCGTGATTAGTCAGTGAGTCGCTTTTCTCCTTTATATATATATATATATATATATATATATATATATAAAAGAAATATATTATATATCAAAAATGAAATAATATTTGCATGAATATGTACACAATTAATTTTGTTAATAGTTTATTATTATATATTTATCATTATTCCAATTAGATAGATATTTATCATTATTCCTCCATATAGTTACTATATTCTACGATTAGATAAAATTATTTATCGTAGTTTTATTTTAACCGTAGTATTATTTTTTTTAAAAAATTCTTATATACTGCTAGTGTTCCTAAAGTACTGGTAGTATGTCTACGCAATTTTTAATTTTTTTATTTCGATTATTTTCAAATTTTTGCTAAATGCTACAATTCAGCCATTCGCATGCTTTGAATTTGCATTTGGGTCCAGAATCTAACTTTTTTATTGTACTTAGATTTAGCTCAGGCTCTGCATTTTTGAATGCAATTTTTAGGTAAGTTACATTCATCCTCCTTTGTAATGGATTTATTATTTTCAAAAGCTTTTAGCTCAGTATTATTGATGGAAAGGGGGAAGGTTAGCTAGTCAAAACATGTTCCACCCCACATTTATATATATTATTTTATATATAAGAGCTGTCCTAAGTCAGCAATGTTTATAATACTGTAGCATCCATATTTTGTATTTTTAACTCCATTATTTTTAATTTCTTATGTATCCTTTATAAAATCTTTTGTCCGGTTATCTTCAAGTATCAGTTTTTTTTTCTGTTTTGATTATTAATTATTCATCTCTGTTTAGTAGAGAATTTTGACTATATACAGTCCCTGGCCAAATTATTAGACGCACTATAAGATTTTATGAAAAATGTTAATTATCGGGTGATACTATGCAGGTTTTTTGTATTTATCAGATAAAGTGTGTGTTTTTTGGTTGTCCATTTAATATTCTATTATTATCACAAATGAAACATCATTAAAGAAAAAATATGTGTTTATTGGCTCTTGAAAGAAAACAGGAACAATTATAATTAAATATTAATATTTTGTTGAGCCACCTTTAGCCGCTATGAGAGCTGCAATTCTGCGCCGCATGCTATCAATACAAGACTGTACTGTCTCCTGCATTTGAGGATGATGATTGCGCACGTGAATTATTCTTTCTAAGAGCTGTGTTTTATTTGTAATCACATCTTTAGCGACTTCTCTTTTCATTAACTCCCAAATGTTTTCGATTGGGTTCATATCAGGACTATTACCCGGCCAATCCAACAAAGGTATATTTTGTTCTGCTAAAAAAGCTTTGATAGACCGAGCTGTATGTCAGGGAGCTCCATCTTGTATAAAAATGTATGGTTTTCCATTTTGAAACCATTCTTCCAGCTGCAGAATCAAGCGATTTTGCAAGACATCTTGTACTGGTGTTGCTGCATCATATCTTTAACCACGTCCAGTACCCTTGCCACTGACGATTGACCAAATCATTATTTTTTTAGGGTGTTTCACGGTCCGAACAACACAGTCAGAATGAAACTTTTCTCCATCACGACGACGCACAAACTGAGTTTTGTGTTCTGCAATATTTCAAATGTTCTTTCATCACTGAAGCAGACGTGTCAAAAAAATAATAAATAACCATTTTTGCTGTTTCTTCTGTAATAGAAAATGGTTAAATACTTTGTTTGTGAATAAATTATAACAACATACCGATCTCCATAAGTACACATCTTTATCACGCCAGTGTTTGGCCCAATTCAGACGCTTTGCTTTTGTTGCACGGGTTAACTTGGACTTCCTGGTGGGGCGGCAGGTCTTAAAATGTAAATCTTTTAATTTTCTTCCAACAGTGCGTTCAGAATCATTCACATTAATATCTTGGAGTTGAGATTTTATCACTTTTGTGGAAGCAACTCTGTTTTCAAGGCAAATTTTCTTAAAAGATATTTCTGACCTTGGGGGAAATACGCTTTCTGCCGCATTTTCTTTCTTTTTGGGTTTCCCCTGACTCATTTTTTTCTTTATGCGTCGTAAGCTAGCTTCAGAAACTTTCAGCTTTCGTGATATTTCGTGGTTTGAAAACAATTTTGCATTCACAAGGTAATTTAGTTCTGCTTTCTAACATAGTGAAAAATTGCCTTTTTTACCAATGCTGAAAGTGTACAAACTGATTATTTAAACGCCGCACACGAAATAAACAAATAACTGCATAAAATGTAAGGCGTTATAACCCTACAAGGGGAGTGCGAGTACACCGAAAAGTCGAAACCAAAAGATTATTTAAAATAATCATGAATTTACTGAAAGGAAGCAAAACAAAATACATTCTGGCATAATACACATTTACATTCATAAAGTACACTTATAAATGTATCAGTACTGCACATTGTGTTTCAAAATTAATTAAACAGTACGAATTTAAGAACAAGTTTAAAATAATTACCAGTGACCCTATGGGCATGTCACAAAATTATATACAAAGATTAATACTTATCTTGATAATTTGTATGATTTATAATTAAAGTCGTATTGTATATGACGTCAAAGTATATTATTATTGAATTCAATACATTTTTATTACATGGAGGGGGGAGTGATGAAAATTATGAATGAAAATTGGGTTGCAAATATAGAAAGTTTGAGAAGCAATGATGTAAATAGAATAATCAGAACTAATCTTACAGTTATCTTAGAACTCCAATGGAGCTTCAATACATAAATAAACCAAAATATTTCTTTAAAGTAGCATTTTAGGAATTTTTTTTAATTCGTTAATATTATAACTCACAAGGATAAAAGTAAGGAAAGTAAGAAAATAATAAGGACACAAACAACTATGGAAGAAATAATTTTGTGTAAGTACCTACAATGAATACTTATGATTACCTCTATTTAATTATTGCTTTAATTCACAAAAATAATAGTAATAAAAAAGATAAAATAAATTTTTATTCAACTTTTTTCCAAATATTTTTTGTTGTTTATTAAAGCTAGAATACAAAGAGGCATTCATTCTTTTCCCCTTCTTGAAAAACCTTTTGAAACTTACAAATGGAATTCTAATTGAGAAACTTTTATCAGAAAGGTAGGCTACTTTTAAGTTTTGGTGAACCAAACAAATCTACAAAATATGATTCAGTGAGCCACTCAGTTGGAGACTTTTGAAACAATTCATTTTCCCTGATAATTCCCATTGTAATTAGAGACTAGATATCACTGATAACGGTTAACTGTTTTGTCATATATTAATTTTACATCATTTAGAGATATATCTTAACATAAAACTAAACAACATAAAATATAACAATTAATTCAACAAAAGTTAAAAAAATTTTAACTGTCGAAATTAGTGCACCGCTCTATTTTCAAATCGCAAAATCAGGGGCATAATTTGTGACTTTCAGTTTGACACGATTCTGAGCATTCAGTTGTAAAACAGTTTCTTTGCAAACTCAAAATATTTTTCATATAAAGGAAGTTTTTTTTTACTTAGCCAAAAGTGGAAAGTGGAGTACCTGCAATTTCCTCTCTTCAAACAATTAAATCTTTCCTGTAATGGCATTCAAAAATTTAGAAATTAGCTGCGAAAATGTATTATTAGTGTTATCTCAGACTTTCGTAATTCCGTAGATGTCCATAATTCTGATGATGTTTGTCTAATAAATTCCATTACAAATTTATTATCTTCCATCCAATTAAAAATTGACAAATTTATAAATTAGTTCAATTAGAATTGTGCCAATTAGAATTGTATCGCTTTGCCTCCACCCCTGGTCTAGTATATAGTATATAAATTATATTTAAAAATACAATTCTACTGAAATCCATAGTATTTATATAAGTAGTACTAAAGAATTATTAAGTGGGATTGCTTGAATTTATTATAAATGTGTATTTTTTCATCTTTATGCAGTTCACTGTTTTGAAAAAGTATGACTAGACTTGAAGTTACTTTATGATAAAGGAGAAAAAAATTATGCTTTGATAAAACCATTTTTCTCTAAAAATTTGAAGCTTAGCTTCGGTGATGTGACCCATTACCCATAAAATATAGCCTTCATTTTTTTCCCTAGTAGAGCCTAAAAGTTATCTCCACAGATAATAGACCATTAAATCGAACTGAAAGTGTCCTCTTAAGTGGGATGAGAAAAAGACACTTAAGGGTCATTACGTCAGATATTTTGGTACAAGGATCAAAAGGCCGCATATCGGAGATACACGTCGAGATTTCAAGACGCATTGAAAAATAAAGAAAAAAAAATATGAGAAGATGCCTAAATTCATTTCCTTACAGACACAATAGCTGCAATTCTTGTACTTCAGATTTCCGAATTGAGTTTGTGACAAATATTTAGTTTGAATTTAAGTTTAGAAGTATTAATTTTCGTTTATTCACGACCAACATGTGTTGCAAAAAAATACTATCGCTTTATTTGTTTTAATGCACTTTTCCCAGAGAAATATGAGTCAGTCAATCATACTGCAATAAAAGATTCCGAAAAACGTTCATATTTTTAATCCTTCTTATTGACTTAATTTATAAAGCAATATTTTTTTTATAAAAGCCTTTGATCGTTTGGTATTTTGCCCTGATTTCTATTTTCAAAATTAATACGAGATTCTATTTTACTTATTAAATTTAGCTGTAAAAGTTTTAGTTCAAGAAAGAGATAACTACAATATCAAAGGCTATTTGGTAACTAAAATTTTAAAATTTAGGAAACATTTCAATATGCAACTCAAAAAAATTGATTAGCTGTTTCTTTATTTTTTCAGTCAACATTTAAAAAATGAATGTATCATATTCAAAATGACGAGCTTTAAAAATAGCCTTAATTCCAATAATTTTCAAATTACAGGAAGTTGTTGACAAATTAAATTGAATATAAATGTTTTAAATTTAATTAAAATTAAGGTGGAAGGATAGAATTCATTTAAAAAGAGATAATAAAATGATTGTTTATTTTTCTTTGGCATAGTTGAATGGAAGTATACCATTTTAATAACGGAAATTCAAAATAATTTAAAATTGACTGTAAATGTTTTAAATTTTAAATTATTTTGAATTTCCATTATTAAAATGGTATACTTCCATTCAACTATGCTAAAGAAAAATAAACAATCATTTTATTATCTATTTTTAAATAAATTCTATCCTTCCACCTTAATTTTGATTCTGTTTAATTAAAAGTGTATAAATTTGTAAATAATAACTATTTTAACTACATAAATTCCACATCAGTGGTGGATGTTTGTGGTATCTTTTTCAAGATATTGGAAATTTTTCGGAAAAGTAGGTGGATAATAATGTATAGAGTTGCTCTTGTATTTGTGTGATGGGGTGAGGCAAGTGAAAGCTCTTATTATCTTAGAAAATATATTACTTCAGTGCTTCTCAAAGTTTTAATATTTGCAACCCAATATTCAATCATAATTTTCATCGCCCCTACAGTTAAAATGTATTTAATTCAATAATACACTTTTACTCTAAAAGCTACAGTACAATTTTACCTCCTAAATGCTTTCGGTATATATAAACGTCTCACTCGGCCAAAGCGTTAATTGCCCTGAACGTATATATACTTCTTTCCTTAATACGATATTTTCTGTGAACTGTTATCCATAAGATTATTCTGAAGACTTTGGAATGCAATAAAATGACCTTTAAAGGGTTTACGAAGGATTTACTTATTTTACAAGATTTTTTTATTTATTATTTTTCTGTCACCTCCCACCCCCCCAAAAAAACATCACATACAATTGCCAACGTCGAAAAAGGGGCGTTAGGGAGCGGATCTCGGAACTTTGATTCAGCAGTTAAGAGAATAATTATAAACCTTACAAATTATCAAAATAAGTGTTAGTTTTTGACAATAATTTTATATATGACAAGCCTATGGGGTCATTGGTAATCATCGTTGTTCTTAAGGCGACTTGGTACCCTTTGAGCAACTTTCTTTATTTATGTATTTTAAAATTATATTTTAGCATTTTATAGAATGTTTCTATTCAAGAAAATGATACGAGATGAAATTTTTCACATATTATTCACACAATTTTAAAATTTTAAATTCCTTGAAGAAAATTTGGAAAATTTTAAAATCCTACTCCTTTTGTAAAAATTTATTTTTTTGAACCTGAAAAATTTTTTATAATATTCTTATGGATGTTCTAAACAACTTAAGGGATCTATTTAACAATAACTTTATTTATTTTCGAGAAAAAAAAATAAAATGTTGGAATAACAGGCTAAAAATCAACGAAAAAGCCAAGATGTCTTACATTTTATTTTTTTTAAAAAAAAGTATTCAGTTTATAGCAAAACGGATCCCCAATTTTATTACACGCTTTATTTTTAACACGCAGAAAAAAAATGGAAGTGATTGGTAAATAATTGTCGAAGGAGTAGCATTCTGAATGCTCTAAGGTTTCGAAAAACACAAACTTAGAAAAACCAGTTTAAAGTTTATAAATCTGAAAAAATAATTATTATAAGCTTAATTAAACTTAAAATACCACTTTAAAATATTAGTTATACATTTTTCTTTAAATTAATTAAGTTTTTATAGTTTTTCGACCCACACATTTTTATAAATGATCACCTTTTAGAGAGTAGTAATTGCACAAGAAAATTCAAGAAAACGATAAAAAAAAATGTTTTTCTGTCCCGACAGAAATTTTAGCTGTTTTTCTTCTTATAATATTAAAGTATTACATTTGTATGAAAAATATATCAGGAATAAGAGCTGAAATTATATAAAATTATTAACGTAAAATGCTTTAATTTAAAAATTTTACATACACACATTTTACAAAGAAAAAAAATGATTGTATGTATTGCTTCGGAAATATTCTGCTTTATATATTGCACATTCTTTTTTTAATGTTATTATTTATCTTTATAACATAGATTTTTTTTTATCAAAACGCTTTTTTTTAGCTTTTTTTTTCTAAAAAGGGGGCGTTCCTGAGTTGCCTAAGTTGTTTTCAAATGAAGTTTTATTCAACTTCTAACTTTTCGACATGCACAAGTGATATATCAATCAAAAGATAATAATGCAAAGAATAAGATCAAATGAAAAAGAAAAAAAAACGATAAATCTGTGATTTTTGGGGTACCAAGTCTTCTTAATTTAGTATTGTTAAATTGACTAAAATACATTGTACACACAAAGTATTGATACATTTATAAGTGTATTAACTCAGTGTAAATGCGCATTTTATTTTTTATTACATTAGAATGTATTTTGTTTGTTCACTTTCAGTAAATTAATAATTTTTTAAAAATAATCTTTTTTTTTCGACTTTTCAGTATGCTCGCGCCCCCTTCGTAAAGTTATCACGCCCCCTAGAGGAGTGTGCCCCACCGACTCTCTTACTCTGTCTTACTTATTATCATTTCATTCAACTATTTTGATCTTATGATATGCAACAGGTATTTCAATTGTGGTTTGAATCTCTAAAGAAAAGTTCGTCCTTATCTTAGGAGAATTTTGAAACTATTTTACGGAAATAATAGGACTTCTATTTAGTAGAATATTCAATATAATGAACCTTAATTAGAATAATTGCACACTTAAGTGTATCTAACTAGTATTTCAATAGAATTAATCGTCAGCTTAGGTATCGTCCACGGCACTTGACCATGGTTTAAAATTACGTGGTCCGTTGCCAAAAGGCCTCGTGCAGCTGAACAGTACGACGTTAATAATCAATCAATATTGTTGAAAATCCACTGAAAAAATTTCTTTTCTTTGACGAATATAAATTTTTCCTCTGACGAATAAAACACTAGGAGTTTGATTAAATATCCTCAGATATGACAAACGATGGTAAAATTCTTTCGAGGACTTTATTTAAAAACTGATTCTGCGATGACTAACAAACATTACCCATTGTCTTGTAGACAATTCTGATATTCCGTCGACCTTGGGCATATCAACTTCTACCGACTCACATACGAGATGGAATGACAATGAACAGATCGCTGAGATATAAATCCAGAAGAATGACTCATATGATTCTATTAAAAAGGGTTTCCGCTCATTACTTCCATTGACTAAGAATGGAACATTCCGAGAATTAGGAAGGAGCCGTTGTGGTTGAATAGTCTCAGAACTCCTCGATTATTGAAGATATAATATTTGAGTCAGAAAGCTTTCAAAATTGACATAATTGAATGCTGCATTTCACTAAATTGTTTGTTTGAATCTTTCTTTAAATAAAAATCATTATTTTCTCATTCACGGAGATATTTTGAGCTACAAATGATGTTTTTGAAGGTTTATTATTTTGTATATACGCAATATATATTTCTCTTTCAAACATAAGTTGTTAAGTAAAATAAATAGTTTTATGATTAAACTTTTCTAAAAAAAACGTTGATAATTAATTGAGATATTATAACAACTACGAGAGATAGTTTGATATAAAATTGAACTCAATATTTTATTTTATGTTTAAAATTAAAAAAAAAATGTATTTTAATATATTTCAATGTATTTTTAATTTGATGTTATATGAGAAACCTGTATATGAAAAAGTAGTTTTATTATGAGATAAGTATGCCTCGAAATCCAATGTGTGAATGGTAGTGCATCGCGCTTCCACACCACAGGTCTGAGGTTCAAACTTTGGGCTGGGCAAGGTCGACTCAGCCTTTCATCCCTTCAGTGGGTGGATACATGAGTACCAATGTTGCTTGGGAACTTAACATTTGGTGTTTCACGTCAGACTGACCACCTGATCGGAGCATCTGCACATACACCTCAGGGCCGAAGGTCACGTATACTGGTATGGATAAAGTAGACCTTGGCCATCATGGGCTGTTGCGCAACTGAGTTGAGTTAATTATATATATATATATATATATATGCCCCACGTTTATATAGATTATTAATCTGCTTCTACTCCACAGCAGTGTTTCTCAACCTATGGGGCGCGCCCCCCTTCGAGGGCGTGACAAGGAGGGCGCGAGCATATTGAAAAGTCGAAAACAAAAGATTATTTTTAAAAAATTGTTAATTTACTGAAAGTAAACAAAATACATTCTGACAAAATAAAAAATAAAATGAACATTTACACTAATATAATATACTTGTAAATGTTCCATTACAGCACAATGTATATTTTAGAATTAACTTAACAATACCATGTCAAGAACAAATTTAATAATTACCAATAGCCCCATGGGCTTGTCACATAAAATTATATACAAAAAATAACACTTATCTTGATAATTTGTACGGTTTATAGAGAATCCTTTCACTGCCGATTAAAAGTGACGCTCCCCAATGCTTCCAGGATCCCGTTGGGGGAAGAAAAGAAATAAATCGGGAAATTCTCTGATATGACTAAATCCTTTGCAAACACTGTCAAGGTCCAAAATCCTGTATTCCAAAGCCTTTGGGATATTTTTATGGATAAAAGATTGTACTTCGGAAAGATGTATATATACGTCCGGGGCATTTAACTCGCGGGTTGAGCGAGACGTATATATATTCACCGGTGGCACTTAAAAGGTTAAAATTGCGTTGTAGCTATAGTGTCAAAGTATAGTGTTATGAATTGAATGCATTGCTATTGGTGTATGGCGGGGATGAGAGTGGAAAATTATGATTGGATATTGGGTCACAAATATTGAAGGTTTGAGAAACACTGCTCTACAGTTTATCCCAAATGCAACATCATGAAAGATGGATCTTGTAAGGTGAAATTTGTATCATATGTAAATCCAGATTAGACATAATTAGCATTGCAGTACACAGTCAAACTATTTGCACCGAGATCACTATCATTAAGTCCTATTCAAAGGGAGAATAGAAAACTACTTTCAAAAATTGGAATTGTCTTTTTACATTAATATTGTGTATTAGCACTACTCTGACCACATGAGAACGGCATTATGGTGTGGCAGTGGTGGATTACAATGTAATACCGAAAACCCTAGAATAACAGTTAAAATATGTTCTTCAATGATCTGCGTTTGTTCGTACGATTTGTCATTTTCTGTTACATAGGAATTTCCAACAAGAATTTCAACGCTGCGATTACATTTAACAGTATATTAATTAAGATGAACAAATGAAATTACTTAACTTTTTCAAACAAATTACAATTCTTCTTACAAGAGCTATATGATTATATCTGAATCTGGCAACACACCTAGGAGAGAGATATCAGGATTCTTGTAGCATGCATCACCATAACGATCCTTCACCTGTTGATATAGTTTGAACTTCTACTAAACATTACTTCGGTAAAGTGAACTGCTTATAACTCACAGCAAATATTTCATGTAATTTACACAAACTGTAATTTAAACTGTCTTTTCATGTAACTTATAATATTAACCTTTTCACGATGACGTACTGATCAACGGAACCCATTGTAGAGACGGGTGTGATACATGGGCCTCCTCCCCAATATCACTGACAACTGGGTGATGTCCTGTGTGACGTTTGAGATAAATAGTGGTAGCGTGATATTGATTAATTTAAATATTTAGTATACTTACGTCACAGATATTATTTACAGATAATACATTGGAGTTATTAAACTTATTAAAAAGTTATTATAGTTCAAATGATGTGCGAGAGGAGTTCTCTTTCAGGGTTCGCTCTCTTTGAAGGTTTCAAACATCTCCCGTTCTCTCTCTCTCTTCTCTCACTTCGGGAATCAGAGGCCGGCGTCCTTTGCATCCAGTTACATCCTGCTAGTCGTGGGAAAAGGGTCCCTCGTAGAGTCAAAGGTCACCGGGATGATCCAAGATGGTACTACGCAATAATTTAAAGTTTCACAGGTTCCTTTGCACATGTGGTAATTATTTCCACACAGCTGTGTAGCGGGAAACATTACAACAGGTGAATCACGTTTTGCACTGGTACTACAGGGTTGACAACCCCCACGTTGCATGTTTTTGAACGGCCTACCATCCTATATGAGAGTATGAGACTGCTGCATATATGACTCACATGTAGCGAAAGGGTTAAGGTATCTTAATAGAATATATTCTGTATCTTAGAATATAGAATGTTTATCTTACTCATATACTGTTAATGGATTGCAGTAACACTCAACATCAAACATTGTATTTTTTGTAGCATGTTGCCACTCCCAACCTAGAAGGTTTGTCTGAAGCTGCATTTCAACTGGAAGATACAAGGCCACACTTGCCAAATAACGTTCACGTATTCTTCATTACTCATGCATTGTTACTTTAAATCCCTGTTCTGTTAATAATTGGCAAACACCCATCCCAAAATAGAACATCATATAATTGTGGTGTTCAGAATAGGAGAAATATACTTATGCTGAAAGAATACATTTAAAGTTTTTTTTTTCTTTTTTCGATACTAATTGGTGTTTACGTAAAATGAAGTTTTCACAGTGTTCCTGGAACAAAATGAGCTGAAAGGTTTTATAATTTAACCATTATATTTCATATTATTTGCTCAATAAATATGATTTTGATTTTGCCATTAATTAATGTATGCTGTATGTAATTAACAGTGTAATGTATGTGTTTAATGACTTCCTATTTAAACAATACTTCAATATATTATCTAATGGACAATTCACTAAAATATATTTAAGTTCTTGGGTGTTTTTACTGAATTTTTGTTTTTTACTTAAGTTTATTCAGCTGTTGAATAGTTTTATTTAACTATCATCACTAAATTTTAGATAATTCAAAAAAACATGATAGTGAGTGATTAATACACAATAATGGTTTACTTAGGTCGTCTTTGATATTTGGTATTGTTTCCGAAGTATGAGGTTCTTTTACCAATATCTCTGAGTGCAACGTCAATAAAACTATCAATTAACCAATATTTTACTAATGAGAAGGCTCCATATTTATCCTCTTTACTCGATATTTTGTTAGTAAAATTAAGTCGTTTTTTACATATGTTAGTAAAAAGAAAATGAACATTTGTACTTGCCACCTAGTAATGAAAATTAATGCACTCTTAATGATGAAATGTATACTTTTTAATTTATAAAAAATAATGAAAAA
Source organism: Trichonephila clavipes (assembly GCA_019973935.1). NCBI lineage: Eukaryota > Metazoa > Arthropoda > Arachnida > Araneae > Nephilidae > Trichonephila > Trichonephila clavipes. The sequence continues at coordinate 454,690 of BMAU01020928.1, forward strand.
AAGAACCTATTTTATTGCATCTATAATGTTTAAAAAAACATTTAGTCAATTATTTCCAAGCATTTTTATAATGAAATTAAATTAGCTAATATATTATTTTTAAAGCATTTATAAATAAAAAAAATAACTGTAAGAGAACAAGGGCATCATATACTTTGAAAAAATAGATTTTTCAATTTTAGTTCTAAAAAATAGTGCTTATTTTTCTGAATCTGAAAATGTATAATACTTATATGTTTGATGATAAAATAGCTCTAAAAATGAAAAATAAAAATGTAAACAAATGACCACTCCCCTTTTGACACGCCCCTTTGAACTTTAAATATGTAGTTTCCCATGTGTTTGATCTATATAAACTTTGGATTATTTTTTTCGCTTGAATGTATAAGCCCGCTACTTTTGGCCACGTTTATTTGTAAGCTATTGTTCCAAGCTGTGTGACAAAATTTCTTACTTTAAATTTCAGTTTATGGCAATGTTTTGAACCAAGTTCGTCTTTTCCGAAGTTTCTTGTGGCATACGACTACTTATTTTTACATTAATTTTCGTAAGAAATATTTATTTTTTACTTATATTTAATAACATTCATAAGATTATAAAAGTATCTAACTTTTTCTTAAACAAGTAATTATGCCAAGAATAAAAAAAAATGACAGAAGGAAGTATGCGAGCAATTAACATAAAAAGTCTAAATCGACTGAAAAATTGCTTTCGAATTCCATGGAAAGATCTTCTAGAAGAAAAATTTAAATAAAGTGCTTCTAAAGGAGAAAAATTAAAATACTGGATTTACCAAAAGTACAAGATTCTCAAAATGTAAATATAATCATTGAACTGGATTTATCATCTTCCCTTATGAAAAATCTCTTATGTTGTAAATATTGCTGCTCTTCAGAGAAAAGTGAACTGAGAGAATATTTAAAAAGACGTAGAGGTTTAGCTGTGAGTTTGGAAATAATTTTCCACAACTGTGGAGAATCGGCGAGCACAATGTCATCAAAAATATCAAATAAATGTTATGATATTATTCTAAGATTGACACATGGAATGAGAGCTATTGGAAAAGGTGGAGCCGCTGCTCGAATATTCTGTGGGCTCATGAATTTGCCTCTACCACCTGCAAAGTTCGAACGCCATAATTCTGTGTTTTTAAATGTTTAAAAACAATTAGTGAAGACTCCTTGAAGGCAGCTGTTCACGAAACAGTTATAGCAAATGATAATAATTCAAATATAGCTGTGGCTGTGGATGGCACATGGCACAAAAGAGGCTATTCTTTATTGAATGGAGTTGTATGTGCTACGTCTGTCGAGAACGGAAAGGTTATCGACTTTGAAGCTCTCACAAAATATTGCTCTTCATTTAAGGGTAAAAAAATACATGTGAAATTTGTGCTAAAAATTACGAAGGATTCAGTGGGAGAATGGAATGCGGGGGTATTAAGTATATTTCAGCCAACTGAAACATCACGAAAAACATGTTACACGCAATATCTTGGTGATGGGGACTTTAATTTATTACTATAAAAGAAGCAAAAGTATATGGCGACACAGAAGTTGAAAATTAGAATGTGTTGGCCATGTGCAAAAATGTATGGGCACAAGACTGAGAAACATTCTAAAATCGAGCAAAGGCATTAAGCTATCAGATGGAAAAATATTTCGGGACGTGGACGGCTAACGCTTAAAGAAGTAGACTCAATCCAACATTATTATGGGCTAGCAATTCGTAAAAATTTGTCATCTGTGTAGAACATGGAAAGAGACATATGGACAATTTATTTTCATAAGCTAAGTACTGAAGATAATCCTCAACACGCTTTGTGTCCTCTTGGTGAGGATAGCTGGTGCTGTTATAACCGTAGCATTGTTACGGGGGAATTTTATATTCACAAGCATTCTTTCCCTCAGTCAATTTTATTGAAAGTGAAAAAAGTGTTTCGGAATCTCATAGAGAAAGACTTATTGAAAAAAGTGCCTTCATGGAAGAACACAAAATCCAAATGAAAGTTTTAACAAATGTTTTTGGAAGCGAAATCCTAAAACAGTTTTTGTTGGCATTGAAACTTTGAAATTTGGAGTTATGGATGCTGTAATTTGTTTTAACGATGGGTATGTCTTTAGGATAAAAGTCTTTGAAGCTCTGGGCATTAAACCAGGATACAACACAGAACGTGCCTTACTTATAATTGATAACAAACGAATTTTTGAGGCTAAATGCATAATAAATAAAATGTCATTGGAAGCGAGAAATAAAAGGTCTTTGAAAAGGAAAATGGATAAACAGAATTCAGACGAAGAAAATGAATACCAAGCAGGGAAATATTAATTAAATCTATAATGTAAGGACAAATTTTTTAAAGTTTTATTATATTTTTTCTCGAATGTTTAATTTTTTAAAATTTAGGTACACTTAAAAAAAAAACTATTGTAGCATATTGTTTGATACCTTTTATGTATCTATACAGGGTACATGTGCATATAGTGAACAAAATATCTTTTAGTATATAATGTCTAATTTTTTGAAAATTAAATTTATATGTACAAAAAGAAAATTAACATTTTCATAATTTTAAGGTTTCATGATTATTTTACAGAAATTAAGCAATTAATCCATTAAAAAACTGGTTCATTATGTGTGATACGTTGCTTTATATATATGTATTTTTTTTTATATTCAAAGAATATTTTTGTAAAAAATGGTACCTATACATGAAAATATGTATTACAAGTTCTCGCAATTTTTGTTCATGTTAACTAAAACAAAAGGGAAAAAACATATGAATTTAAAATTACTTTTGTAACTCTGGAAAATGATTAAGGATTATTATTAGTCATATAAAAATAGGCAAGCAAATACTAATCAAGTGTATAATATGTGAAAATATTGTTTTTTTTATAGTTTTTTTCACTTTTTCTCAAAAGCACATTTTTATGCATTTAGGTACATTTTTTTAAAAAAAACTATTGCACTATATGATACTAGATTTTATATACTTCTATATAAGATGCCTATGCATATAATGAACCTAATTTTTTCTATTAGAATAGTGCCTAATTTTTTATAAGTAGTTTTATGCATGAAAAAAGCAGAAAAATAAAAAAAAATTCAAATTTCAAAGTTTTATAATTTTTATAAAGAAACTATACTAAAATTTTACTAAAAAAATGGGTTCACTGTATTTTATGCATTGTTTCATAAATGTGTAAAAAATATTTTGCATAATAAAAGGATACTTTTTAAAAAAATGGTACCCAAACATAAGAATATATTACGAGTTCTCAAAAATTATGCTTTACTTAAATTAAGTAGTAAAAAAAACCTTTTGGAGTAAAAAGTTATTTTTGTAGTTCTGCAGAATAATTAAATTATCTTTATTAAGAACATGAAAAATCTAAGTTCTATTGGAAATTGTAAATAATATATGTCCCATAAACAAAAAATCTTAATTTTGGTATTTTACTCTTTCGAGCATGTTGTATGTGTTAGTCTTTAGTTAGTGAATAAAATTGATTATATGATGCAATATTTAAATGTGGAGGTATATTTGTAAAATCGAAATAAATACATTTCGTTTACCAAATTTTGAACTTAAATTATTCGACTTTATCTTAATATGTACAAAGTTAATAAACCTGTATAACATGACAATAATTTCTTTTATGCCTCCAGGTATTCTTTTACAAAATTGGTTAAATAAATATAATATAATTTACAAATAATGTTGATATATTGTTTAGGAAACAAAAATTTATCATATCTAATAGAAATTCATATTTTCTTGATTAAGCCACAGTAATGGTCTATTACGAATTTAATTATTAAAATTGAATTAAAACTTTGGTATGTATTAAGCATTTAATTTAAGCAAAATATCACAAAATCTTTGATTCAGAATGTTAAATTACATATTTTAATTATTTCAATTTCAGTAAAGATTTGAGGGAAAATTGGAAATCCAATATAATTATATTTTTCTCAATAATATTTTTTCTTATTTATGCACATTGACAAACTCGACTTTGGAAATAAAAGTTGAAAAATAATAACTAAAAAATTATAAAGTATTTCCATCTTAAATTTGATTTTTACGCAGCTTTTCTAGACACAAAATTACATTTTAAATATATTTAACAAAAGTAAAATAAAAAATATTTTTTCAATCGTAAGTTTTTTACACTATAAGAATGCGGTAAGGTGCATTACTAAAAAGAAAAATGTCCTTAGCAACTAAAATTTTATCAAAAATATCGACAAGCTTGACTACAAAATTATTTAATTAGCATAATTTGTTCTGTGTGAAGGATCATATTATTTTAGAATTAATTTTATTGACATCACACACACACATACATATATAGACATAGATTTAATTTCATAAAATAAATAATAAATAAAACTCAGAAGTACCAGACTAATAATTTGTAATTTTTTTCATTCTTATTAAATAAGATTTCATAAAATAAGAAGGGAAGTAATTTTTTCATCATATTAACTTTTATAAACTTTATTGAATGTTAGATTCAATTAAAAACTTCAGAAATATATGAAGTGTAAAAATTAAATTAATAATAATTACTTATGTTAAATATTCAACAACATTGCAATGACAAAATAAATAATATTAGAGTATCCAAATAAGTATTATCGAGTGAATATTCAATTCAAAATATACAAATAGCTTCAAGTATTATTTAAAGCTGTGAAATAAAAATATAAATTTATATACATTTTCATCTTTTTTTCCAATGGCCTTCCTAATTAGATCGTTAGACATCGTAATTTAACTATAAAAAAAACGTGCACTCTTTGCAAAAGTTTAATATTTCTCAGAACAAAATATTAAACTATTTTTGAATGATTCAAAATATAACAGCTCGAACAGAATACGCATAATTTTTTAAAAAATATATTAGTGATAAGAGATAGAAATTTAAACATTATTTAACTTTAAAATAATTGATATAAAACATGATTAACAAATATAGATAAAGAAAATATTACATGCTCTTTTTAAAAGGATTTCAACACATTTCTACCCAGCACTTTTATTTTTACTTTGTAAAAAATATCTAGAGTTTTTTGTCAGTAACGTTGAAACTCTTTTTTCATTCAATGCTTTGCTTAATAATATTATTGACTTAAGTCACCATTTTCATTCCCGACAATAGCTTTAATATATCTTCTGTTAACGAGTCCAGGATGCCCTATCTTTACTTCTTAACGTTCCATTCACCCTCCAAACTAAATCCTTCACATATTGCTTCTCATCCATTTTGCAGGTTGTCGTCATCGCTTTCAATAATCCACGCCTCTGCCGAAGACGAGAAAAGCAATTACATTTTAATGCCGTTGAGTTGCAAATGATGTCGTAAGAGTTATGCGTATTAATTAACAAGCCTCGTCCATTTTGGAGAGCGGCCAATGGTATCGGTTCCTCAAATTAGTTTTAAATCCACTGGAGATTTCATCGACGGATCCAACAGAAACTTGAAGATTTTTCCCGTAGAAAAATTGATTTTATAATTATACCAACACTGGTACTAACCTTCAAGGGTCTTCATCGTGAGGACGCATGGAAATTCACGGTCTTTTCTACTTTGGGAGGGAATGGGTGTCCTCAAATTTTCCTGGCCTTTTTGAAAATGCCCTGGTCATAATTTTGCACGGGACACTGGCCACGAGCCATTTTTCCCCAAGGAGTTGCACGTTGGACCTTCCCCTAATGCATTATGTATAAATAGTCGGCAATGACGTCGTACCCGAAAGAATAAACGTACGAGCATCCCTCTTTCAAAACCACCGTTAGCTATCAGCGAGATAATGAATTATGAATCCTCTACAGATTCATTTAAACTGCGATGAGTTACTGTTGGGTCACAGTTGTCGCATAAATAAGCATTATTTTGAATAATGTAATTAATTTATGAACGGAAATGGGTCCGATGGATTTTCGAAGCACAGGAACTAATGAACCCAAGGTTACTCCGTTTGCGAATACTTTTGCGAACATTTCATTGTAGTCTCAGAAATATGTAGAAGCTGATTTCAGACGCTAGACAGTAATTCCGGGTATTACCTTTAACCAAACACCTTAAAATTAATTTCAGATCTCTCTCATGTAAGATTCACATAAATTTTACTTAGTATAATTATCTCGATATTGAGTTCAAGAAATATGCTACTGTGTTGCTGGATACTCGAATTTTTCAACTATCATGTGAGTTAAACCGCTCAGGTAGAAACTGTACCAGTTTTATTTATTTTACTGCATTATTTGCCATACTTTTTAATATATAAACTTAGAGAGAGAAAGTTTCAAATAAAAGCAACAACAATTACCTTTCATAATTATCCTAAAGAATCAAAGTTGATTTTAGAAATATAGTTTATGTTAATCAAATATGTTTTATTAGATATTGAGAAAAACACAATATATTTCATAAAATTAGTGTTGAAAATAGAATATCTTAGGAGAGAAAATTGAGCAAAGAGAGAGAAAAAGATAAACACATTTTAAATTATACCAAGCAATTTTAATTGAATTTAGAGATCATGCAGTTGAATGGGGGAGAGTGAGTTAAAATATGCAAAATAATTTTAAGTGTTGCATTTTCTCAGCAACACAGTTCTCTCAGAGTATTCAAAAACAACCCAAAATACATTAAGGATGAATTCAATTCAAATATCTTTAATGAGATAAACGGCATAAATAGAGGAATTTCCAAGGGGGTTACTTTTCTTAAATTAAAATTCTTCGTGTCCTTTTTTCCAAAGTTTTTTATTAATTTAAAAGTACTTTGAATTTTTATTACATTACCAGAAAAAAATAATAATAATATAATTTGTATTAAATAAAAAATATCACTTTCAAACATTAAAGATAACTGTAATACTGTTGATTTCCTATTGCATTAAATAAATGCTTATCGAATATAATATCCATTTTCCTCTTTCATTAATTTATTCACATTTCTTTTCTTCAGAGGTATTCCATGTATTACATTAAGGTTTTTCATTAGTAAAATTATATACATAGGATGCAAATAATGCTGTTTCATTTCAAACCAGATCTCGTTTCTGAAACCAAACGTCTTGTTGGGGAAACTAAAATAGTTATAAAGCCTTGAACAAAAAATAACGTAGAATTAATGTTACATGGATTAAAAAAAAACTTGGTTTAACAAGGAAATATAAATCAGTATACACAAAACAACATGTTATGTATATATTGCACAAAGATATAGCATGTAAACGTTCTAGAGAAAAACAGAAGATTTTAAATGATACGAGATTACATGAGATGTACAATTTGTTCTTTTGATAAGAAGCAACATAAAAAATATTCGGAGGCAGATAAGTAAAGAGAAATTACATAGAAGTGAAGATAAAGAAGCATCAACAATAAGAAAAAAAAAAGGTACATGGTATACTCCAGTAATATATGCAGAAGAAAAATATTATTGCTTTATAAAAACCCATAACATTTCCTTCGCTATTTTACCGTATCCTGTAATGCCTGGTCAAAACATACTTAATCTTTTTACTTTTTATCCATTTCACAATTTTGATAACATACATACATATACTCATGTGTATTAGTTATAAATTAGCTTCATTACTAATATAAATTCAGGATATAATAGATCACATTTTTTTATCTAATATAAGTGAAAAGTCCAATAGAGAAATAAAGACAACACAATATGAATTCAACTTTTAAGATTAGATTTAGATTTAGATTATTGAAGCGTTTTAGGCTGAGCTGTAGTTAAAAATAAGATGCATTTTTTTTCAAGCTCAATGACAAAAGCAAAATACTTTTCTTTCATAAAAAAAAGAGATGAACAAAAACACTGGGTAATTATTAATTGTTAAACATATACAAATATATTGTGAATGTTTAAATATTATAGAAAATGCATTTAAGTAAAATTATATAAGAATAAAAGGATAAAATATAACACACGAGCTAAATTAAGCATTAAACACATGTCAGTGTTCATAATGCTTGAAATAAATTATTCAACATCCACATGCGCGAGCACATACTCACACGCATGCACGCGCGCACACACTCACTCACTCATGCACGCACGCACACATATATATATATATATATATATATATATATATATATATATATATATATCGTACATGTCATCTACTGGAATCTAAGCCACACCCCAAGCCCTCAACCAGTTTTGGTGGAAAATGAAAACTAGTGTAAAATAATTTATCCATATGCAATTTTAAGGAATTAAAACAAATCTAAAATAATAATTAATAAGAAGAGAAGAATTAGTTATTTTACCAGTATAATAAATTTTTAAATATATACATGGACCTGTAATTGTCCTAATTGCCTATCCAACGGATTTTTTTAAATTCGATTCCAAACCGTGGTTGATTTTCTGTAGCTTTAACATTGAAAAAAATGCGGCTTAGATTCGACTAAATATGTTTATATATACATATAAGAGTGAAGATGAGAGAGGGATGTATGGTATACATAGGAATATTTAAATCAGAATTTTTATCATTTCTTGGTATCTAATTACTGTTTTACTGAATTACTTCTAACATCTTTGTATTGGATTCAGAATTTTTATGTCTGTAAAATTGAGTAACATATATTTCCTACTATAAGCTTTCTTGAAACCTTTTTTTTTATATTCTGAATTAAAACTCATAAAATAAGATTTTGCTCATTTTTAGTGAGTTAAACGTGGAACGTATAAGCATATTTAAAAATGTTCATCTAATGAAAACCACTTCATATAATAGTTTGCAGATCCTTTAGTAGGAAAAGATTTACCGAAGTTATGCTTCCAAAATTGAATTGCATCGATCTTATAAACTTCACTTCACTTCAAAGTGAGTGCGTACTCTCAAATCGAGAAAATTAATAATTTCTGGGAGACCTTAGGCCATGCTTAAGGGAGATGGATTCACGCCCACTCGATATAATTTCCATTCACGTATGGCTAGGGGAACCCTTAACCTTTAAGTCTTAATTATTGGAATAGACGTCAATGATGAAGGTTACATTTGCATGGCAGTTGCTGCAAACTTTCATAAAGGAAAAATAATTTTAAAAAATTTAGATTTCTTTCATATTTATTATTAATTCCTTTTTATGATGATAGGAAAGAAAAACTTAATTTTAGAAACTTCAGTGACGATATATATGAATTAAATCTACTTGAAAATAATGGATTTCCAGTATCAGATTTCTTAGTTATACTTAAAAAAGCGATTTAATTGTAAAGATTTGTATTCACAATAAATTAACTATTTACTGACTCTTAATTAATTAATACTGTATTTCTCTCACTTCAATGCACATGCGTTTTAGGCAGAACTGAAAACAATATATGACTTATTTTAATAACAGAAAAAATGAATTAAGTGTAATCCAAGGAAAAAGAAAACAAAGTATTTTTTTAAATGTTCTGAATACATTGTATTCTTTGAATTTAGACCCCGCTAAATAAATAAATAAAGCAATATTTTAGTCACCGTAAAGCACCATAAATCCTTTGGGGAGCTTTCCGTTTTACTCACTGTTACCCATTAAACTAAGAGGTTTCATTTTCAAAGCTGAGGAAACCTTTTATTTTCTTTTAAAACAAAAACAGAGAAAATAGTTGTCAGTAGGGAATAAAAAATATTGTTGCATTTGAAGTTCAGAGTATGTTTATATGTTACAATACTTCACTTTTGAATGGTTGTATCTAATCCTTGTATTTTCTTACTGTACACAGATAAGAAAATAAAATGTTAGTGAGCATATAATAGACTTATAGAAAAACAAAAAAAAAAAAAAAAACAATCGCCTTCCTTTTAGTTGATGCATTATGTTTGATGTACGGAATTTATGTCACATATTTAATATTTTAAAAGCAATGTTTTTTCTCTTTTAATGAAAAATAAGGAATTGCATTTATTTTAAGGTAGTTGTGCATTTTCATTTACTACCTTTCTTGTACTATTTCAAAGGAAATGTTTTATTAGCTACATATTACTTGGGAACAGTTTACTAGAAAATACATTAGAAATTTTTACATTACAAGCATATTTGCATCACAAACTGTATCATTATTCACAAAAATTGACAACCCGTTAAAGGTACTTAATTAAAACTAACAATAAAGAAAATTATTTATTACACTTTTAAATTTAAAAATTAATAATTGGCTGGAAGTTTGCAAAAAATGACTAGTTGAAATAAGTGCCCCTCTGAACATTGTTATGAAAATTAAACTACTTTGTTTAGATAGGGCATTTAATCATTCGCACTCAGAGAAAAAATGCCACTCTCAAATAGGACAAAGGCATGCAAACCTCTCCCTTCGGAATCAATATTTATTAGTCTTAAAAAACATATGTTTTTAGATAATATATGACATAATTTTGTTAAATGAGGCATATTATATTTTATAAAAAAAAGATCAGCTCATAAGTAATGATATTATGTTAGGCCTAATCTACAAGTCCAAAAGCATAAATTGAAACAATTCTTGATAAAATACACACATAATATGTATGATTTAGGAATTGAGATATCATATTTTAATTAATAGTGCAAATATGACATCAAAGAGAGAAGATGAAAATGCAGGTAATTTTGCTATGTTGGACTTCTATTAAATATTTTATAGTTTCTGTTGGGAATTTGAAAATTCAGTCTACTTGAGATAATGGCAATTTTGTAATATTTTTGAAATGTATTTTAAATATTTATTATTTTAAGGAGTACAGAAGTTATTATTTCATATGTTCAATTTATACCTCAAAACAATATGTTTTTATTACCCTTCAGGTATAGTGGTTAGTGCGGTGATGATGACTGCGGTGCCGTTGGGCCTAGTTTTGAATCCTGGAGAAGCCATGGATGTTTGTGAATGGAGAGTGTCTTTGCGGCATTCGAGCCACAAATGCTCTCGTGAGGTTGGTGGAAGTGGAAGGGATAGATAGGGGGGAGGCCTCTGACTATCCCCTCAAGGTGTTCTCCCTCAAAATTGGGGTAGAATCGATCCCAATCGTACTGGGGCATACAATCTAACCCTTACCCCGACAAATTTCACCGACCTTGATCTGATGTTACTGGCAATCGAGGGGGGCATATGTAACATTAAAAAATGTTATTCCATGAACTTAATGAAAAATCTTTTTATATGGCCTTGTGAAACACTTTCAGCAAAATATTGGACTAAATAATTGTAAATTTTAAATAAAGAATTTGCTAAAAATCATTTACTTTTTAATACTTGACGGCATATTTTCAATCAAAAATTTGCCTATAAGTGTATATTGTATTTTTCATAATCATAAATTTTATTAGGACTGTTTGATCACCAGAAGATGAATTCATTAAAGTGGTTGCGAAATACCATGATGAGGTTAATAATTTCATAAGGATGATAGTTACTGTGCAGAATAAAATAATTTATATTATTACCTATCTTCTCTAATATTTTATTCATTGGTAAGATAATTATTATAATACATCATTGAAATTAATTTTACAATGTAAAGTTCGTAGTTATTTTGAATTGAAGTCACAATACTGAGTTTTAGAATATTTGGAGAATTCAATATTATGAAACTCAATATTCTTAATAGGAACAATGACTATGACTTAGTCTTTATTCAAAAGAGATTCATTTAATTAAAAATATGACAAATATAAATTTTAAATTTCAAGCTATTTCTTTTAAAAGTTATTTAACAACTCAACCTTGGGGAAAATATCGACATAACGCAAGCGTTTTTACGGAGTAAAATGTCCTATGAATTTTTTAATTTGATTTTAGAATCAAAATTACTCTTCCTTTACATTGATTAATCAATTAAAATGCGGTGCATATTCAAGAAAATATTTCAATTCTTTCACTTACTTCATTTGGCTAATACTGAAGCAGAATTACTTTCATTTTCAGATTTACTTTCAAGTTAAATATTTTAAAGGATGGAATTATTTTTGTTTTGTACTGAGAGCTCCCATTCTGAAAATACATTGAGGAAAATGAAAAATATATTTCTGAATTAATCTCTGATATGCTTCAAATATCTTCAGCGTAAAATTATACTCTCTTCAAACATAAAAATATTCAATCCTCTTTCTAATTAATTTTTTTTTAAATAAATGTATTTATTTTCATTATGAATCAAGAGTAATACTTTCCCCATAAGATTGGAAAGAAGAATCATTAACTATCAATGTTCTCTGAAGATAAATCCAGAAATTTTTCAAATCAAGACTTCAATACAAACTTGGATCTAAATCAAGACTCCGTATGTTGTTTTGTAGCAATTGCTCAGTTCTATATTTTCAATTAACTTTAATGTTGTATTTTCTTACTTTGCTGTTATAACGGTGTGCTCTACATTTTTTATCAAATTTTTATATTGCAAGATTTTTTTATCTTTATCATTTGAAGGATGTTTTTATTTAATGTATATATATCATTATAAAAATGCAACACAAAATTTAAACTTTTCTTATCCGAAAGTAATATAACTATACAAATACGAGGAAATGAGTCGTTTCAATTTGATATGATATAAGACACATAAAATTTTATCTGACATTATTTGATTATTTTATATAAGTTAAAAGCATACTTCATGATGCTGAAACAGAGGTAAAAGTTTTATTGATACTTTTAAACTGGATTTAGATAAAGTAATGATTTCTTGTTTTTAGGAGTTTATTGCAATAATCCCCTTTAAAATAAAAGAATGAAGTAAAACAAGAAGGTAAACTTTAAAATAATTAAATTATAAATTAAAAAATAATTATAATTAAATTATTATTAATAGTTATTAAATTATTAATTAATTAAATTATGCTTTAAAATAATTATAATGAATTAAATTTAAATTCTAAATTAAATATAGTTGAGAATCATATATATCAGTTTTAATGATATGTACCTTTATTTCAGCAGCTTACGTGACCATTATCATAATGATTGTTTCCCAGTGATCTATTTTTATAAATTCTTCGGCTGTAGAAAAATAAAAATTGAAAGCAACAGAAAAGAAGAAAGACTATTTGACATTTAGTCATTAGTATGCACTCCCCAGTTTTCTCTGGTTCATTGGAAAAGATATTTCCTCCACATTTCTAGCTTCCAGCCATTTTTCCCTACAGAATTCTCATTCTAAAAACCGAATGTCTGCCATTACGAGTAAAACATTTAATACCGATCTGCATTAGATAATTTAAAGTACCTCTCTCTGTTTCTCTCTTGGGTGTATTAATGGTGAGATCGTCACTCTTGCTGTGTACAGCACTGAAATTTATTTAAAAACCACTTCCACGAAATGGGCTCTTCATTAGCATAGAAGAATATTTTTAACCTACCAAAGTTTAAAACGTGTTAAAATTTTCCTAATTTACATTTGAGTTTTTTCTTTTATAAAAAACGCGATTAAACAATGGACATAAATGCAATAATTAGCTAAAGTAGTCTTTAATTTTTTTTAAAAAAAATGTTTCGATACGGCTTGAACAGCGGCTTATATAAATATAAAAGCATATTTTTATGTTTTTTTTCTTTAAATTTTAGAATATTTAAATCTAAGAGACTGGGTAAAAAGCGGGGAAAATATGTTTAAAGTCAGTAGAAATATTGTATATCAGAAATGAGTAATATATGTATATAATTCATTAATAATTAAAAAAGCTTTATTAAACTTTTGCACTTTAATTATAAACATAGAAAACGCAATACTTTTGAATGATGATAATGCATATTTTTAAAATAGGGAAATTCGTTATACTCTGGAGATTTTTTCTCAATAAATTTTGGAGAAAAACAAATGCCAAAAGATGGAGCAATTATTCGATAACTGCATATAAAATTGCTCGTTTTACACATTTCAAAATAAAAATTTCACTAGTTTTTCCCATTTTAAAATATAAAAATCGCTTAAGGTATCCGAATACGTTCGGAACCATGGTTTTAAAAAAAGCGCATAAATTGATAATTTTCATGATATTTAGTGGCACTTAGATTAGAATACAAGTATAAAAATATTTTAAGAACATGATGACAGAAAAAGTATTTAAATACAATATTTCGGCAAAAAATTAACTTAGATTAAACCTTTTTTTAAAACAGTCTCCAAAAATATTTTGCTTATATAAAGTAAAGTCTTCCTCAGAGAAACTAAAACAGGAATTTTGAAAAATTCACATTATTTTCAGAGTTACTACCCATTGAAATAATTATCGGCGTTTTTTTCTTAAAATTTTTGCCCTCGGTTGTAGTAAAATATGATGAATACACGTCTAAATTATGTATTTCAAAAATTCTAGTTCAGCCTCTGTACCGAGGTCTAAGCTATATACAGGCAAAATGTTATTTTTATGGAAGCATTTTTCATAAAAGGAGAATGTTTTGAAAATTAGTCATTCTATGTTAAGTTTTTGTCAAAATATTGCACTTAAATAATTTTCCATTGTTATAATATTCTTAAAACAATTTTATACACATATTCTAATGTAAGTGACCCTAAATATCATGCAAATTATCCATTTGTACGCTTTTGCAAAATCACGGTTCCGAACGTAGTCAGATAATTTAAATGATGATATCTCACAAAAAAAGGTCACGCATTTTTTTAAAAATGAATTAAAAAAGAATTAAAATATCACACTTACGTAGTAAAAAACATCGATTGGATTAATCTGGTGACGTGACCGTACCTGGATGACCGGAAAATGTTGAAGAATGAATAATGGAATAATACAACATTAAATATCAATCAACGATGAATGATTCAATGATTGATTTACGTAAACAATATAGAATAGACTTTGTTGTGCAAAATCTTTGGGAAGATTTGGATTTCGGAAGAATTTGTATTATATTTTATATGTATGCATGTATATCAGAGTCGAATTAATTCTTTAAAATTTAAAATATCAAATTCAAATGTCATTGGAAATAAGCCTAGTTTCTATATTAGAAGACAAATAGTGCTTTAAAGAAACTAGGTCAAATTGCTCATTAGAAAGAAAGAAAAGGAATTTGTACAATTATATAAATGTCAGAACTTTAAAATTATAATACTCAATATCTAATTCTGATATAAAAACACTTGCATAAATAAAATCTGAATTATATGGAAATAATGCGTTTTTCATTATTAAACGAAAATAAGAATTTATAAAAGAATTTGTATTTGTTCGTACTTCCATACGCTTAATATAAGAACCACAGGTAGAAAAGCTTTTAACTGACACATATGTAGATCATATTATGTTTCGAACCTATACATCATTTTGTGACTTAACGTAATGTCTAAAATATTGAATAGTAGCATGAAATATATCAAGTGCATATGGTTAAGCAACATTTTAAATGTTAGAGAGAACATTTTAAGTGTTAAAAGAAAAGTAAGCACATAATTTTGTAAAGAAGCAGAATTTTAATAAAACACGAGCAAATGATACAAAAAGAGAATTGATGTTAAGTCTTGTCAAAGTAATAAAAATATAAGTCCAAGAATATATATATATATATTACATATAAGGAAACAACACTAAACCTCTCAGCAAAAAAATATTTATGACATGAGGATATCTTTTTGCTATAAAGCTGTAAAAAATGTCACATAAAGATGTACAATGTTTGAAATAGGTTTTTAATCACGAAATACATTTTAAATGTTAAAATAAATGCGTTTATTAAATTAAAAATCCGTTTAATTCTGTAAACATTAGAAGCGAAAATAACAAAATATCGCTAAATGTTACAGAAATACAGTAGAATATTTCAAAACTTGACGATTACCTTGTCACATAAAAAAGAAAGAAAATGAAATAAGGAAAGACATTTTGGGCAGGAAGGAAGCGATCCTTCTACCTCATTCACGTGGGGCAGTAAAAGAAATGGCCCGCGAAATCCACACCATCGCACACACTCCAAGTAGTCGCAGCACGAGAATAAAAATGAAACCAGTTGTTATGGGGCCCTAAAACTAGAAAAAAAAGATGAAAGAGAAAAATGACGTAAAATAGCCTCAAATAAAGAAAACATATTTTTTTCCTCCATTTGTTCCCTTTTTCCAACTTTCTCTTCTCCCCTTCTTTCATCTTCTTCGTATCTCTGGATTGACTTTCTATAGATGTGTTAGAAATCCTTCTTCGATCGGCGAGCTTTACAGGGAGAAGATTCATAAATTAGTTTCAGAGTCACTTTTTCGTTACTGAAAGAAATCGATTGCCTATAAAATTTCCGGTATTCCCATCCGTTTTCTATTGTGCCGAGTGATGCTGTTTGACCTGAAATAACTTCTTTTTTTTCTCGATGGAACAGATATTGTATATGGACATCAGTTAAGGTTTTCGAATCTTACTAAATCTTTCCGATTCTTTCAATATGATGGAGGATATCCATTATTTACTTTTATATAGAAAACTGTGGTTTGTTGTTATACATACCATACTTTTTAGAAAAATCTGTCTTCCCTAAAAGTAGTAAGCGATCTCGAATTCTCCTTGTATAAACAAGGATAAATACATCCTTTTCTACTTTTTGCGTATCTTTACTTTTATTTTTTTTATCTATTTTGATTAAATTACGACGGATGTTTCAAAAGTGAGTTTTGACACTTTTTCGTTCAAACTAAACTTTTATTACCAGAAAAAATACACCATGCCATAACATCATGTGCCTAGTCGCAATGAATAAGAGCTATCCCTTCTATTGGTCATTACGTTGTCAACACCTATATGCCTGCAATCTGATTTGTACTCAAATTACCTCGAACACTCTGGTCTATTGTTGCTTTATCTCCTGCGCATGCTTCATTCTCATCTTGCAAAGTTTTTCGACATGATCATCATAGACATTGAGGTATTTAGCACAGCGTGAAATCCATTTGAAGAAATCCTTTTTGTAAAATCCGGTGCTGTGCGAGGAAAGGAATCTTGCTCTATCTCAACATTTTCTTGAAATTTACGTTCGAAGAGTAGAGTTTGAATACAAGTAATACGTGAAATTTCGATGGGGTAATCTTATTTTTATTCGTGGATGTGTAGGGTTGCCTTCTTTGCCGTTTTCATCACTGAACATGCAGCACCAGTGACCAACGATTTTACAAGACGTAACCTCTTCACCATACCTAGCTTGTAGGCATTTATGAACGAGGGCAACACTAGTTTCCTGTTCATATTACTAATGGATAATATCACTAATTTACATATGTCACCATGTTGTCAGCACGCATTTCCGTGTCATCATAATTTGCACTCAAATTATCTCGTGCACGCCGGTCGGTTGTCGCTCTTTTCTTCGATGCTCTGCGCTTGAGTCATTCCTTCAACATTGACGCTCCATCCATAGTTGAACCAGCAATAGATATTTTTTCGTAAGACAAAGGTTTTTTCATTACTTTGTGAACCGTTTTTCGTTTCAAAAAACAGATGGAACTTACTTTCGGAACTCCCCTTGAGGCTTACTCAATGGGCAAAATTCATGACGTCACATGATAAAGACAAACACATGTTCTCCTTTGAATTCAAAGCAAACACTAAACTAAATGTACTTGTTGTTCTATTTGTAAGACTTAGATAAAGTTTCCTTTTTCATATTTGGGTAAATATGTGTTTAAATGATACGAAAAAAATTTCTTCAAAAAGATTTTTTAAAACTAAAAAAATCGTATTTTCTGCTTATACTTTTAAATAAATGCATTTTGTATATATATGTACTTTTTAAGAGAAAGTTTCTGCAAAGAGCAAAATTTGGTAACACCGAATCACGTGAACTGATTAGCAGGAAACGCTAGATAGTTTTTATAGTGTGACTATGACGTCACATAAGTTTTTGAATTGATTGTCTAGAATCACGTAGTCATCACTATCATGTGACTATGACGTCACATAAATTGAGCCCATTAGAAAAATTATTTTAGTTTTTTTTCTTAATCAAAATTTAAACCATTTCCGAACTTACGTGTTATATATCTTGGAACAATTTGGTCAAATCAAAAGTCATCGCCAAATGCCATGATATGCAGCCAATAGTGGAAAACAGTTCCCATACATGCTCGAACACAATAAGAATAATAGAGATAGCCTTTGGTGAAACTTTGAATTTTTTCAATATTTTGCTATTGACTGAGTTAATATTAATGTCGCAGTGTTCAGCTACACGAGGGCTTGCAGCGACGGACCACGTAATTTTGAACCATGGTCAAAATTACCCCCTCTCCTAACTACCACACCACACCAACGGGAGGACGTTTCAGCTCTCGATAGATTTAACGTGCATCTCGCGACTTGACTTTAGTGGTACTGGGCTCGAATTCATGACATGCCTGCCATGATCCGATACCTTGACGCTTGGGCTACCGCAGCCCTATTTTATTACTATTGAGAGAAACACGATGAAAGGAAATTGAATTTTTAAAAAATAAATCCTTAGCGTTTTAATACATCCAATTATGTGAGTTTAATGTGTTTGCTAACAATTCTTTTTGAGAACCAAAATGTTTGTGGAGCATTTATATACAAAAAAGTTAATCCTTCTGAATCATAAACTACAAGTATAAACAATATTTTTAATAGAATAGCTCTAGAATTTTCAATATGTACGTTAATTAATTGTTATTTGTTAAAGTAAATGATTGTAAAAAAATCAATACATTTTTTATTTATATTCCAGAGAATAAAATACTACTGATGAGTAAATTGTATTCACAAATTTCATTTTGGTATCAATTTTAAATTCTCAAAGAAACTACTTTGGTAATGCATTCTTCTCAAGAAAACTCTCTCTACTTCAGAAATTTATTAAAAAATTTATGTTTTTTATTACTCCTAAATATCTAATATTATTTGTATAATTTCTTTGAGACACATAATTATTAAATTAATAATAAATGAAGAAACATTAATACACAAACATAATATATCACAATTAGCAAATAAGAGTTATATGGGAAAGAAATTCATAAACATTTTGTTTCTCTTTAATTTTCAAACAATACAACTTGATACGCAGGGATTTATTTTTAAATTATTATATCTTGAATATTTTAAATTATCTTAAACTAAATAATTCTATTCTTCAAGATAAAAATTAATTTCTTTGCTGTGGGATTAATAAAGAATTATATATATATATATAATAACAAGGGCAATTTCAAATAACTATTCCTTATATGTATGTCATTGAATATATTTTAGTGATTACTTCGTAGCTGCCTTTATTTATTTCTTTTCTCAAACATAATAAGACAAAATATTTTATTAGAAATCACAGAGTATAAATTTAGACTTTTTCCGTTGTAGAACAACAAAATGCATGCTTCTTCAAATCCCACAACATAAACTCAAAAATTTAATAAACAATACGCAAGAAAACATGGAAAACAATTCACAAAACAAAGCTATACAAATAGTAATATATCAGTAGATACTTCTTAATTGTGACCAAAATCCCGTTAAAAATCATTTGCATGCATTCTCGATTCAGTTAGTTGTTTACTAGTTTTTTGAATCTAGTAATGAGTTTCAAGAATCAACAAAGCTTTAAATAACATTAAGAGATAAAACAAAATCATGTACCAATATTGATGGTTAGTTAATGTTATGAATTATTTTAAATGCCAGGTTCAGATCAATATTTTTTTTCTTTATTTGTGTCTATTTTGTCTTCTGTTGCTTTAGTTAAGGAATGTATTCATTTATAATTGGAGAAAAAATTTCACGTATAATTTTCTTGATTTTCCCAATGGGAGCATAAAGACTACCTCAAGTGTGTTTCTGATTAATATTATTAAATTTGATGTACTTAAAAATAAGGATAACCATATATTTTACTGTGTCAACCAATATAATTAAAATTATTGGAAAATTTGTCACAGGTATATGAATTTCTAAATTAAACTGAGCAAAAAAAAAAAATGATACAAATTGTTATGCTTACGATTTTCTGTATATTTTCTCATGAACGATAGATATGTCGTTTCTATATTTCAAAATCTTAAATCATCTTTTGCCTGCATTTGATAATTTTTCCATATCAATTCTGATGAATTTTGTTTTTAAAGTTAAATTTTTGAATAAAGTTTTAACTTGATGCCTTCAATTCCTCTGAAAGACTAATACGAGGGATGTCGGGAAACGAAGTACCGTTCCGTTCTGCCGCAACCGCAGTGGTAGTATCTGAGTTAGGCTCTTGCACACACGTGTCTATGGT
This sequence comes from Trichonephila clavipes, assembly GCA_019973935.1. Lineage (NCBI taxonomy): Eukaryota > Metazoa > Arthropoda > Arachnida > Araneae > Nephilidae > Trichonephila > Trichonephila clavipes. The sequence goes on from BMAU01020928.1 coordinate 474,918, forward strand.
TGATTGTCAGTGCAGTGACGTCATCACAGCCAGGCTGTGCTGTTTTACACGCGTTAGTGAGCGTTCAAAATGTTTTAGACGATCGCCGATCCCACCGACTGGGAAGTTCCTTCTGTAATCGTTTTTAGAAAGCAAGAAATTTTAAGCCAGTTGAAATTCATTGTCAACTTGTAGAGGTTTATGGTGAACATGTAATGAGTGATGGATTCGACAATGCAAATGGGGAAAATTGAATAAGTGAGAAAGGGGATTTGACAATTCAACGCTGGGTGCACCATTGTTCATGACTAAGCAATGAGTGGGAGTTTTGCTGTTGTTAATAATGTTTTGTTTGATAAAGTGAATGAGAAGATTCGTGAAAACAGATGGTTAACAATAAGATTGCTTTGTGATGAGTTTTCACACACAAAGATCTGTTCAGTAGATGCTCTCTTCCTTGGTGGCATCTTTCTTTAAAAAGGGTATAAACAACTTGGTTTTTCGATATGACAAATTCCTGAATAATAGTGGTCACTATGTAGAACAAAGAATTTCTAGCATGCTCTTTCATGTAAAAACAAGCAATATTTTGGAAACAGATTTTTCATGCGAATATTTAAAAAACAATACTTAGTTTTCAGACACGCCACGTGTATTTATCCTATAGTTAATAATACAACTAAGAAAAACATTTACAAAGTATATATATATATATACATATATGTGTGTGAATCATTATAAAATCTTTCTTTTTAATATTCATCGAATATTTCAGAAACTGAACATTATCAAACGCAATTTGAGAAGGGAATTATAAATACTTCAAATATTAAAAAAAACAGTCATCTCTGTGTAAAGATTTATTTGTAATTTTTAGAAAAAAAGCAATCTCCTCAGCTCTTATTGTTTGAGAATATATAGCTCTTATACGTTGAGAATTATGCCACACATAAACAGGGCATTAAAAATAATGCTCCTGAAAAATAGATAACTAAAAATTGAGTAGATACATTTATCGGCGGAAAGAAATTGCAAGAAATGCTCTCATTTTTTTTTCAATTCCAGAAGCATTTTCCCTCTAACAAGAGCTTTTAAACTCGGTTATCTCATAAGAGGATAAACTTAAGAAGAACTCCGTAAAACCTCAATATCCTGAAAAATGCTTATGATTCTTTTTTTCTCAATGTGAATCTCTTATCCATAAAGGAAATAGAAATTCTCTTCTTCTAACATGGCATTCCACTTCGAATTCACTTCAAATACTCATTTTAGCTTCATTTTTGTTTGTCATGTGGTAGCGTTTTCCCGTTTGTATTATTGCCTTCAAACACTATCACGCTCTTGTGGGATTATAAAGACAGTTTTTTAAGTCTAATCTATATTTTTATAACAAGATTTTAAAATTTTAGAGCATCGCAGTATCAGTTTTTTAATATATATATATTTAAGCTTATATGTGTAATTCTAATGAAAGAGTTTTAGATCAAACTTTATGCCCATAAAATCCTTTATATTTTTAAGTGTAATAATTTATTTTTGTTTTGCTTCTGAAATACAAAATACAATCCACTAACATAAACCACCGGTTTGGATGACTTAAAATTTCCTTTTTTAGCTAAAGGCAGATCATTTTGTAAATAACATTACAAAAAAAAAATGAACAATTTTGAAAATATTCGAATATTGGTTAAAAAGTTATAAGTAATTCTTAGAAATAAAGAGACCTAAATTCTATTTCTCTAGTATTTTCTCTTCCACCGATTTTACATGAACATTACACATGACATTTTAAATTAAATGAACATGCTAAATTTCTGATGATATATGTATTTAATAACTTTTATAAACACTATTAATGGTTCTCTGAGAAAGAGAATCATTGTAAAATAAACTAAGTAATGTCCTGGTACAGTCCCAGTCTACGGAAAACAATGACATCAAACATTTTTCTTTGTGTATTCAATTCACGCGAATGTGGTCGTAAAAGTTACATTTGTAAGAAAACTTTCCTATATAAATTGGATAGAAAAATATAATTCACCAATTTAACGATAAAAAGAGATCACAGTAGGATTTAATTAATAAATTATCTCGGAATAAATATCATCGTTATTTGAAGATAATCTACGATTACGAAAGGGCTGATAATCAACATGTACTCTTCCCTTCAGTCGGTGTGTGGGGAAGAATTCATTTATTCGGTGTTCTCTAAGGATACAGTGAATGTGTTTAAGCGTCAACGTGTGATTCCAGACATGTGTCATCTACACATTTATCAAATCCTTTGCTTAAGTAAACACAGTTAAATAGACTGTGAAAAGGGATTCTCTAGTTCAGCTGGCGTCGGTGTTCCACAAAAATGCTTCTTTTAGCATGTGCATTTTGGGGCTTAATAAAGGCGGTCACCGGTTGACCGCGATGGACTTAATGCCCATTCCTGATCTAGACCAACCAGAAAAGTCTTTTCGGAAATCATATGGTTTTAATAGCTTTCGGTTGACCATGGCTATAAATGGACAAAATCCCCGTACCGAAAAAGAAGGCTTTTGCCTTTATATAGCTTTGCGTATATTTGTTGTTTGTGTCATCCTTTGTGTTTGTAGTTGTCAGTAAATGTGATTTTAAAGTAGCAACATGTTTCTTCATCAATCAATTTAACAACAGCGATAACGAAATTAATTGGTTCCTTCCCAAAATGTCATATTACAAGTTACAAATGCCTTGATTCAAGCCGAATTATTTCATCTATAAATATCATTATATTTTCTTTTTGTAAAAAAATATTATGTTGGTTTACATAAAAGTAATATACTTTATTATATGCAGGTAAGAAGGTATAAATCCTTAAATCGATACAAAAACACAATTTTTTAAAATTTTTTTTTAAATTTAAAAGTAAGAACGGTTTCTTGAAATTTGAATAGCATTGATGCAAATGTGTCTCTGTACATAACTTTTATAAATACTTCAGAAAAAAAAATAAAGTATTGAATTTAAAAATGCATTTCTTGGAAATATTTTTCTTTGCCTAAATTGAGATAAAAACACTTTAGACATTGTAAGAAACAAATATTTGTTTCCCTTAGAGAAAAAAACAAAGCAAACAATTGCGAATATAATTATAAATAAGTTGATTGTCATTTTTTATTAGCAGAGACTGAAAAGTAAATATGTTTTAGAGATGATTTTCTTCCTTTTCTGAGAAAAAACTCACATTTATGTGTTTGTATTTACTTGTAAGTTATGTACTCCATTTCATTTCCAAAACTATTCATTTGAATTCAGAAATGTTTGCTTATAAAAATATTAATTCTGTGAATTCTGCCTTAGAAATACTGTTTACCTTATATATACATAGATATATAAAGAATAAACTGTTATACCTTGTAAATGTTGAAAACATGTCTAAGTTTTCACTAAAATAAATGAGGGTTGACGTCACAAAATACAAGGCGTTTTTCAAAACCAATTAATAAACATCCGATATATTTTTATTTCTCAAAAATAAGTTCGAGTGTTTTTTTGATTTAAAATAAAGTTAATAAAAAATAAAATAAAAATACATGCTTTGCATTTCTTCAAACGTATACTATCATGTCTTCAAATAAAAAATTATTTAATATATTACAATTAATTATTGTCAAAACATACATTTTAGAAATGATAGAAAATTTCTTAAACATCAAATTAAATAGATTTTTATTTCAAATATTATTCTTTAAACTCCTATTAAAACTTTGTTTATTTCAATAAAAATAACTTGTATATATATATATATATATATATATATATATATATATATATATATATATATATATATATATATATATATATATATATATATATATATATATATATATATATATATATATATATATATAAAGGAGAAAAGCGACTCACTCACTCACTCACTGACTAATCACGATATCACTGGAACTATTAAGGACAGTCGGTATGGTAAACACCTTCCAGAAATCGATTTTGAGATTTTGATATTTCTCAAATCTCCAAATTAAGCCCTTTCCAATGATATAACATACTAGTCAATTTTTGAATTAGAAGTATTTTAAAATGTTTTTTAAAAAATAATCAACTGATTTGACACGCCTATTTTGACAGATAGAAATGTAAACATTGGCCTTTTAAAACTGGGATGCTCTTGCAAAGCCATTATCTGTTTTATTTATTCCCACGAAATTAACTGTAAAATAACTGCAAGTGTAACTGTTAGGGTTTTTTTACCTATTTTTGGCGCTTTCGAACACGTTTTGATTGAGCACTTGTCGTTTATCGATACTTAAAATTTCTGAAATTTTGAAATGCCAAGATTGCAAAAAGTTCTCAAGAAACGCAAAGGTAAGTATTATCCACGTAAGAATACTATTAATAGCAAAGTAAGTACCACTGATTGTAAATTAAATGCTCAAGCTGAACATGCACATGATTCAAAGCACTCATGTGAAAAAGAAAAAAGAAAAATTCCCGATTTAAATGAGAGTTTTTCTTCTTTTGGTGATAGCGTAGGTATTTTAAATGCAATTATGAATTTGAATATTCTTGCTTTTGTTTTCAAGAATGAAGTTCACTGTAAAATGTGCAACAGTGGTATAGACATGCAAGTTTTAAAAGGTAAATCTGGACTGGCTATTTTACGTTTGTCCTGAAATGTTTTGCTTGTCCATATCGTGTAGAATTCTCTTCTTCAAATTTTCATGAAGGAACACAAATTGCTACAATAAATACCAGGTTTGTGTATGCTATGCGTTCAATTGGAAAAGGCGCAGAAGCAGGGAGAATGTTCTGCGGCGTAATGAATCTTCCGCAACCACCTACAAGGTTTTCTCCTTACGGCAGTGTTTCTCAAACTGTGGGGCGCGCCCCCTGGGGGCGGCGCGATGACCTTACGAGGGGCGCGAGCACATCGAAAAAAGATTTAAAAAAATTAGTTTTTACTGGAATAAAATAAAACAAAATACTTTCAAACATAATAAGAAACGCACTTTTACTCTGATATAATTTATAGGCGCGCACGCACGATATTATAAGTCAGCAAAAAATAAAAACTTCTTCAATACCTAATTAGTTATCTTTGATCCTATAACAAAATAAAAAAACTTTTATTTGATTTTCTGTAATCCCATGATGAGAGATTTTTTAATCACGCTTCTTTTTAACCTAACATACTACTCTTTCAGAGAAAAAACAGATCCCAGAACCAGAATCGAAAAAATTTAGGAACATAAAAAATTCATCACTGTCATTATTTTTGAAATACTGCTCATTATAGCTGTAATCTGTTTGACCTTCTAAGTTATTGGTACATTTAGTTATGACCCCTCTCTTATATGTTCTCTGTTGCGCTTTTTTCCATGCAAAAGAGTTTTATGATATTTGAAAAACCACGGAGAGCACACACACACAAGCACATGAAGGATTACTTGGCCAAGACATATTTTTATAAATATTTTCAACATATAAAGCATAACGAAAAACGTTTCACACAATTTTTTTAGCAGTAACATACATATTATCAATAATGAATATACTTTTTACCCGGAAGTGGTCGCGCGGGACACACAGATTACGAAATCGTTAATTCTAGCAAAACTGTTTATTTATTACAAAAGAAAAATTGAAAATTCCTTGAAAGTAGGTAAGTAAACTTTCTCTTAGTTAAATTATTCACTGGAATCATGATTTGTATCGTGTACAATAAAATAATTATATAAAAAGTATTGGGGTGACTCAATAACCCCGACCGTATCGAGTGCGCCTCCTCCCGGGTTAAAACATGTTGAAGTCTTTTCGCTTTAAATATTAAAAATAATTCAATTATTCTTCATCGATATTTTATATTGATCATTATTTAACATCAGTGGCGCACACAAGGGCCAAAACCCTTGATTTTTTCCGATTCATTATAATTCTAAGTTTATAGTACGCAAAATTTAAAAAAGTGTTTGTTATTAATGATTAATTTTATTAATTAATGCTAATTATTTATTCTAGAATTAGTTTTTTACTGTGTTTTGCTCCCAAAAATCGACAAAATCAAAAGGAACCTGATATAAGATTGGTGAACTTTCGACCCCAGACTCCCCTTGAAAAATTCCTGTGTGCGCTACTGTTTAACATCAATTATAAATGCTAATTCTGTGACGCTTGAAATTACAATTCGCTTAAAACTAATTATAATTTGAGCAACGATTTAAAAAAAAAAATCATTTTACGTTTTTGTAAACATTGTCGAGCACTTGGCTTTGCTTCCCTTGCAATTCAGCTATTATATCAATAATGTTTTATTTTCTTATAAATGAACTCGTGCAAAGAGCGGGCACTTCAGCCGTTATACCTTTAATGTATTAGTGCTGCACAGAATATTTTATAACTAAATTAATTAATACTAAATTAAGAACAAGTTTAATAAGTATTAATGACGTCCATGAGCTTGTCTTGGAAAGCAAAGTTTTTATAAGGAATGCTTATGATTAGAAATTGATCCCCTGAGTTCTTTTTCTATATTTAGCAGATATCTATATTTTGTCTTCTAAGAAGCTACCGCATTTTGCAATATGTTCAATTTAAAAATTAGAGAAAGGAAAAATAACATAATAATTATCCTATTATTTTATTTATTTATTTATTTTGCTTAAAAAGTAGTATACAAAAATTTTTAATACTTATGTTACTAATTTGTATGGTTTATAATTAAGATCGCCTATTGTAGCTTTAGCGTCAAAGTGCATTATTATTGCATTCAGTACATTATTAGTGTATAAGGGGGCGCGAAAAAAATTGCAATCGAAAAGGGGGCGCCAATATTGAAAGTTTGAGAAGCACTGCCTTACGGTAATCGAATTTTAAATGCTGCTAAACTTGTTTATGAGGATTCAATTCAAAATGCTGCGAAGGAAGCTATTTGTGAAAATGAAGGTAACAAAAATATAGCAGTAGCTGTAGATGGGACATGGCAGAAGCGTGGTTACACGTCCTTGAATGGTGTAGTTACTGTGACCAGCATTGATACAGGTAAGGTGATAGATGTTGATATTCTTTCGAAATATTGCGCTTGTAAAAAAAAAAAAAACTTGCCTTTTCATGAAAAGGATTGTAAAAGAAACTACGTTGGATCTAGTGGAGCGATGGAAATCCAAGGTGCGTCTAAAATTTCAACGGTCATTATCTTTACATAATGCCCGATATATTACGCAATTTTAGGAGATGGGGATTGCAAAGTATTTGATGCGGTAAAAAAGAAAACATTTATGGAAATGAATATCCAATTGAAAAATTGAGTGTATTGGCCATGTAATGAAGCGCATGGGAACAAGATTACGCCGATTAAAAGCTCAATTGAAAGGGCAAATCTTGTCAGACGGTTAGTGTTTAAGTGGAAAAAATCGTTTGACTGAACATGAAATTGATAACTTGCAGTCATACTATGGATAAGCTATTCGAGAAATCACAGCAGTGTTCAGAATATGCGGCAAGCTATCTGGGCCATTTTTCTGCATAAGTTATCAACTGATGAATATCCTCAACATGGTTTTTGTCCCATCGGGAAGATTCATGGTGTGGATTTAAAAAGGCTGAAGCATCAGGTAAGACTTACAAACATAAAAACAGTCTTCCGGTCGCTGTTGTTGAAGCAATGCGTCCTATATTTAGAGATCTTTACCATCCTGATCTGTTGAAAAAATGTTTGCATGGAAAAACACAAACCCGAATGAAAGTTTTCATAATGTCGTTTGGTCACGTGTTCTCAAAGCAACATTTGTACAGATTGAAACACTTTCACTTGGTGTTTATGATGCTGTTTGTTCCTTTAATGATGGTAATGTATCGAAATTAAAAATGCTTCAAAAAATGGGCGTAGAACCAGGGGAATTTTCAGTAAGTGTCATGAAACTTCTCGATAGGGAAAGACTAATGAAAGCAATTTATGCTTTTTCTGGACGCTCGTAGAAAATTAGAAAAAGAAAAAAGAAGAAAAAGAAAGAAAGAAGAAGATAATATTAAGAAAAATAAGGTAAAAACCGGCTACAGTGCAGGATCTTTTTGACGAGGTAAAAATTTATACAAAAGCTACTGTATTTTCTAATTAATATATTTTTCAAGTAGCCTGTTCTTTTTCTTTAAATCTACTGTATGCATGAACTGAGACTTTTACTATATATTTCATATATATTGTTGTGTGTTCTTATTCTTTATGCAAAATTTTTAAATATTTCTTTGACATTTTTCACTAATGAACACATGTCGTAACACAGAAAATGACTATTTTTATTAAATTGTGTATTCTTTTTTCTATAAATCTACCGTATGCATGAACTGGAAATTTTTACTATATTTTTCATATGTATTGTGTGTTTTTATTCTTTATGCAAATTTTTTTAAATATTTCTTTGACATTTTTCACTAATGAACACATGTCGTAACACAGAAAATGACGATTTTTATTAAATTGTGTATTCTTTTTTCTATAAATCAACCGTATGCATGAACTGGAAATTTTTACTATATATTTCATATGTATTGTATGTTTTTATTCTTTATGTAAAATTTTAAGAATATTTCTCAGACATTTTTCACTAAAGAACATATGTCGTGACACAGAAAATGACAATTTTAATAAATTGTGTATTTCTTTTTCTATACTTCTACTGTATGCATGAACTGGAAATTTTTACTATATATTTCATATGTATTGTGTATTTATACAAATTTTTAAGCTTTGGTGTTCAATAGTTTTTTAGTAAAAGGTTTATAAATATCTAAAAATGCAATGCCTTTTTCGTTGCACATAGCTTGTTACATATATAAAAATACATAAATTTCATTTTCAAGAAATCTGTTTTTATGTTTTTTTGTTGTTTTGAATACCATTTACCAAATATTTAAAGAAATTTTTAATTCTGCTGCTGTAAAACATTGTGTTAACAGGTGAATATATAAAACACTAATGAAACTTTTCGAAATAGTGTATAATCATGTATTACCAAAGCCATATTTTCATGTATTGACACATTTTCACATGGTATTTATGATGCTTTATAGTCAAAATTTGATGAAAGTAATGTATCAGAACTGAAAATTTCTCAAAAATTGATACAGAATTTGAGTAAAATAATTAAACGCTAAAAAATACCTCGATAGCTTAAAAGTGAAAAATGCTATAAATGTATTTTTCTGAGAAATCTAAGAACAGTCAGGTCTCTTTTTATACGGATTGTTTTAATGCGATTTTGAAGTTGTGCGGTTTGTATTCCAAACATTTCTAGATTTTTGTTATTATTATTATTATTTATACTGAGACGTAGATCGTAGTATTCTGAGAATTTCCGTATCTTTTGGTGCTTACGTCTGCGGCTCGGCTGCGACAGTCTTAGATTCACATTCGTTATTTCAGTAGTATACCGATACGATATCATTATTTCTAAATTATATTTTCTCTTAGCGGTGCCTCGTTAATTTTTATAAAAGTTTCACTTCAATAAGTGGCGAATTTAAGTTGCAATATAATAAGCAACAAATTTTGGTTTCTGGACTTAAGGGGAGTGTCGAGAAGTTTTATTTTTCATTAGAAAATCGTAAGTGTAATTTTTTAAAATTTCTTTTCTAAGATTTTATTTGGCCCAATGGAGAAAAAAAAAACATCAAAGACAGTCAATTTCGTTGGAAACGAAAATTGCAATTTTAGATCGGTTAGGAAAAGGAGAAGGATCTACGGCTATTGGAAAACATCTTAGTTTAGGTGAATCTACTGTCAGAGCAATTAAAAAGAATGAAGCTGCAATAAAAAAAAATCGGTCATTTCTGGTACAAAATTAAGCACCAAATTTGCATCGTACACAAGGGATGTATTATTAGAAAGAACGGAAAGAGCCATCGCAATTTGGATTGAGGAGCAAGTTCAAAGAAGGATTCCTGTAAGTGGTTATTTAATCCAAGAAAAAGCTCTTCAGTTTTATAAGTCAATGAAACAGTCACAACCATCAACTTCCACTTTCCAAGCTGGAAAAGAATTTTCAGCTAGTAAAGAATGGCTAACCGGGTTCTTAAAAAGAAATGCACTTCATAATATTATAATAACAGGGGGAGAGTGCGACAGCAGATGAAGGAGCAGCAAAAATATTTCCAGAGAAGCTAGCGAAAATTATTTAAGATGGGGACTATTCTGCCGATCAAGTATTTAACGCTGATGAAACAGGACTTTATTGAAAAATTGCCTAACCGTATTTACATCACAAAGGATGAAAAAACTGCAAGTGGACATAAAGCAAGTAAAGATCGAGTCACCTTATTACTTTGTAGCAATGCATCAGGAGATCGGATGTTGAAACCTCTCTTAATAAATAAATCTCTTAGCCCACGCGCCCTTAAAGGTAAAGATTTAAAACAACTACCCGTGCATTGGATGGCTAACCCGGAAACCTGGATGACAACAGCTTTTTTTACAGAATGGTTCAATAATTGTTTCGTACCAGAAGTGGAAGCCTATATGAAGGAAAAAATCTCTCGATTTTAAAGTTTTATTAATTGTTGGCAATGCAGCAAGTCATCCACAATTAGAACATCCAAATGTTCAACTAGTATTTCTTCCGCCCAATACAACAAGCCTTATTCAGCCATTAGATCATGGCATAATTGCAACTTTTAAAAATATTATATTAAGACAACGTACAAATTCATCTTGAATAAACTAGAAAATGAGTCCTTAACAGTAAAAGATGTGTGGAAACAATTTTCTATTTTTGATTGTTTAATTCATGTTGCATCTGCTTCCGCTCAAATAAGACCTAGAACTTTAAATGCCTGTTGGAAAAAAAGATTTGACCAGCATGTGTGACAGACAATATAACCACTCAAAGATCGATACTATCAGATGAAATAATTAATTTGGCACATGAAATAGGAGGAGATGGTTTTAATACCTTCAGCCACGATGATATAGATGAATTGCTTGTGGATGATGCATTAAGTGACAATGATATTATTGATTTAACTTTAGATCTAACTGTAGACGGCGTCATAGGTCTAGAAGGTGATAATGATGAAGAAGAAAATTAACTCCCCTCACTGGAAAATTAATTCAAGAAGGTCTTCAATTTTGCAGTAAATAAGAAAATCATTTTCTTATTAATGACCCCAATTCTGAACGAGCCTCTAAATTACAACGTGAGCTGCAGAACTGCATGTCTGGATATCGTGAACTATATAAAAAATAAAAGAATTCTCATCGCAAAGTTTAATTACTGATTACATTGTCAGAAAAGGAAGAGCTACACAGAACGAGAATGAAGTTTGTGAAAATCCGTGGCCTTTACCGCAAATATCTATTGCAGAGAGAGTCTCTTCTGATGATGAAGGTGATTTGGAACCACTTCGCAAACGGTGCAACCATTATCAGATAGCGATAATGATTAAAAATGTAAAACTATGTGTATTACTTTTCCATAAAATAAAATGAATTAAGATTTGAATACAAGTTTTTTTTTTTTTTTTTTAGCTTTTGTATGAATTTCTTTCATACATCCGAAGTAATTTATCCATATAGCCTATTTCTTTTCATTTCTTCAATTTTTTATGCGGTTTTAAGTTAATTTTAACTAGTTGTTTTGGTTTTTATGCGATTTTAGAAAACTAAAGAACATATCCCTACTTTTTCCATTCAAGTAATGTCTTTTTAATGCGATTTTTTTATATGCGTTTTTCGGTAGAACGTATCTACCGCATAAAACGAGACCTGACTGTATAAGAAAAACTGAAAAACCTTAAAAGTAATAGAGAATAAGCTAATATTTAATAAAATAGGGCAAATACATGTTGTAATTCATTATTTTTGTGATCAAATGCTTTTTTACACTAAAAATGCAATTATCTCAAAATGGTTGTTTTCAAACCACGAGTACAGTTTTCTCAGAATCTACAGAATGAGTGCTCATGCAATTTTTACTGCACATAAATAATATGTAACTCTATATACTAAGATTATTTATTTGGAGATTTTCTTGAAATATTTTGCTGAAAAGCAGTTATCGTAAAAAATTTGACAGTTTTCAAAAATTTCAAAGTGATACTTTTACGATGAATTTTTTAAAAAAGTAAACAATATATTTTAAATATATTTACCAGTATTTAAATAAAAAGACCTAATTAATATACAGACAAAATTTGAAGTTTATATATTTAACAGTTTCTGAGAAACTTGTACCTAAAATGTGGCTCAATTTAACATTGTCGGTATAGGCCCTACCGACTTCCCTTAAGCCCACAGACTTGACATTTGGTAGGTAGGTCCCCTTCATGGAGTAAACATCAGCTAAGAACGGATTTTGCAAAGTTCGAACCCCAAGGGGCGTTATAGATAATTATTTCCATTACTAAACTATTAGATGTACAGTCGTGAAAAAAAACTTGGTACACATATTTCTTTCATAAAGTAGAGATTCCCTACATAATGAATTTTATAAAAATTGACCTCCAAAGGGCGTTGAGAGCGCTTAAGGGACGTTATACGTAATTATTTCCATTTTTTAACTATTAGACGTACAGTCTTAAAATTTGGTAAGCGGATTCCTTTCATAGAGTACAGATCCCCTACAGAATGGGTTTAGTGAAAATCGTCCCCCAAGTGGCGTTTTAGATAATTAAGTGGCGTTATAGGCAATTAACTCCTTTTTTAAACTATTAGACGTAAAATCTCGAAATTTAGTGAGCTGATTCCATTCATTAAGTAGAGATCCGCTATAAGATAGGTTTTGTGAAAATCGTTTCTTAAGTGGCGTTCCGGGGGCTTAATGTACAAAATAATTTGGGGTAAAATTGATCCCCAAGGCTCACTGAGGGTGATTAAGGGGCGTAATAGATAAATATTTCCACTTTTCAACTAATAGAACCACCTGCTTGAAAATTAGAAGATATGTTCCGGTCATGGAATAAAGTTCCTTTTACAAAGATTTTTGCGAAAACGGACCCCCAAAGGAGTAGTGTTGTGAGGGATTAAGGCGTGTTATAGAAAAAATCCTGTTTTTGCATTTAACTCATTTACTTGAAATTTATTGAGCACTTTTCTTTAGTCGAATAGAGTTCCACTAAGAATGGATTTTACGGAAATAAACTCCAGGGGAAAGCGGGGAGAGCTATTGGGGCGTATTGATAGACAAAATTCCCGTTTTTGAACTGCTAAGACTATAATAATAAAATTTGGTTTGCATGCTTCTTTTGTTGAATTGGAATCCGCTAAGATTGCTGTCAACGAGGTATTGATGATAAGAATTCCGTTTTTGCTCTGTTAGACTGAGACTTGAAATTTAGCACGCATGTTTATTTTATGGAGTAGAGATCCACTTGATTATTAGGTTAAGTGAGCGAAAAAAATCTTTCTACTTCTATTTATATATAAATAGAAACTAGATATTATAATTTATGTCCTTTTTATATCAAGAGGTGTGAGTTACAGCTATAAATATATTTTTCAATACAATCGAATTTTTAATGCTAGATATCAATAATTCATATATGTGTAAACAGTATACATTTATACAACATCGTGAAATACCCAGTGAAGCGGGTGGGTAACGGCTATATAACTATAATGGAATAGAGTAACTTATATAGCTGTTATAGAGATATATCAGTACATAAAGCTATGATATTAATTTAAAAGGGATGTTTAAACTGGTATTTAAATGTAATGCGTTGATACTATACGATTTTTTTTCTTTACCTGATGAATATTTGAAATCAATTGAGAGTTTTTGAAGCATCACTATTTCAAAATTAGTGATTCTTACAAAATCAGATTTCCTGGTTCGGTCATAGTATCAGGAAGAAAAACTCAATTAAATACTTAGAGATACGATTGTTTTTTCAGTTAAGATATTAAATTTTATGCTGTACTAATATCAAATAAAATAGTTAGTATTCAAATGATGATAGGAATTAACTTTTTCAGCAGAGAGGAGCGTAAAGCTATTCCTTTGTTGTAGGGTGCAAACTAATAAATCTGGAATAATAAATCTAAATAAATCACTTCGGTAAATCTGGAATGTATTAATAAATAAATTTCGACTTGAAAATAAAATTTAGTTCTCTGGAGTTTAAATTGAAAAATATTTTAATTCTTTGAAGTATAAGTTAAGCAGCTTATCAAATAGTTAAAAGTTACTTAACTAGTTGGTACTACTATTTATTTAATTTTACTTTTGTTAAAATCTATAGTTAAAATAAATATTTATTTACAAATTTACACATATAAGCAATTGATAAAAATAAACACTAGGCAAATAGGTTATTTGAAGGACAATAAAATATAGCTGATAGCAAACGGAAAGAAATACATTAATGCATCTTGATAAGTTGTATCCTCCTAAAATGGTATAAAGACATAATTAGTAGATCACCATATCTTAATGAAAGATCTTAACACAAAATTAGTGAGAAAATACAAACAAAAAATTGTATTTTTAAGAAAGTTTACTTTTTACCTAAATTCGAGCTGATCATAATTTTCTACTTAGCATGGAATTAAAAAACATTGAGTATATAATTTTCGGAACTCCTTAAAAGACAATTAGGCAAGGAAACTAATTTAAAAGCAGATTTAAGAGATCGGTTTTTTTTCCAGCAGACGTGAGGAATATCTGAGTCATTTACCGAATATGATCCATTTGGTGGTTTTATGTCCTTTACGACGTCTTTATGCGTTGTCTCCCCAGAGTTATTTTACGAAATCTGCTCCTTTATTACATTTGCTCTTGATATTTATTCCTTCCAGCAACATATATCTACTCCTTACATCTCCTGGGATTTTATTTTTATCGTTTCTGCTTTACACTTCTTTTGGCAAACAATTCTCTCATTGAAAGGATTATTTCAGTGAGTATGTGCTTAAATTTCTCAGTGGGCTTGTGGTTCACTTCCTTCATTCATAATTCAGTTCAGTTCCTGTGTCTGAGTATAGGAAATAGAAAGAATGAAAACGAAAGATCTGGCACTTTATTATCATAATAAATCACTTGAATTTGGTAACCAATGTTAAATTAACAGTAACGGGATAAATAAGCATTCAATGCAACATTTACCTTTATTCACGAGGTATACCGTCCTTTTTCTAGCATATTTTATAAACATATTCAGTGCGTGCACCATTTAATTCAATATATCTATTATTCCAAATAATCGGTTTTCCTCAAACTGTTTTTTTATATTCATGCAAATATCTAAAAAGGTATAAACAGGTTTTTTTAGCAAATGGGACAGTTCTTTTTAATTTTAACTCATTACAAAGGTAAATCCCATCTAGCATTTTCATTTTATATATATATATATATATATATACTTGCTACATAACATTTTCTTGGTACGTTTATTTTTGTGTGTGTTTGAAATAACATTATTTTTTTGAAAATGAAAAATTATATAATCCCTGCAGTTTGACATTACAGCAATGAAATCGAAAGATAGAGTAAGCTATGCAACTTTAATGACATAGTAATAATAAAGATTGATGTAAATGGCATATATGCTTGCATTCTTCTCTTCATTATAATAGAAGTTGGCTTAATATATAAGTTTTTAATGTAGGTAAAAAATTATACCAAATGTTTTTTTTTTAATTTTTTATGCTAACTATAATTAACGATTTTTATACAAGTATTATAAATTTAAGTCTTAATTACCCATTGAATTAAAAAAATTCACATTTAAATTAAAATTACAGAAAATAGCATGCTTAGTGACAATTTCATGAAAGAATATTTTTTTACTCACTAATCTTCAAGCATAAGGGGATTTAATTTATTTATTTATTAAATTTTATAATGCCTCCATGATTTGAATATGTACTTTATAGTTCCCTGAACTCTTACATTCTATTAACTATTATAGCATTATTCCCTTGAATAGCATCAATGACAGTTCCATAGTGAATAACAACCTTGCATTAATGATTTCTCATTTTCTGTGGTTTAAGTCTTTAATACGCTGTCAAGCAATTTTGAATTTTACATAATTAACCTCATATTTTGTAATAGGTATTTAATTATATTAAATTTTAATCTACCTAAACCATAATTTAAGATGCAAAGGAACTATATACATTTATAATCCTTATCTTACCTTGTGTAATGTGCCTCATAGTTGTTCGGAATGATTTGAAAATGTTAATTCTCCCTTAAAATAAATAGTCTCCTTTATAACTGTTTGTTATGGCACGACGATTATTTTACTTCAGAGATATAGTACAATTTTATTTGCATGGGGCTTGATGCAATTATGATTGTGTGAAATTTTAAGTTACCACCCAGAGGGATATGTGAAAAAATATCTTATTATCTAGAACCTTTGAAATAATTAAACACAAAACATTTAAACATGTCCCATTTAATTGTGAAATAATAACAAAAAAGTTTAAACATTGTGATTAATCTTCCCTTATTAATATTCTCAGAGAATATTAGGTAGTTGTTTCATAATACCCAGCAAGAAAAATAAATAATGTTACCCATTTGGTATTCGAAAACTTAGATACTTATCTGTAAATCCTATTAAATGAAAAGTAATAAAAAAAGACCATCGTTAGTGAAGGAAATATCAAACTTAAAGAATTCAAGGCAAGATCATTACGAAAGTCGACAAAACATCAATAAATTAAGTTACATTGTTATTCAAACTCTTAAAACAGAATAACAAGCTTGAGTTGAGGAAATACAGGGGAAAATGGGAAAAAAAAGAAGCATGTTTTTGTAGTATACCAAAAACTACCCAAATTTATTCGTGTGGCCACATTCCCAATCTTAAGTCCAAACGTTTATTCCATGATTAATGTCCCATCTTGGTATTTCATCCACATTTGCTTTGATTTCACAGTAAGAATTAGAGGGGAAAAAATGAGGATGCAGAGAATACGAGTAGGGAAAATAAAAAAAAGAAACCTCATGGTCCAATGATGAGATGAGCGAGAAAAATTCCTGGACGTGAGGCAAATCCCCAATTTGCTTAATGAGGGATGAATGTTTAGCAACAACATCCCATGCATCCTTGTAATTTCTCCCCCTACAGGTCTCCGCAGTCTAGATCACGTGCTGATATTACCAACATAACGGGATCAAGAGGGGAATTGCCCCAGGGACACTTCCTGCTTATCTGAAGAGTTAACCATGAAATGCATTGGTGGTTGAAAGGAGGGTGTTATACATTCTGTGAGTCGTTCAGGGTGAAAAGATGGCCTTTGATTGGATTAGGTTTGGATCAACTTGACTTTAATAACATTAAAGCTCCTTTCTCTGAAAATATTGTATCACCGTGTCAAAAAAAAGATATGCCTTATTGATGAGATTCTTTTTCTACACTTTCTGCGAATTATTTAAATTTAGAATCGTGAATAGGGTCTTGAATAACGCGAGGAAGTGAGAATTTTACAGTTTTTAAAAAAATTAATTATATGTAATGTTGGTTCACTAACTTATAGTTAAAAATACAATTAATTAAGTTTCCGTCGGGGAATATTAAAGGAATATGTACAATATGAATATATTTTTAAAGATGAAGTTTATGATAATGTTTTTTTCCTACGATATGTAGAACTGCTTAATTTCAGCGGAACTTTTCGTATTTTTCTTCATTTTCATTAATAATATTTTTTAAAGGATTTAATTTTAATTTTATAGTACATTAGAAGATAATTTTTCAATGTTTAAAAAGTTCATATAGCAAATTTGATAGTTCAGTATAATGTAATTACTCAAAAAACGTACCATTTTAATAAGCATCAATATAAGCGCAACTATATTATGTTCTTCATATTAAGTATAAAATTTTTTTTAGTATGTTCACGTAAGTAAAACAAAACAACTTAAACTCCCAAAATATCATCCTTCTCAAATGTGAGATTAATTACATGCACCAATGGCGCAGTATTCAAACTTTAGAGCTTACGAACAAGTTCCAGTGAGGCAGTGGCCAATGAGTCTTGCAAATGAGCCAGTGAGTCTTTATTTAGGATTCAGGTGATATTGATGAAAAAAAATTAATTTTAATTAATTTAAATTTATCGTGTCTCATCCTTCAAGTTGGCATGGCATGGAAGTTTAAAGAGTGGAACTCCCGCTCAGGTATCATCCTCGTCATTTGCCTGAATTTCAAAATTACAAGTCCATGACCCTCACATAGCTTTATAAAATGCATAATATTAGGCTCATACGTATAATATTAGGCATACATTTTACTCTAATGATTTTTTCAGTCTCGAAGCATTGACTTTAATTTAAAATGTATTTCTAACGTTTAAAAATGCATTGGAAAAATATGGAACCTCACTAAATATTAATCTTTTTCATAATTGAAAACATTCCAATATCAATTAATCAAATTGCTACATATGAAAAAAATATTTAAACATAAAAAACGGGGAATTAATGGTAGATTAGTTATTTATGATAATTTAACAATGGGACTGGTTGTTAAAATTGTGATGTTTTGACAAGGAAAAAAAGAAAAAAAACTTCAAATTATGTATATATATATATATATATGTAAGACAATTTACCTTTAAAATGAAAAAGAAAGACTTTGTTTCTGATTTTAGTTTGTAAATAATGAAACATGTTGACATGTATGCTTGTGCTTTAAAATATAAGGAGTTTACATATTAATTAAATTTATCGAGAAATTAAACCAACTCTTTATAAAAATAAATATATTTTATAAACACTTAAACATTTAACTCAAGTTTATATTTTTTTATTTTGAAATGATCTAACCTTTATAAAACCAGTTACATAACAATAGTGTACTGCATTTTTGCTAAATATTTAATCTAATATTTTATTTTAGCTACTAAATAGAAAATTATCAAATATAAATAAATTTATCTAAATATTAAATGAATATATATATATATATATATATATATATATATATATATAAATTAGGAATTTAAATATTTGAACATAAACAGCTTAATATTTAGTATACTTCTTTCCTCACAGCTGGTGAATAACTTTAAAAAAGCATTTCTGTACAAGATTATCTTTAGTATTTTAAGGAAATACTTCTTTTTTATTCAGAAAACACTTTGGAAAATCCTTACAGAAAGCATTACAATAGTGATTGTATCAGCTTAACTTAGAAAGAATATTTTGTCAATTTTCGAATATGTTATTGATATTTTACGACTATAATCCATATATCAAATTTTTTTCGTATTTATTTAAGAAGATTAGAGGTTTCTGACAGGTAAATCTTTTTCATTTCGTCTTTTTGTTGTTTTTCTAAAAAATGATTATTTTCTGATTTAAGTAACATTATTCGTATAATTTTTTAAAAAATGTCTTCAGAGATAACTTAATTAACATTTCGGAACTATTTTTGGTTATGTCTTTTTAGTAATTTTTAATGGAAATAATTTACTCAAAACACACTTATATTATTAAATTATTAATTACTGTGTAATTCAGTGGATAACCGCTTTTTTGATAGCCTAAAGGATTAAAGAATCATAATATTTTGAATTTATTAGCGTAATCATAATAGAAAAATGAGTTACTCTACATGGAAAAGAATAAGACTAAAATTTTTTACTAAGATACATTTTTATTTGTTAAAATGAAGATCTGTTTTCTATTAAAATAAATATTACTGAATAAGGAAGAATCAATTAAATTCTACGCTTATATTTTTTTAGCTTCTTTTGACTAATTTCACAACTGAGATGCATAATGTACTATCATGAGTTTTATTTTATAATCTTGATTTCTTTTCGGGTAGAATGACCAAGATATTTTAGGTGTTTCTTAAAATACGAGCAACAAGAGGGATGTAGAGAACATACCTCGTAATTTCGAACTAAGGTCAAATAATGAGGACGTCTCATGAGCATGAACCAAATCCGAGCTGGAGTAGCCAAACGAATTATGAAAAATGCAATGTTTTTTTTAAATTTAAATAAACTTTTACATTTTTTCAACATATATGAATTGTAGTATGCTAGTATTTTGCTCCATAACTCCCAATGGTATTAACGTTTGTATAAATAGAAAGGCAAAAGAAGGTGATAAGGCCAGAAACAATGTCCATGGATGTATTTATCAGTGTAGATAAATATCCATAATAAAAATAATAATTAAAAACGTTAACAATGTATCAAAAATTTGATATATTGATCTGCATAACGTATTCATTTACTAAAAGAAAAATTGAACAACAACTGAGAACTGAAAGTCTATTATGTTCCTCAAACAACTACACTAATTACTCATACACAGAAAAATTGTACACTTCTTAAATATAAACTAACATTTATGTATAAATATTATTAATAAATAATATATATTTAACAATTTTTTTCACTTTTACATCCGATCATTTTAGAATAATTCTTCACGTGAAATTTGTTCGCATGCCAATATTGTTAGAAAACAAATTTAAAAGTAAAATTTTGTTTCAAGTACTCACCCACTGCTTTTCATATCTTTTATTAGTAGATAGTTAACACCATTCTTGTATCTGGAATTCGTTAGCTGTATAATTATACTGTAATTACCTCCTTGAAATTATCATTAACGACTCCTTCTGAAAACTCCGCTTCAGGTTCCGTTAATATGGAGCCTTGCTACCGCTCCAAACAAAGAACTTCATCTAGTATCCTTAACTCCCATTAATTACCGATCATAAACTTCGTTTCCCATACTTGTTAGAACTACAAATTAGCGTTAATTTGCTCAGTGTTTGATTTTATAATCAGGGGTAAAGTACTATCTTCTCTTCCTTTCTTAGTAATATTTACAATTCTTTTTACTTTTAATTTTGTTCAATTTCCAAAGAGAAATAAATTTATTTCCCATGTGCGTTTTCAACAGTTGGGTGAGTATTGAAAGATCGATAGGAATCGATATTGAGCGAATTTCTTCGAATGAGGTTTCGAAAATGAGAAAAAATATATTTGAGATATTAATTAAGGTAACAAATGATTTGTTTGTTTATAAGTAAATGATTAATATCTGTAAAAATATGGATCAGTATAGAAAACTTAACTTATCTGTGGTTTCTAATAAAAACTATTTTAAATCAATTATTATCACCTTGACATTTTAATTTTCATTTTTCTAAAGATTCATATTTTGCTATAAATTAAAATATTTTCTTTGAATAGTTGCCGATAGTGAAAATGTTGAAATATAGTTGAAGAAACAGGTCAAATAATTACAATACTCATGTCAGATGATGTTTGTGAAAATGAAAATAACTTTTTTATTATTAATTTTGAGTTAGTAAATTTAACAATCATAATTTTACAAAAAAAAACTGATTCAGCCATATGAATAATTCATTTTACTTGTGTTCTCACTCGCTCACACAAACAAATGCATTGATATTAATTTTATTTTTATGAATTAAAAATATGTTGTTACATTTTAAGCAAGTTATAAAAGGATTTTTAAAATTGTGGTTTTGATTTCATTTAAAAAAATTAAGTTTATATGTAGCAGTTTCAATATTAAATTATAACAAGCATATATAAATATATGTTTTCACATATTATTACTTTTTATAATATGCTTAGTATTTTCTGCCGATCAATAAAATTATGGTGAAGGAACTAAAATTGAAGATACCTTTTTAAATAAATAAGTATGATTTGTATTTTAAAATCCTTACACTTGTCTCAGAGTGTCATTATAATAATTCCCTTGCTAGTTTGTAAGAAGTAGTTGCCATAAAATAGCGTTTTTCAAACTGTGGGGTGCACCCCTAGGGGGCGTGGAAATCCTTCATGAAGGGCAAACACATCAAAAAGTCAAAAATAAATAATTATTTTAAAAGTATACATATATATCTTACAATCTACCTTATTACATCGACTTTAAATCTGTGACTGTGCTATAATTTTATCGTTATATTTTAATAGCATAGTGATTTTATTTGTAATATTTAAATTTCTCCTAATTTTATTCTCCTTTGGCTCATTGGTTTTGGCAAATTACAGGTGCAGGTTGGCTAGCCTTAATACTTGTTTAAACCTGCAATCTTGGTTCCTAAGGCCAGGACTTTGTTATATTTTACTTAAGTGCCTAATGTTTCCTATATTGAATAGTTATACTTAGGTTTTATAGCTATTTATATATATTTATGATATTATATATATATATATATTATATATATATATATATATATATATATATATATATATATATTAAGTTATTGATAGGAAGCAAAACAGGGTGCATTTTGAACTTTAAAAAGTAGTATAAAGCTTATCCTAAATATTTAAGTTTACATAAAATAAGTATCACACACAAAATTAAATACTAACCCTGATTATTTGAGCGGTTTATAATTAAAGTCATATTACTGCTTTAGCGTCAAAGTAAAGAATGTTTTTTTTTTGGTATAGAAGTTTCAGTTGGCATTACTTTCCAAGATGGCGACCGATTTAAAAGCTGTCAAGTGATTTATTCTCAGTTTGGTTTGGCAATTCATCATGAATATGCTCACGCCTGAACAAGATTCGTCGAATGGGCCCAAAACGAGATTGCCGTTGTTCCCGATTTTCATAAGCGAATTTTGTTTAGCGATGAAGTGCACTTCTGGTTGAATGGTTACGTCAACAAACAAAACTGCCGCATTTGGAGTGAAGCTAATCCACAAGTGTATATCGAAACACTGTTACATCCAGAAAACTGACTGTTTGAGGCGCTTTATGGGTTGGGGGAATCATTGGTCCGTACTTCTTCAAAAACGATTACGACCACAACCTTACAGTCAATGATGATCGGTATAGAGCCATGATTACTAACTTTTTCATTCCTGAATTGAACAATCATGATGTCCAGGAGTTGTGGTTTCAAGATGACGGCGCAACATGTCCCACAGCTCGTGCCACAATCGATTTATTGAAAGACACGTTTGGTGACCGCCTAATTTCACGTTTTGGACCTGTGAATTGGCCTCCAAAATCTTGTGATTTAACACCGCTAGACTATTTTCTGTGGGACTATGTAAAGTCATTGGTCTATGTGGTTAAGCTACAAATACTTGACCATTTGGAAGACAACATTCGCTGTGTTATTGCCGATATACGGCCACAAATGTTGGAAAAAGTCATCGAAAATTGGACGTCCAGATTGGACTACATTCAAGCCAGCCGTGACAGTCATATGCCAGAAATCATATTTCAAATGTAATGCCACAAAATTATCTTTCGAATAAAAAAAATCATGTTAATCGAATAATACATCGTTGTTTTATTGCAGTTTAAAGTTCTATACCTCTAAAAAAACACCCTTTATATTATTATTGCATTCAAAACATTGATATTGTATTAAAGTGGGCGTAAGGAAAATTATGATTTAAAATTCGGTCGCAAGTACTGAAAATTTGATAAGCACTGTTTTAAAAGGAAAAGATTCCGAAATGTAATGCGATAAAGATGGGTGATTTCGTAACGGCTCAAAAGCTATTAAGTAACTATTGGCTTTGTAGGTACGGCTCTTGTAGTTTCAAATCACGATCAAATACCGAGCATGAAACATGAGTATGCATCTTACGCTTCATTTTTCTATACCACGTCAATCTGAGAATTCTGAGACCCGAAAGATTTAACGTGCATCCCCACCTCAACATAGTTTATATTCAGTGTCACCTCAACTTGAACCAACTATTCGGTAAAACGTCGATCAAAAGTACGTGACCATTTAATGTAGGAAACTCGTGTTTAACTACAATTGGACCAACAGCGAACGCTTTATTTTAATTTCTTTCTAAAATCACTAAATATTTTTACTGTCGTTTTTAAAAACATGAAATTCCCCAATAAAAATCATTGTGAAAAGCTAAAACTGAAAAACAACAATAATATTTCCGTTGCAAAGTTTTTAATTTATTTTAATAAAAATATTTTTTGAAAATTATTCTTGATTAACAATAATAATATTAAAATAATGTTAGTATTAAGTTAAGTAAATAATTTAAACAAAATTAATTGTAAAAAAACACTGATTTTTTAAACGGAATAATTAAAAAATATTTTACTTTAAAATATATAATGGTAGAACTTAAATAATAAATGCCGACCACTTAATCTTGTTCAAAATTTATATTCTGTTGTTGTTGTTGCTTCTAACGCCACCTATCTGACTTAGTCAGATCGAGGCCCACGATCGTAGCAAGAGGGCCTGTCGTTGTCCGGAGGTTTGAGCACTATACATATGACAGTACGATTTAGCTCGGAAAAATATCTCATTCATATTCTTCATATAATTCATATTCTTACATAACATGGAAGGATAGAATTTTGAATTTCTGTGTGCATCCATTAAAATAACTTATTTTTAAAATTCAAATAATTTATAGTTCATTTCCTTCAATTTAAGATTCTTTTGAAAAGAATGATTTAATATGCATCTGAAGATGTTTTTAAACTGAAAATTCCATAGCTGTATTATAATGTATTGAAATATTTATTATTCAATGCATTACTATTCTAAAAAATGAAACTGTATAAAAGATTGAAAAATAAATTAAACAAAATCTCTCTCTCTCTCTCTCTCATTATTATATTTCAATATTAATTTTCCAAAACTTGCTTGCAAAACAATTCAAAATGTTTGCGAAATAATAATTTCCTTTTTATTTACTTCTGCTCCTCTGTTTCTTAGAAGAAGTAATTTACGTCAGAGGATATTGAAAAAGTATTGAAATACATTTGCATATATTTGAAACATCAAAATATATATTATTTTCAAAAAGAAAAATATTGTAAAAGAAATCTTAAGGTGATTTTTTTAAATGCTTCATTGTGAAATTCATTCTATAGCATATTAAACAAAAAATTTTAGGAAAATTATTCTTCTAATTATTTATCTTCCATAAATTTCTCTCTCTTCATTTTCTTTTTTACAAATTCTAAAACTATTGAAAAAGAAAAATTTTAACTAAATAATGTTTAATCAAATACATATGAACCGATAAAGGTTTATAAATTTTCTCCTTAACATCTTCTTTCCATTTCATAAAAAAAGTATAAATGCATTCCTTCTAGATGTTCTTTCAATATTCCGCGACAATTATCTATATTGGGAAATTTAAAAAAATATATATTCTCAGTGAAAATAAATATTTAAGATAAATAACAACAATAATCATTATAACCCAATAACAATTTATCCAATACTGAACGTTTCAAAGCCTCCTCTCGCCAACAAAAAAGTTGATTTAGATAAAATTAAATTAAATGTATTTAAGCTAATAAAATATTCGTAAGAACTCATATACCTTAAACTAAAAAAATACATATTTTTTTACGATTAAGAAACAAAATATTTATGCATTTTATTAGATGAGTTTTCTAAATTTCTTTTAGTTGTATCTGATATTTACTTGTGTGTATACAACGTTGTATATTATTTCAAAATTTTTAAAGGATTTCTGGTTATGGTATATATTAGACCACAGGATATCTTTACCTATTTGGAAAACCAAATAATAAAATTATTTCATCATTTGTTATAAAATGTAATTTTTACATACAAGTTTAATGTGCAGTATTATTCCAAAACATGGTTATATGAATTCTCTTAAGAAACATTTAATAATGAAACTGAATTTGGTTTCCATAGAAATGACATTAATTTTTAAACTTGGGGATTATTAAATTAAATTATAATTCCATTTTTATTACTGCATTTGTTTATTTTAGGTAGAGTTTAATATTTTTTTCATTTTTTCACTCCAGAACTAACTTTCCAGTTGCAAAATATATTAATATTCTTACAGAACCATTGGATAATATATTGGATAAATGTGTTTATAGTAGATACAGCCAAAACTAATTAAACACAAAATAATGAAATTCAAGATTTTTTCCTCATTATATCGTGTTCTCGAAAAAACAAAAATTTCATAACATTAAAAATATATCTTTCATAATAAGTGAAAAAGGTTTCATTATGCTTTTCATTAGTTTTTCTCTCATTTGTTATTTATAGTATAAGTGGTACGCAATGTGAAAATGGAGTTTGTTTCTATATACCACATATTTTTTAGTTTTCTTATAGATCCAGAACTATATAAGGTATACAAATGCATTATAAAGTTTAAGCATAAATACTCTTGCGTTTTTGCTAAGAACTACTTTTACTTGGAATGTAAAGACATAATTTATATTCTTTAAAAATGTGCCACGATAAAAGTACTTATTAAAGTTTCGTAAAAGAATTATGTAAACACAATCTGCAGCAACATGTTTTTCATTTTATGATTAAAGTATACAATTAATTGAATAAACGTTAGAATTATAAATTGTGTTACAAAAGCTATTTATTCCGCTATTCCTTTTAATGGAATTCAGAACTTTGCACAATTGTTTGGCTAGTTGTTAACGTCCCACAGAGTCAACCCGAGATACCTGATAAAATTTGAACCACCTAAACTAACCATAACACAACCTGATAAACATAACACTAAAAACGTGAGAACTGAACTGCGATAAATTTAACGCTTAACGAGGTGGGTTTTCTTACTTGTTGTGCGATAGTGGTAGCCAGATGGTTAAGGCATGTTTTCCAATGAGTAGTGGGTTCGAATCATAGGCCATTAAGGTATTAGATTACAATAAAATCATTAATTTTGTCAAAATTTGACAGATTTTTTTCTATGATTTAATTTTATACGCCATTTTGTTAGAGTTTAAAATACCAAGGTTTTTTTTAGTAATTTCTATTCACTAGAACAAAAACTACTTGTAATTTAGTAAAAGCAGATGTCACAACTTCACGCAAGATGTTAAACATTAAAATGCTATTTACTCGAAATGTAATTTTTTTAGAAAATGCTGAAATGGGGACAGCGATTGCTTCAAAGGTTTTGAAAACAATTAACTTAAAGTTTCTGTGTATATTCTGTAGAATTGTAGAATTGTTTTAATCTTCAGATCTATCACAACCGATGTTTTAGTACAAAATTAACTAAAAATCCCTTATATGAATACAATTATTGTCTTTTAAGCAATTTCATATAATAAATAGAAAAAAAGTGCTCTATTTTTGTAAAAATTAAAATATCTGTTATTCTGAAGGTCATTTCAAAACGGAATAGAAAAAGTAACACGTCAAAAATGAAAAACTGAGAATTTCTTCATAAAATTGCAGTGAACATTGGGCTACGTTTATGTAATTCTTTAACATTTTTTTCCCCTTTTAGTAATAATAATTTTTTCTCTCCTTAAATTTAACTTTCTTTTCTTAAAATGCACTAAATGAATTTAAAAACAACAAAAAATATTCATATCTGCAATTTTTTTTTAAAAAAAAGTTGTCGTAAGTAGTTGGATACCTTAAAGACTTGCGTGTGCGATATTAACCCTTTTACCACTTTGCGAAAAAGTAACATCGCATTCTCTAAATTTTTTTCAATTCCTATTATTAGCTCACTCTGACCCTATATATATATATACATATCTTGTTCAAATTTTCAATCGTTAATAAAATATTTTCTACTCATCCAATCAAGTTCAAATAAATTTGTTTAAACTTG
Source organism: Trichonephila clavipes (assembly GCA_019973935.1). NCBI lineage: Eukaryota > Metazoa > Arthropoda > Arachnida > Araneae > Nephilidae > Trichonephila > Trichonephila clavipes. The sequence continues at coordinate 502,431 of BMAU01020928.1, forward strand.
TAGTTGATGACATTTGATGCTAATACAGTTTTTTTTCAAATATCAATTCGTTAACAAAATTAAATAAATTTAATTTAATTAATTACCGGTTTTCAACGCCAACATAGATTCATCTTCATTATAGTAGCAATGTAACTGTTAAACTAATGATAAAAGTTGGCGTCGAAAATCAGTTTATCAGCCAAACTAGCCAAACCGGCTGTGCATTGTTACCAAAATGCAGACAAATCATGCTTTTTTTTTATTCCTACTATAAGTTCATTATCTCTCTCTCTCTTTCTCTCTCTCTCTCTCTCTATATATATATATATATATTTATGTATACAGATATTTTTTATTTACATATTTATATGTATATATTATTCAAATTTTCAATCGTTAATAAAATACTTTATTCATCCATTCAAAGTAGGGATTGTCTTAAACTTTTTTTATACGCTCTCGCGCGTTATTTTTCAAATAAACTAAAATTTTAATTTTATTTTTCATATTTTAATTGTTGATTATAAATTAATTTTACTACTAAATACCAAGAATCTCACTCCAAGATCAAATGATTTTAATTTCATGTTATGAAGGGAAATATATAAGTATTTTCAAATTATTGTTAAAGACTGCAGCGTCATATTTAAATAATTGTTTCTACTGAATTAACCAGAGGCTTAAAATCAAAATGGCTTCAACAGATAAGATATAGTTATTGTTCTTATGCTCGGAAATTCAAGTTTTAATGATGTTGTGAAAACGTAACATATTTGTCTTAAAATGTTATTTGAGATTTTTGTGGGCTACAATATGTTTAATACTTAAATGTGCGCTTTTTACTTCAGATATGTTTGTGCATAGAAAAAATGATGTTTAATACTGGTAGAAATCCTAGAGTGCTTCCACTATAGAGTTGATGATAGTATCTCAAAATCAACATCTGGAGACTACAACGAAGAGCTGTTCACCATAATTTCTTTACATCCGGATGAGTTGATGACTGAAGAAGATTTTGACGAAGATGTGTGCATTAGATAAAAATTTAGAAATACTGAAGGACGCCCGTAATAGGTAAGAGAGAGATTATTTCAAAAAATAAAGAAACAAATTTGTATACTAAAAAAATGGGGAGGGGGGGAGAAATGTACACCAGTATTCAGTAATAAGCTTTTGGGCTTAGATTCCATAGAATTAAAGAATCAAATGAATTTATTTTTAAGTAATTTGTGACTCATAAAACTTTAGATTTATTTTTAGATATATTTAGTGAAGATTTGCTAAAACATATTGTTGAGGAATCTATAAAATCAGAAAAATAGACTTTCTTTGATAAAACACCTAAAAAAATGCAGACAAATAGAAATGTCTAGCAGTTGGAAGACTATCTGCTATCCAAAATGCACTTTTGAACGTTGCTTGAAAAGACCATACAATCTTAAAAACTGCGAAAACAATTCGAAAAGTGTGAGCATTGTAAAAGTTGAACAAATACCACGTGTGATAAGTACATACCCTCTACATGCAAAATGTTTCACACACAAAGACTTGCATTTTTAAAATCCGTAATTTTTTATACTACTTCGGACTAACGCAACATTTCGTAAAACTTTTAAAAATAAGTTTAATTTTTTAATAACTTTTATTATGTTATTTATGCTCAAATAAATCAAAAAATTCAGCTTGGGACAGTTCGGAAAGTACAAACTTTGGGCGGTCTTTAATATGTTAATCAATAATTGATTGATTTTTACATATTATAACAGCTGTTACGTTGTATTATTAATGAAAAAGTGTAAAAAAAAAAAGATATGACGTTTAAATTTCTGAAGTGTATTAATAAATATGTTTAACATAAAAAGTGAAATTTCATGAAAATTTATACATACAGGTTTTTGTCGCAATTCTTTGAAAAATCGGGTCTCTAGGGAAAAAAAACAAAACCCCCATATACAAGCATATATATATATATATATATATATATATATATATATATATATATATAAACGAAAATCAGAGTACATTTCCTTTCAAAAGAATTTATTTCTGTTTCCTGATTAAAAGAAACATTAAAACGAACAAGAAAAAAAAAGTATCATCATCCTGTTGAAACAGGTTTTTTATTCATTAAAAATTAAAGAAGAAAAGATTTTCAAAGTGCTGAACGTATTTTGAAACTTCAATGAAATAATGGTTCAAACAAGAAATAAGATGGAACTTTTTTTTTTTCTTCTGAAAAAAAAAAGGTTTTTGAGGTTGGTTCTGAAAGAGAAAAAAAAAAAAAAAGAACAAAACAACATAAAAAAATGGCTTCAGATTTTTTTTTCTTCAATTCTGTTTTGAAGAACAGAAGATACAAAAGATTCCAAACAAAGGGAATAGTTCCAAGAACTGAACTTGAAAATGGTGTTTTAAGAATAGGAATAAAGTGGCATTTCTTAGCCATTTTCTTGAATGGTTGAGAGATTTGTGGATGCAAAAAAGAGGGAAAATGCAGCTTTTTACACATATATTTTGCTTCATCTTCTTTACAAAATTTAAGTATAATGCAAAATTTGTTTTTCTTATATATATATATAATGCCTTGAATATTAACCTTAATAATGTGAACGCATATTTTATCACAAATTTCTTCGGCTTCAAAGCAGACAATTTAAATAAAAATTTTAGCGATTTGAATTTCTTACACTACCTATATATCGTATTCAATTTGTGTCAGAATCTCAATAATTTCAGAATAACGTTTAAAAAATTAAGATGAATGTTTTATTTTACACCCATATTTATATTTTCAGGAGAAAAAGTATAAACTAATTTATTAGCTTAAAACAGATGCAATTTATTTATTCTATTCTATAGAATTCTCAGACGTAACAGTATCAAACTTTTGATGTAATTATTTTTTTTCTTTTACATGTATGTACCACACATATGAAATGTGTGAAGGACAAAAAAAATTAGTAAGATAATTATTTGATGCTTCTGAAAATAAATTTAGCATATGAGAGTATATACCGAATATGTGAGAGCATTGTGCAGGTACAAATGAGTATTTCTTTTTGTAACATTGCTCACACGTCGAAATTACATCTCTTGATAACTACACTTTTTTCAAAAAAAAAGTTATTCGCAGGGAATATTTTATCGTAGGATTTTAATCCAATTTCAAATAACATAAAATAGCTGAAAATTTTGTGAGCAATATCGATTAACTTAAAATATAGCATATTGATATAACTTTAGCAATTAAATAGTTATGTAAAAATATATTCAAAAAATTTATAGAAAAAAACCACATAGCTAAATAATTAAATAAACTATGTATTTAGTAATGTAAATAAGTAATGCAGTATGTATATTTTGAATACATTCTTTTTTTTATGAATTAACTAAAAATATATTGTACTTCATTTCAAAGAGGAGGAACTATTAATATAAACGGAATAACAAAAGTTAAAAAAAAGTAAAGTTACACTTGAGTATTTTACCTTGGTTTTAAATCATAAAATTATGATACAAAAGTAAAACAATACAAAAGTATTATTTTTTTTAATTTTTTAGAAACTTTCTGAATATTTTTCTATTGTATAAGCTTTAAAAATGTATATAAATGAAATTTCATTTTAAATTAAATTATTTAAATTGAATCTGCATTATTTCATTAGAGTGAATTAATTTTTTTTGCTCAGCCACCGTCTAATATTGATTAGTTTGTATTTCATTGAAAGCAAATTTCGAAATGAATTTCAGAATCATGATAGTCTGAAAAATAGGCGATTTGCATTACATCTATGTCGCAATTTTTTATTTCAACTAAAAAGAATTCTTCAATTTTTAACAATTCCTTTCCTCTTAAATGTCGTAATTAGCAATTAATTCCTAATTGTTAAGAGAAGAAACATTACACTTCCAAAATATCCACATGTGTTTTTTTTAAATAATTTAACTGGTTTCAGTGATTACAAAATATTTTTTTTAAATATTATCTAACGCAAAATATTAATTTACATAGTTCTGTAGATTATTAGACTCAATTTATTTTATTACATTGGGTCCTAAAATTAAAGTTTAGTAATATTGAATTAAAATAATTTCGTTGTGAAATGAAATTACTTTAAGATTTCGTAAGATATTATACACAATATTACACTGCTTTATATAGTTTTATTTTATAAGGATTTAATTTATTTTAGTTTCGTTTTTATTATTTTTGATACTTAAAACTATATTGTAAAACAATAGTTAGAAAATTTGTCACAAAAACTTAGCATAAAGTATCGGTATGATCCAACAGATGGCGCCATGGGAACAGAATAGTTTATTGATTTTTGACGAATCTGATTATCCTAATTGCAGTACAAAAACAGTCAGCACATGGAGGGCAAAACGTGATTCGAATAGCTTTTTTCAATTTTGTTAACTAAGTACGTTACCTTAAGTATGCAAATACACTCAAGTACTTTTTACTTTTCTTTAGGTCTGTGATTACAATCCAAATATAATGATAGTATGTGGTAATGGGAAAATTTTTAAAAAAATAGTGATTAATAGTTTGAATTGTAGGAGTATATTTGCCCACACCTTTATTATCTCTGTGGCAAATAATTGATGGGACAATTCATTTCTCCACAGCTTATTTGTCTAGATTTTTCGATGTGACTTGAATAGAGAAAACCATATTTATTTTCCAAGAGATCGATTTCGACTTATCTTTTCTTCTTTCAGTACAAAATGAATTCCATTTAAGTGTGAAATGAGAGATAAGTTCGAAATATTTAAGAATAATGAATTCTATATATCGTATTAAAGAATATCGTGTTGAATAAAAGGAATTTATGATTTCAAATATAAAGTGCTTATGAGGAAAAACGTTTGGAGTGAGAGTTTAATTAACGTCGCACTTATAAAGCAACACAAGGACTATTGGTGACGGATCTCCTAATTCTAAACCTCGGTCAAGTGACGAGAATGACGCCTGAGTTTCAAACCACCACACCTCACTACTTTGAATTAAAAAAAAAATTAATGTTCATCAGCCATCTCAACACGACGCAGCCGTGTATATATATATATATATATATATATATATATATATATATATATATATATATATATATATATATATATAATTTTTCATATAAAAACATTTAGATGGGACGAATTATACGTAGAAAGAAATGACATTAATAGAATCTTAAAATACAAAATCCCAATTCTGTTCAAGTCATACATGTATAGGTAAAGTATTTTTTTGTATTAAACATATGAATGCTGTTAAATGCTATAGAGAGAGTTTAAATATTAATCTACAAAATCAGCGATTCTCAAACTGGGGGTGAGTTCCTCCCCCGTAGTAGGGCGTTATAATCCTACAAGGGGGGCGTGAGCATATCGAAAATTCGAAAATAAAATGTTATTCAAAAAATTTTACCTAACTGAAAAGAAGCAAAGTAAAATACATTTTGACATAATAAAAAATAAAATACTTTTTTGCAATATAATATGTTTTTAAATGTATCAGTACTGCACAATATGTTTCATCATTAATTCCTCAATACTAATTTAAGAACAAGTTAAATGATTACTAGTGACTCTCGCGTGGTCTTGCTATATACAAAACTATGTACACAATTTAATATTTTTTTTGGTAATCTGTACAGTTTATAATTAAAGTCGTATTATATTTTTAGCGTCAAAGTACATTATTTTTAATTCAATACGTTATTATTATATGGAGGGGGGCGATGAAATCTGTGATTGAAAATTGGGTCACAGATATTAAAAGTTTGATAATCACTAACTACATGAATATTCCACTTATAAGCAGTTATAATCCTTGAAATAATTGTAAGAAAGAAGAAACTTTTAATGGATTTTTTTTATCTCTATTCAACTTTTATACAAAAATAAGGCTGAGCATCGCATGTTCAGTTGTTCTATTAAAAGAATTTATGGAAATATAATTTATAACTTCAAAACTTAAATGAATCTCTATTTAATATATTTCGTTTTGATTTCTGAGAACTGTAAAAATTTAAGAACTTCGAAGCCCACACATAACATTCCCTAAAAATACTATAAGGGGAAGCTTACCTCGTAATCGACTAAATTAAAGATTCTCTGTTATATCGTTAGAGCTCTTTATTCCATAGATTTCTGTTTATTTAAAAAAAGGGGTTTTGTTCTCTTAGAGAAAAACATTTACATAAGATGAGAGAGTAGTGTTAAAATTGCTAAGTTTGAGTAAACCAGCAATTGGGTGAATCTTGAAACATGGATTGAAGAAAATTGGCAGTATAATTAAATAATTTAAAATAATTACTATTGATTTCTTTATTTACATCCCTGCGTTCAAATAGTTATTCAGTAAAACACTAATAATGTCTTCAAGAATGATTAAATTTGAAAGAAAAAAAAGTTTTTAAATATAACTTCCTTACTCTCCTTATTTCTTATTTTATTACATTTACAAAGGATAAAACAATTTTTTTTACGCAGATGCAGTATAAAAGTATAGCTTAAAGTTAGGTATGAATAACATAAATATACTTGTTCAATATTTTATATATTAATATTTTATATATTGTTATATATATTTTTTGAATAAATCTTTTTCAGAACCATGTAATCATACCGCTAAAAGGTATTGCAAATATTTAATTGGCGTTTATGGGTCTTGACAGACGAAATGGTGCGCAGAAAGAGGAAATAACATTTTGGTTGCTTTTTGAACCAAGCCACCTTATATTCCTTTGGTTAAAATATTGAAAGTATGTTCAGCAAATGTTAGTGAGCTAAGTTTAGATTTCAAATATATAAGATGATAATTCGCAAGCTATAACTCACAACATCACATGTGTTCCATATACACAAAATAGTAAGGAATAGGAAAAACTATAGAGAGAGAATTTTTCATACTGGGATAGCACAAACATTGGAAACATGGATTTTTTTTCTTTGAAATAATTTTATCGAAAAAAAATATGTTTGTCCGGTAACAAGTACACAAGCAAAAACTCCCATAACTGAATAGTTATTTGGTTGTTATAGATAACAATATACACAGGCATATAAGTATGCTCTTATTCGCTACATCTAAATTTCTTTAAGAATCGTAGTTTTTAAAGCAATACGAAAATATATCTGTAGCATGCTTTCCGTATGTTCGATAATTTAAGGAATCAGTTTGAGTTATTCATGTGTTTTTTTTTTGTTCTTTTCTTAAATAAATTTTAATTCTTCGAAACATCTCGCAAAAAAGTAATCTTAATTTCATTTGAGTCAATTTTTTTCCTAGACTTTTGCTGAATTTTAAAGAAAGTTAATGGCGCGTTTCGTACGCTTGGTTTTTTGAATCAATTGGAAAGTAATTGTATTCAGTTTGAAAACTTTTAATTCAATATTCACTACTCCTTTAATAAGTTACTTAGAGTTTTCTAAAATAAATAAGTTCGAAAATCAAAATTTGCAAGATTATGACGAACTAAAATTGATGCAAAATTTAAACCAAGAGTTATTTTTATTTTGAATAGAAAAAGTGCTCGGGCATTTTTTTATTATTTTGTTATCAATGCATTATTTAAGAGGGGTAGGTAAGAATAGAGATAAGGATGGAAAATTGTTAAAAACTATTCCTACAAAAATGACTAACTCTGAGTCTAGAAATTTAAATTTCTACAGAAGTAAGCATGGATTTTGATATCAGATACATCATAAATGTGGCCAATCTATGCATGAATTCTATCATGTCTCTAGTATAAAAGAAACGCATACTGATTATCTCATTTTTTGTGATTTTACTCAATTTATTTTAGCCCATTTCTTAGAATTCTTTTCCATTTCTTTCTAATTCATTTTTCCATTAAATCATTTTATTTGCACGTTTAAGAGCATTAATATTATTTTGATCCTGTTATTGATATGTTTAGGAGCAGTCATAATAAACTAACTGAAGTATAAAAGGCAAAGTAAGTTATGACTCTGCGTTTATTCTTGCGATTGTAAGCAAACGCCGCTACCGTACAAGTAAGCTGATATGTTGCAAAAATGGAAGCAATAAGTTATTATAATATTATTACTATTAACTTATAAGATAATTTACTACCAGACTAAGCTACCACAGAAATAATTCCGTTCAATTATTTTCAAAATAATCATAGATTCTAAATCATTAAAATTTATTTAATCAAATAAAACACGTACGCGCGTACGCACACACGTACGCACACTCGTACACACATGCACGCATACACAAAACTAATTGGATTTAATAGTTTTAATTATGTTCGTTTCATTCAAAATAGTTTAAGAGGATATTCCTTCGATTTATACAGAATCATAATAATCGCATTCATCTCATTCATTGATAGACTAATTCCAATCACTTTCATTCCTTGCCCGCGATGCTGCCTTCCTTGCAAATCGTTAGCCTTCGCTAAAAGCGTCGCTTTATCTGAAATTTTGGCATACGTTAATTTATCCTATCTAACCATATGCTGTGGATTAGAATGCCGATGTGTAAATGCATGCTGCTTTGATATGCATCTAAAGGTTTCTATCAAACTCATCTGAGTAGTTCTAATTCTACAACGTCTAAAGCGTTGATTATTTGCACCGTTTCAAGTGGATCGATTAAAACCAATATATTCTGCACTTATGTGAACCGCATGTTTGAAGGGCACTAACTGATTTAAACCAACTTCATATACCAGATTGGTTCGTATTCACATGTCTGAGGAATGTAAGTGGAACCTATGAATATGTATTAATTATGGTATTAGCTGAAAGCATTTTCTTCCGAACAAGTTACTGCAGGAATTCCAATTTTGCTAAAAAAAAAAAACGCTTGAATAAACATAAGTTGATTTACATAAATGGTTTCTGTTGGCTGCCAATAGATGGCAGCTGTTAAATCATAAATATAATTTCTACTTTTTTCTTTTAAATTAAATTTTTCACTTGCTGAATACATTTCTTAATACTCTTTTTTTCTGTTTTATATTTTTTCTATTCTGCTTAAATGGTAAACGAATTAATTATTTATTGTGTCCCGGGGAAAAACTTCACATTGTGTGTGTGTGTATTGAGTAGATGTTTCAAAATTGTATGGTATATACAATATGATAAAGAAATTTGTGTGTTCTAATATTTCTATTTGCGTCTGCAAAGGAATATTTTCCACTCCAAAAAAAATTATTGTGGTGGTATCCTACCCACTCCCCTCTGAAACAAAGCTCATACTTGCCTCATAGTAATAAAAGACATTTTACAGACATTTATTGGATATTTTTCCCAACCTCCAATGAATGATAAAAAAAGAGTAAATAAAAATGTAATTATAACCAAGAAAAAGGTGTACAAAAATGGCTTCTTTTCTTCCTAATCGGAAAGAAAGTTCAAGCACTTGTTACGTTAGTGGATAAGTTTTTCCCCATGTTCTATTCAAACAAAATTTCTGTCAGTGAGTAAATTGATCTCCAACATTGTTATGAAACTCCACATGCTTCTGGTCTGGAAACTAGTTCCTAGTCAGTTCTAGAGTCAAGGAATGAGATGAAAACCACTCTGCACAATATTCAGGCTATGTACCACCAATTAAACATGCACCATTTCAACTACTCCAATAGTTTTGGGCTAACAGCAACATTGTGGGGGACAGGATTGTCATCAATAAGAAGTTCCAGAAATCAGCCGTTCTCTTCTTCAGTTCTGAATGATTCTTGTAGCTGTATTCTATGCTGGAAAAAGTGAGTAACCCTATGATAGCCTTTGATACAGGTATCAATTTTATAAGCAATGTTTATGTGTTTTCAGCTCAGCTCAGATTAATAAGCTGGTGTTGGTAGTAGAAGATGTTATAGTTAGAGAAGTTTGCGATGACCCACCACGCATGGATACTTTTTACTAATTGTCTGTGGTTCTAATGATTCGACCACAGGTTGAAGAATTAAAAAAAATAAATAAAAATTCCTTCGTACGCTAAGACAGGCACTTTTTTCAAAATATTTAGGTAAGTAGTGAAATTTAAGTTTGTAATATTTTTTTCCTCCCTAATTCTATAAAGCTTCTCGAAAGATCTACAGAGGAAATAGATTTACTTTACCGATTTAAAAAGAAAGAGTAACAGAAAGTGTCTATCGAGGTAGACTACCGATATATTGCTTCTTCCGGATGGCAGAGCAAAAGATGTATTGTTTCAAGCTTTACTAAGAATCCCTGCAAAGTCAATCTTTCCTCGTAAATGGTATTCTTGGCATACCTCCAGCATCCAGCAACAAAGTTCTTAAAAAAGTGTGTCGACTTGAGTTCATTAATTTCTCACAAACAACAGGCATTTTTATGTCCTTCAACATTATCGCAAGTACAGTTTCTGCCTTATTCGAAGCAGAAACTGGACTGAAAATTACAGTGCTCTTGAAATAAATTAAAATTGTTTTTTTCCTGTTAAACTATGTCTAAAAATAGAATAGAATTATGTCAGAAATGAATATTAATCACAGCATTTTCTAATGTTGATTGTATAAATAAAAACTACATTTCATAATTTTTTACAGCATTTTAGCTAACTCGTTTACAAACAATGCACATGTAAATGAGTAAAGTATGGATAAGCACTAAGTCGATCACGGTTGATAGGCGACCTCCAGTACATTTTAGGGGGACCGCCTGAAGATTAACAGTTAGTAACCGAAATGTTCAAGATTGGCTGACAGTATACAGACCAAGTCTTCTACTGATTATATCTATAAGCACTGATTTTAGATGAAAATGCATTATTTTTTTACTATATTCTAAATTATTTCATAACAAATGCATCATTTGATATTATTATACTTGTAACGTGCATTTTGCTTTAAACTCGGTCTTAAAAGTGTAAGTTGTATTTGTAAGTATTGTTGTTATATATATATATATATATATATATATATATATTATATATATATATATATATATATATATATATTCCGTATTTATAAATAAGTTATAAAATGTATTGCTGATCTTTTTCTTAGCTAACCACCCCTACACCCTTAGGTGCAACGCAACATCTTGAATAAATTAGAATTAGCCTGTACCCTGGAAAAGTTTGTCCACTCCTGGACTAGAAGATGAGTATGTTTCTAATTTTGGACGTCGATTTCGATGTTATTCATCTTATGGTAAATGAATCACAAGCCACAACTTATGTATCTAAACTACTTTTTTAAAGGGGTTGACTTTTGGTAACAAAACCTTTTCAGAAACGACGAGTCCCCGTGTGAGAGTTCTTTCATTGGTAGGGATATATGTTGTTTTTGTGAAACCTAACTTATAAGTTAATAAAATAATGTTACACTAGGATGAGACTTTATTGAATCTAACCCCGAATTTATCACTTTTAGTTTAATCTTTAACGCTCTATGCTCTACATCAGTCCTTCTCAAACTTTCAAAACTGGCGCCCCCTTCTCAATCACAATTTTAATCGCGCCCCCCTTATACATTAATAATGTACTGAATGCAATAATAATGCACTTTTTTTTTACGCTAAAGCAATAATCTTAATTATATACCGTACAAATTCATGACATAAGTATTAAATTTTGTATATGTTGCTTTTAAGCAAAACAATATTAAGTAATAGGATAATTATTATGTTATTTTTCTTTTCTCTAATTTTGAAATTGGAATATATTGCAAAATGCGGTGGCTGCTTAGAAGGCAAAATATAGATATCAGCTTTTTTTTAGAAAGAACTCAGTGGATCAATTTCTAATCATAAGCATTCCTTTGAAAAATTTGCTCTGTAAGACAAGCCCATGGAAGTCGCTAATACTTATTAAACTTGCTCTTAATTTAGTATTAATTAATTAGTTATAAAATACTCTGTGCAGCACTGATACATTCAAAGTATACCGGCTGAAATGCCCGCTTTTGCACGATTTCATTTATAAGAAAATAAAACATTATTGATGTAATCGCTGAATTTTAAGGAGAGTAAAGCCAAGTGCGCAACAATGTTTACAAAAATGTAAAATGATTTTTTAAAATCATTGCTCAAATTATAATTAGTTTTAAGCGAACTGTCATTTTAAGCCTCACAGAATTAGCATTTAGAATTGATGTTGAATAATGAACAATAATATAAAATTCCGATGAGAAATAATTGTATTATTTTTAATATTTAAAGTGAAAAGACTTCATGTTTTAAACCTGGAGCAGGCACGCACGCGATACTAATGGTCGAGTGGGGTTATTGAGCCACCCCAATCTCTTTTTTTATAATTATTTTTATAGTACACAATAAAAATCGTAATTCCAGTGAATAATTTAATTAAGAGAAAATATACTCACCTACTTTCAAGAACACAGAAAATATTTCGGAAAAGAAAGTTATCACACCGGGAACTCAGTCAAAACAAGTACCTTAAGATTGTAAAAAAACGTTTGTCACTCCCAAAAAAGAGGGGGAGATACGTGACAAATATATTTTAGTTCGCACGTTAAGACTGTCAAACAGGAGGATATTGTAAGAGCCATTGGTAAAAATTAAACAGTTTTGCTAGAATTACCGATTTCGTGCACTCTGTGCTCGGCGTGACAGCTCCGGAATAAAAGTGTATTTATTACAATATGGATGTTCAAAAAAATTATGTAAAACGTTTTTTTCATTACGCTTTTTTATATGTTTGGGAATAACTCATAGAAATAAATCTTGGCCAAGTAATCCTTCAAAGAGCTAGCTCTCTGTGCTTTTCCAAAAATCATAAAAATATTGTACAAGGAAAAAATCGCAGCAGAAATAGTTTATTTGCAACTTCCCTAAATGAAAAAACAAATACATAAGAGCAGGGACGTAACTAACCGTACAAGTAAGTTCGAAGGTCAAACCGCAGCAGCTACATTCTGCTGCCTACATCTGATGACAAATATATAATAGTGATGAATTTTTTACCTTCCTAATTTTTTTTTTCGATTATGGGTCTGGGTTTTGTTTTTTTCTCATTTTGGTTTGAAAAGAAGTTGCTTTAATTTTTTATGAGGTAATATCGCAGATATATAAATTAACAGTGTAAATGTGTATTTTTTTATTATGTCAGAAAGTATTTTGTTTTACTTCATTCCAGTAAATAAATTTTTTTTAATCTTTTATTTTCGATATGCTCGCGCCCCCCTTGTACGTTTATCGCGCCCCCAGGGGGCGCGCCCCACAGTTTGAGAAACATAATGTTTTGTGTCGTAGACCTAGATTTGATTCCCGAGAAAAGCATGGATGTTTGTAAATGTATAGTGTATGATGAAAAGAGAAATGAGAGTCCCTCTCGAACCCCCTCCCAGGATGTTTTTCCTTAAAATTTGGGCGCAGCCGAGAAAAATAGTACTGTCAGCTGAATGGTGCTCAAAGTTACGGCTTACAAAGGTGTAAAAGAACTAGCACCTTTCCACGATGAATTTCTTTGGCCTCGATCTGGTACCGACAATCAGGTTGCAGCAACAACATTTTTAATGGCTAGGTTGTCAAAACTAGATTCTAGTATATTAACTAGAGTCAGGGGTGCAGTTACCACTATATTAGTTGTATCAATGATACGGGGTACCCAATCTATAGGAGCCCCAACAAGAGTAATATGTTAGCACTTTTAAATAAGTTTCCTTAATGCGATAATTTTTACTTATTTTCCAATAAAGGGTCTCAAGGAATTTCGCTACAACGTCCACTCAGTTCTAGCTACTGTACAGTTTACATCAACGTTCTAGCAAATACAACCACCCAGCCTTAATTTCATTAAAAAAAATTGTGGATAAATAAAACCACATGTTATTAGCTATAAATTAGACGTATTAATTACTGATTCAGCTGCCTTTTCGTTTTAGGACTATCACAAAACCGAAACAATCGTCGTGGAAATGTCATATCATTTTTTTCCCTTTTCATTGAATTTTCTCACGTAGTGTTTAAGTCGAAGCTCTTCCTTGGCGTTGTAAGTTTCTAGAAGATGAAAAGAACGCTGTTTGGAAAGGAAAAAAAAGTGAGAAAAAAAAGGGAAGATCTGTGTGGGGATTCAGAAACGACAAATTATCGCAGGAAATGCATTCGAAAGAAGGAACGGTGTATGGAGATTGCTGCTTGATAATCGATCTTTACTTTAGGGAGCAGCTTAATGTTCTGTGATAAAAATGGTGATCAGAGTTAAAATGAATGCTTCTTTTTCGGTGTTCTGTTTAGCAAAACTAAATAAAATGAAAAAACAAGAAGAGCGCCATGCCAAAATGGATTGCATCAGTTTGAAACGCTATAAATTTACTCAAGATGTCTCTTTTCCAGAGGTAACTAATGATATTTTCCGGATGTTGTAGGGATTGAGTTATTACTGATACAAGACTGAGGATTTATTTTTCGATAATGATCACTCCCTGAGCCTATGTGAAGAGTTTTAAATCCTTTAATCTGAACACGTTTCTATATAGTTGCGTTCTCTCTTCGAATAATTTTTTTCAGTTTTTTTTAATTTAAGAAGATGGATGAAAGATCTGAGAAACAGGGCAAGAAAAAAACATTTTTGACATTCCAGATAAATGATTGTTTCACAATTTTGATGATCTTGACACTTGAATAAAAAAATTAACGCTATTTCTTGTAGTATAAATAAAATAAGCAGTCAATCATCTTCAATCATTTAATTATACATTAAAAAGTTTAACTAATGTCAGACTAACTTAAAAAAATGGATAGTTGGATAGTTTGAATTTTTTCAGACTAACCAGTGAGTTACAGGCATAAAAAAACATATTTATACGCACTCATACAACCCAAACATTTGTAAACAATACTCACGTACTAAATTGCAAAAAATCTAATTTGAAACTCAACTATAAATATAAGTATAACAAGGCACTCTAGGCCTTTCATGTTATAGGCATTCATATAATAAACTCTTAGTTTTAGGAGCTAAGTTTGTTGGGTTAAACATAGGGTTAATGCCAGTCCCATCCTCCCCCCAACAATTCTCCTATACTACTAGACTGAAAGAAAGAAAGTATTGCAAGAAAAATTTTCTGGAGTACCCTAAGTATAGAAACATATATAATATAATTAAATTAACTTAAAAATACAATAAAATAGTTTCCATAACAATAATCTACATAGAAGAAAAAACAACATTAACTACGTAACAGGGGTAGTAAAATAAAAATCTAAAAAATTATAGAAAACATATAAATAAACCAATTCAGCTCAGCTACAAGTAAAGATACATTCATATTCCACCATATTTTTTTTATCAAAAAAGATTATACTCAAGAAAAATTGATGCCATAGTCGTAAACTAATAATAAATATAGTTAACAACATGAAAAACCGTATAAAATTTAAAAATAAATTAATTGAAAAGAAAATACCTAGTATTGTAAAACAAAATAGGCTCGATGAAAATAAAACCATTAAGAAATTGATTTCGGGGCATCCTCTTGCAAAAGTTCGTTGAACTGAGAAGTAAAACCTATTGAAAAATATTAAGATAGATCAATAAAATTGAGTTCATTAGCGGTATATGTTTACAGAAAATTAAAAGAATAATATGTGAAGTTGAGCTATGAAACATGCGACGATGTTTATCTATCTATTTCTATATATATTACGTGAATGAATTACGTTAAATGATATCAACAATTTTAGATAAATAACAATATTATCTAAAATCCAGGATTTTCCTGAATTTCAAGTATTCGGGATTTTCAATTAAAAATAAAAAAAGTTTTTTTAAAAAAAGTTAAGCAACTTTTTTTATGAAATCGAATGTGAATAAAAGGAGTTTTAGAGAATATACACGTATATCATTTAGACTCTCTAAATAAGAAAGAATCAAATATTTTCAGTGGTAATATTTATCTGTACCTGGCCAAATGTCTCTGCAATATGGTTTTTAAAATGCTAAGAAATTCATTCAATTAAACAGAATTTCACGAAATTCAAATTTGCAGAATTCAAACTATTAAATGTATTTATACTCTAAATCAATAAAATAAATTTATGTTAACGGTATCATATAAACATGATTAATTTAACATTCTATCACATTTTTTCATCGTGGTTTTTGTAGTATTCTTTATGGGCTGAATTTTAACTTCATCAATAAATTTAATTCCTTAATTCAACATTTAAAGAAAGAAAACTAAAACACACATAATTAAAGTCCTATGTTGTTTAATTTTCAGATTTAAATAATGAATGCTAATGATTTGCTCATGAAATTCACAAAAATAAATTCCAAATGTTTTAAGTTTTTTTTTTTTACTTAAAAAATTTTCTTCTCAAAAATAGAATTCCTTAGCTTAAATTGATTTTCTGACAGATTATTTTCAGCCCACACAGAAGAAAGTAATTCTAACTAATCCGTCAGAATTAAGAGTTTCTTAAAAATACTTTCATATTTAATATTTCAATGGCAAGAGGTAAAAGAATTTCCCGGATTCCCTAAACAGTTCTTTTTTATTATTATATTTCTTCTTTTCTTCGCAAACATTGCCTCGTTCTGTGATCTTAGCTTAGTTTTTCGTTCAGCATGAATATATGAGTCCAGTTATGCATTATTAGTTGAGCTGCTTCTTTTAGCTTGCGTGTCTGGGTGTAATTTGTTTGCACAAAAAAACGTCAAGAATTATGATTGTCGCAAGATAGATAGGCTAAGCTACCTTTTTTTCATGAAGTAAGAAAGAAGAATAGGAAGAAGACCATAATTGAACAACCATATAAATAAATTGGATATGTTTTCTATATGGTTAAGTTGTAAATGCTAAAGCATAAACCAATCAAAAGTATAAAATAAACAAATTTTAATTGCCTTTAATAAACACACGAAAAAAAGGCTACAATATTTACCATAGATTTTATATGATTGCTTGACTCGATATGAAGTCATTATAGGGTATTAATCCCAGATAAATATATAAAAGACTTGGAATAACTTAAGACCTATCTCTCTTCTCGATAAAGTGACCGGGATCACTGACTATTTAAGATACAGGTATAAAATTAGAGCAGCATCTATGTAATGTTTTAATGGATAAATATTAAAGCAGAGCAACTTTAACCATATTTTATCTTGTAATGTAGTCAATTTACAGTACTTAACGTCTTTTAGAGTTAATTGAAAGCTGATGGGCCTAATTAGATTAATAATTTAGAGTTTTGATAATTCACAAGGATGCATGGCTGTCTAATATACAAATATAAAGTTAATTTATACGTTTTAATGGATACAAGTAAAATAGAACATAATTAAAGATAGATTTAATCGTGTAATGGGATCGAATGACAGGATCTGACGTCTTATAGAGTTACTTGAAAGCTGATGGACCTGATAATACAGAACCTTGGTTACATGCCAGGGAGAGTATCTAAGATGAAGTCAGAATGTTTTAATGTTTACATAGCCCGATAATTAAGGGATCAGTTAAGTTTTCTGTATAGTTTCATGTAAAATCATTTTGTTGGTCTATTTATATGTTAAATGTAAGAGAAAAATAGCCCTATTTTTTAAAAAAATTTGGTGGAAACAATATCTAAGTTACCGCATGGAACCATTTGTTTCGTTCAATTGATGAGTTAGCTGCTCAAACCAATTAATTGATTTAAAAGAACATTTTAAAAGGAAACAATTTAGGATTTTAAATATGTTTCTTTAGTATTGAACAAAAATAAAACATAAAAATCCATTCAGTCATAATTTAAAGAATTTCAATACTTATAGCACAGGCTTTATATTGGAAGAAATGAAGTTGAAATGACTTATAGGCTGATCTTTAATAGTTACTTTCGTCGAATGTTAATAGCAAAACTAAAACTTGGAAATCTTTTAAAGGTCAAATACTGTATTTGTTTATTAATATCATTAATTATTCATTCAAAATTTCATTAATTTATTAAAATGCAAGAAAAGGCTTGGAGTTATCTCTCTTTAAGGATTTTTATTTTTCATTATTTTTAAAATAAAACCCTGTTATCTGATTGCCTGCACTAGATACATTCCTCTGCACTATTTTTATTATTTTAAAACATGCGAACTTTAAGCAGTAATTCTATGCAACTTTATGCAGTAATTCTATTAATGTATCATTTATTATGATACATTAATGAATTTTTATTTTATAAGTTATGCGCGTTTATTCTATGACTACCCAAAATTTGTCGTTTTGATGAAAAATTTCGAAATTTTTTATGCTTTTATTTTATAGCCCATACATTTAAGATTTCAAAAGACACTCTATTTTTGTTTCTATGATATCTAGAAGCAAAGTTATAGAATAAATAGTAAACCGGAAATTGAGTTTACAATACCGAAAGTAGATCCCTGCACAAAATATTTTTGAGATATTGAATTAAAATTTTTAAAACATGTTTTATTTAGTTCTATCTGTGTTAAGAATCAAAATCTAATCTCTGCGCATGTAATTATGTATTTTATTGCTTTTTTTATGAAAAAAAATATTAATTTTTATAAAACATTTTGTATTTACATAAAATTTGGCATGTTTAAAAAACTTTCAAAAGTATTACAAATCTTTTAATTTCTAACACATATAAAAATATTATACACGTACTGTATAAATATTATTTGAATACATTTATTAGAATTTTGTGTAACTGCAATTTTTCATCAAAATTTTACAAAAAACGACAGTTATAAAACTCTCCAGAAAACAAACATCAAAAGATTAAAAAAAGTCCAAATTAGTTAAACAAGAAGCTAAAGACATCTTGCCCTATAAATATGGTGATTTTAAATATGTACAATTAGTAGAATTTTTTTTATACTGTATTAAAATCTTTAAATGCATTTTCTGAGGAACTATGTTTTTCAATTTCTTGCTTCATGTTAATATTCACTAAAAGTTTTCTTTTTTAAGATATTGAATTTAAATTTTCAGAAAATGTTTTATTTAGTTTTATCTGAAATCTGTACTATTACCTAATTTCTGTGTATATATTTATGTATCTCATTGCACTTTTTGCTAGGAAATAACATTAGTTTCTTGTAAAAAATTGAGTTATTGCATAAAAAAGGATATATTTCAAAAACTTTCAAACGTATTACAAATCTTGTACTTTCAATTATAGATAAGGATGTTATTTATGTACTGTATGAATGTTATTCAAATATATTAACTACAATTTTCAATACAAGCCTTATCGTAAGTGCAATTTTTCACTAAAATTTCACTTAAAATTCCCAAAATACCGAAAATTATTTTTAATTTTGTGGAAATTTTACTTGAATTCCAAGTTTTATGCTTCATTTCAAATCAAAAAGGGTTTATTTTAGTTGAAAATTTATATATTTTAAAAAAAAGTGCTCCGGAGGTAGTCACATACCTTAGCAGACATTTCATTGTTATTGATGAAAAGGCCTTTTAACCAAGCAGTTTTATTGATAGATATTAATTTAAAACGCATCTATTTTAAGAAAGAAAAAACAAGCAATACATAGAAACACTTCAAAACTATTATATACTTGAGAAGTTTATTTTATTATGACAGAAAATGTTTTACAAATTTGTATAATGTAATAAGTAGACCACTTTAATAGTGGGCACAAATATGATTAAATTATCTTTTGTTATTTTCTCACCTTTAAAACTCTTTCATCATATCATTTATTCATATACAAAATAGGAAATAAAATCATGATGTTTATGTCCTGTTTCATTATTACTGTACGATTTGTTTATGTATTACCCAGTTAATATGTATATATTATACCATTCAAGCATTTTTACCAGTAGCTAGAATAGAATTAAGGCAAAAGGATGGGTCCATTAAAATATGTAAATGTATTGCGGTAGCTTCCTCAGTATAAATTATGTATATTACTTTGTATATTTACTGTCAAAGAGCAATAAAAGAAATGAAACATTTAATGATGCATGTATGATGCATGTTTTAGCGTTTTTCTTTAAGCTGTTCAAAAGAAATGAAACATTTAATGATGCATGTTTTAGCGTTTTTCTTTAAGCTGTTCAAAAGAAATGAAACATTTAATGATGCATGTTTTAGCGTTTTTCTTTAAGCTGTTCAAAAGAAATGAAACATTTAATGATGCATGTTTTAGCGTTTTTCTTTAAGCTGTTCAAAAGAAATGAAACATTTAATGATGCATGTTTTAGCGTTTTTCTTTAAGCCAGTGATTCTCAAAGTTTCAATATTGGTGACCTAATATTCAATCATCATTTTCATCACGCCCCCTCTCCATAAAATACCAATGTATTGAATTCAATAATACTAAGCTTCGATGCTAAAACTACAATAAGACTAAACTTCTAAAGCCTCACTGACGCATATAAACGTCTCACTGAGCCAAAACCTTATTTTCCCCAGACGTATATATACGTCTTTATGAAGCTCGATCTTTTCTGTGCACTGCTATCCATAAAATTATTCCGAAAGCTTTAGAATGCATTAAAAGGACCTGAACAGAGTGTTTTTGAAAGATTTACTTATTCATACCCCCCCCTGCCAATGTATCACAAACGCACGCCTCCGAGGAAAACGGTGGCTTTGGGGAGTGAATCGCGTAACTTTTTATCGGCCGTTTTAGGCAGTGTTTCTCAAACTGTGGGGCGAGCTCCCTAGGGAGGAATAATGACCCTATAAGAGGGGCGCGAGCATATTAAAAGTCGAAAACAAAAGTTTATTTTTAACAAATATTAATTTAATAAACGTAAACAAACAGAATATACTCTGACATAATAAAAAATAATGTACACCTTGAGTGTGATATAATACACTTACAGCGACATCCGTACTGCGCAATATGTTTTATAATTAGTTTAACAATACTAAGTTAGGAACAATGACCAATGAAATTGTCATATATAAAAATATATGCAAAAATTAACACTTACCTTGAACATTTGTACGCTTTAGAAATAATCCCTTAAAGGCCACTTTATAAATAAAACCTTGCCTTACTCCGTAATGCAATGGTTTAACACGTAGGCGAGCGTATGTGGTGTACAGGGGGTGGGGTAGAAAAGTAATTAATAAGCAAATTCTTTAAAATAAATAAATTTTTCGCAAACTCTGTCAAGGTCATTTTATTGCATTCCAAAGCCTTCGGAAAGACGTATATATACGACTGGGGAAACTAATGCATTGGCTAAACAAGACATTTATATACGGCAGTGGCATTTAAGAGATTAAAGTCGTATTGTAGGTTTAGCGTCAAAGTATAGTATACTAGAATTCAATACATTGTTATTGCATGTAGGGAAGGGGGGCGCGATGAAAATTATGATTGAATATTGGGTCATAAATATTGAAAGTTTGAAAAGCACTGAGTTAAGGGATTAATTATAAGCTGTGCAAATTATCAAGATAAGTGTTCATTTTTGTATATAATCTTATATATGACAAGCCCATGGGGTCACTGGTAATTATTCAACTTGTTCTTAACTCAGTATTGTTAAATTAATCTTAAAACACATTGTGCAGTGTTGATACATTTATAAGTGTATTATATCATTGAAAATGTCTATTTTATTTTTTATTACGTCAGAATTTTATTTGTTTACTTTCAGTAAATTAGTAACTTTTTAAAATAATCTTTTGTTTTCGACTTTTCAATATGCTTGCCCCCCTTGTAGAGTTATCACGCCCCACAGTTTGAGAAACGCCGCTTTAAGCTGTTCAAATGTTCGATTTTTTACATGGAAATTAAGTAAGCATTAAAAATATTACATTCTTAAATCGAGTTCTGTATTAGCTTAAAACCAGGATATACGATCAGATATTACCACTAAATACTTAGTATTTTGCCCATTAAAATATTAATTAAATTGTTACTATGTTACTCACCAAAATATTATGGTGTTGATCATTAAATTTTTATTATATTACCATCTAAGTTGCCAAGATGTTGTCAATTAATTTGTTATTATATTACACGCTAAATTAGTTTCATGTTCATTAAACTGTTTTACAGTCACTATGTCCATTACATATTTGTCATATGAAACTTAATATAAAGTTACTGCATTGGGTAATTATTACATCGTAATCAATATTGTTTGAAATAGATGTTTGTTGATAATTATAATAATTTAACATGTTAAACAAAGATGTTATTGCGAAGATAATTTACAAGGATCTAACTGTTATTGATTAAATATATTATTCGAATACTTTTATAACAGCTTTTATAACACTGTTCGGTGAAACAGGATACAACGATACTTAAAGGATAGCATTTTCTTCAAAATGTATCAATTAGAAGAAATGTGCAATATTTTAAAATTTAAGAAATACAAATCTCATAAATTTTGAATAACATTAATTTTTATTTCATTTTCTGAATTTTGTAGTTATTTTTAGAAATATCAAGTAAATCAAACAAATACATAAATAAGAACTTAAAAATAAACATGTAGAATGTGTGTGATAAGATTTTTAATCGATTTCCAAACTTCAATTGCTTTTAGAGAGCTTATGTTTAACAATAATACATTTAGCTTAGTTTCATTTAATTTATGTCATATTATATGTACAATTATTATTACAGTATCTATTAAGTAAACATCAGATTAAGGGAAGACCATTTGTGCAATGTTATTTGACTGTTGAAATACTATCATGTAGTTGGTAATAGAGATGCTTAAATTAAATATTTGTTTAGCTAATTAATTAATAATGACATAATGGAAATAAATAATAAATATCCCAATATTAACTAAAGTTGGTATACCATATGTGGAGTAGACCTTTTAGCCAACAGATGGCGTTCCTTTGACGTCATGAAAAGCCTGACTGTCAGTAGACACGGACATTGAGCTGGACTGGATCTTTTTTCCCCTGGTATCGACACCAGCTTCCTACCGCCTCCTGGAATCGACGTGGTACTATGAGATGACGTAAAAGAGCAACCTAGCTCACCGCCATCTTTAATATAACGTTAATTTTTCAACTGCAAATGTTTTCTCTATTTTTTATCTCATTTTATGTTCCATTAAATATTTTCAAAACACATTTTGTTTGTTTGAATCGTCACTTACTCAAACTTACACGTATATGCGAGCAAAATCCATGTACGGCAGTATAATAGAATTCCATAAAATAATACACATTATTCGAGAGGAATTTTGTTCTAATGCTATATCAAACTGAAGAAGAATAGTGTTTTATATGTACTTTTAAACATCATGTAGATGATGTGAAATAGAAATATACTAATAGAGAATGCCTTTTTGAGAAATGTAAAAGAATCTTAACTCTGAGCACGAAATACATTTTTAATACGCAAAAAATATCTAAGTTTTCATAGAAATTCATTTCATTGTTAATCATAAACTTGTTTATAGAACTACATATTTGAAATTTAAAAACATGCATATGTAAGCATTTTTTTTTTCCTTTTAACGTGTAAGGGGAAAACATATTTATTATTATAATATAGAAGACAAAATTTTGAATACACTTTATACCAAAAAAAAAAACGTATTAACTTAGATAAAGCTGAATAGTATACAAAAAATTCTATTGGTTGGATAGGGAAGTTATCTGACTAAATTAATACAAAACTAATTTGAAATTAAAAAAAATGTTTCGACTTTGGTCCAATTTTTCAACATTATGTGAATACATAACTCTATTACTTGTTTTGCATCATATTGTTTGTTATATTTTAATTTTTTATCTAAAAGCTAGTATTGGTTTTGAAACAATACTAAATTTTGATAGGACAAAATAATTCATTAAGATCAATACTTATATTTGGAATTCTTAATTAAATTCTTTCTCAATTTAATTGTAATTACCTTTAATATGTGAGTGCTTTTAGTTTCCCTTTCAATTAATTTATTTTCATGACATCCATTAAATATAATTATCATGCTATTTAATCAATTACATCATATCGTTCAACACTTATAACAATGTTTCGGCATTCAGTAACAACTTTAACTGGATGATATTAATTCTACATGTTATCTAATTACATTCTCATAATTAGATGCGTCTTAATTAAGTGTAATTGCCCCTGAATGAATATTACTCTAATAAATAAAAAGCATTGATGGTATAATGCAATGTTATAGCAAGAATATCTTACATAATACAACCTAATGGGGAAAATTTTTACTGAAATACATTTACAACAACACAGATGCTTGCTGGAACTAAATTGGAACAAAACAATGCTAGATCCAAAACAAAATATTCAAGCTATCTATAGCAAATAGAAGAAGAGTTTCTTAAATATGCCCTTTTAGGAATCAGTAAAAAAATATGGAATATAAATCTAAAATCTAAGCAATTCTAATTTTTGTTGCATTTTTAGAAGTTCTTTATGTAAGCAAATCAAATACACCCTCTCCTCGACTCACAACTGCAGATGTCGCACGCCTTTTATTTTTATGCCTTGATTCTATGGAAAATATGAACGTGCTTTGCCAATCTTTATTCCATTTACTTGTTCCTATTCTGGTCTCCATTTATATTTTCCCTCGCATACTTTTTATTATTCTTGTGTGCATTTCTCAAGGGAGTAATAGTACTTCGGTTCTTATTCATTTCAATATTTTAATAGCCACATGACCAGAGTGCGTGAGTACATTATTTTAAATTAATATTTTTTGGAATAAAAAAAACTGTTTTTAGATACAAATATTGTTTGAAGAATGTGTAAAATATATTTAAAAAATACTCCTTATTTAATAGGTTTGTAAAATATATTTTTAAACGTGAAGAATTTAAAGGCACATATAGTAAAAAAATAAAATGCGTTCAAAGCAAAGAATAAAATATATTCAAAAGCATTTATGCGAAAAATAAAATGTACTTAAAAACATTATGCAAAAAATAATATGTATATGATAAAACTGATACGAGGAAAACGTGAATCAAGTGTATGTTTTCTGCATCAGAAATCAAACATAAATTAATGGGAAACATAAATTAATTAAAGCACAGTATAATTGTTTACATTCATACTATCCTTTAAAAAAAGATTAAAAAATGATTGATAAAATAAAATATTATTAAATAGATTCGAACTTGAGATATTACGAGTAAAAAAGTACTGTATTAATAAATGTATAAAAAAAATTTTTTTTGAGATATATTTTGAAAAAAAAATCTAACAAAATTTTTTTTTCAAGATTTTAAAATGTATATTCATATTTTTATGTTATTAGAATTCTTAATTTTGCGCAAGACATGAAAAAAAATGTATTAAAAAAGTTCAAGCGTACTCTAATTCGGGGTTTTCAATGCAACGGAAGTCATTTACTGGAACTAATAGAACATAGATAAAATAAATATGGGTTCTCTAAATGAAATATTCATGTATGCTTTTAAGTTATTTAAATATAAAGATGTTCGAAAGTTATGCAATGAATATTTCACGAGTTAAAGATCCGAACGAGTTGAGACTTGGCAAACATATCTAATGCGTTAGGAAAGTATTAAAAAACACCAGAAATAGAGCAAGAGTGAAAAATATGCATTAAAAAATCATACGGCGAAAAAGATACTAAAATATTATTATACTTTTTTGCAGGAAAAAAAAGTTAAAACATTGTGTACATTTGAAGCAAAAGCATTAATAAAGGCGTGGTTCCTTTTAGAAGCTAAAAATTAATTTCTTTACTTTACTAGTTGTAATTAACATATTGAGTTTGGTTGCAATTAAACATGTTGGGTTTAATAGAGAGATGCTTTAGACACCGTTCTAAAAATTTGATCTAGAAGTGTGACTGATGTATTACTATATTCTATTTTGATCTAAATAGATCAAATGAAAGGATGAAAATTCATCGTTTTAATACATTCCACATGTTTATTCACCCCATACATTTGCTTTGAATTAATATGGCGCCATTAAAATTCTTGTATTATATCAACAACTTAAAAAATGATTTACGTGTTTTTTTTTTCTGTTGGTTCTCTATTGCCGTTCAAATTTTAGTATCTGAGGAGATCATTTTTGGAACTTTTTGAGAGCTAACATAAGGGGTTAGCTTTATAAATGGATTCGCTAATCTCGATAAAAACATATTTTACGAAAAATATTTTTTTAACATTTTCTCTTAGCCAGTTTGAAGCGATTTTCATCATTTAACTTTTGGGTTATTTTGGAAAAAAAACTTCAACTCTTAAAAAAAAGAAAAGAAAAAGCCACATAATTTTTTTCCAAGTTAGTATCAAAATCTGAGTTTCCTAGTAGTTACTAAAATATTGATTCATTAATTAAGATATCTGTATTTATAGTTTGAAACTCCCCATGAACGAATTTCTCTTTCTGCTCATTTTTTAAACAAAAAATGGTGCAAAAAGTAAAACTCACACATATTTTATTCAAAATAACAAATTAATAGAAAAAAATGCCTTACCTTCAGATAAAGTTACCAGAAATAAAATTGTTATTTTGGCACCTGGCGTTTTACTTTACATCTATTTAATTGGAAAATATTCCACCTGTTTTATTGCTTAACAACATTTTCTCTTTCATAGCAGTATGTTCGAAAATTATAAGAATGTTTTTTCATTCAATTTGACTTAAATATGGGTTTTGAGTTTTGAGTGAATCTTTGCAGAAAAATTGCACTTCCGACTTATACATGAATCGACTTATATTCGACAATATACGGTATTTATTATGTTAAACAAAGAAACAACAGAACCAGTTAATTTGTATAATAATCTGAAATTCTTAAGACTTTTTTTTGTTAAAACGTGCTCATAAATGTCTTTGAGAAAATTAATAGCTTCTTTTGCATTTTACACAATATGCTACAATAATTGAATAAATTATGTTTCGTGGGAAAAAAAAAATTTTATAACAAATTTTGAAAAAAAAAATTCTCATTACTATATCTTGAAGCACCAGTATCACATAAATTAAAGAACAATTTTCATTCTAATCTGCTTAAACCGCAATCTTCTCTTCTGAAAATGTTACCCTCTTTTAAGTTTTATTCAGGCAAAACACTTCTATGCAAAAATTGAAAATATCCTTCAATTTTCGAAAACCATTTCTCCTGTAAAAGACTCTTTTCCGCAAGTATTTTTCCTCTTCCAACGAATTAATTCGAGGAAGAAAAATTTTCCAGCTTCCTTCTCTCACTAATCCGCGTTACCGAAGGCAAATTACTACATCATACTCGTAAAATAACACTGAAAAGTTTTCAGAGAAGCACATGCTAATAAATTGTGCAAGCCCACGTATAAAACCCTACAGCTTTTGGAGCGAAACTTTTCCTTTTTCTTTCGACTGTTACGTTTAGGTAATTTTTATTCTTTTTTTCGCTTAAACCGCATGAAACTAATTTAAAGTTCGTTCTCAGGATCGAGGTTTCCTTGCGTGTAATAATTCAGTTTCTCGTGTAATCCCGCTTCCTGTGCCCTAAGAGTTACGCGACTGAGCCCACTCCTGGGAGTCGTAGATCTGGCAGGAGAAAGCGAGTTAAGACGTCCACCCGTTTAACCCCAGGGGCAGTGAAAAGGGGAGGTCGTACGCACTTTTCAAATCACTCCTTGGGGGGTTGGAAAAGATGGCAAGGACGTGTGCATAAAACGTGCAGAATGGAAAGTAGTTTTTTCCCTGCAGACGGAAAAACT